>CAJINU010000013.1:0-181478 GCA_905178165.1 Amoebophrya sp. A25
CTAGCCTTGCTCGCTTGATCAGTATGTTGTCGATTGCTCGCTTGATCAGTATTGGGCTGTTCTCGTAGCGACGAATTTTCATTCGGCGCTTTTGCAGAAACTCCTCTCTCGCCTCCATGGCCAGTCGATTCTCCGTTCTGATCTGCTCTTCCAGTTTGGATTCGTGCTTGTTGAAGCTATCCCCTAGTTCCTGCAGCATACAAAAGGCTCCAGCTTCAATTGCCCACGAGCGGATGTCGCCAAGTGTGGAAACCAAAAAGTCCCGAGAGACATTAACCTCATTTGCATGCCACTTGGTCCAGGCGGTCAGCATCAGTCCGCCTGCTAGCCACGGGACATACTTCAATAGCTGACAGTGACGGTAGACGTCCATGTACTTTACTGAAGAGGCTGGCGTCAGACTGAAGCGGAAAAGAGTTTTGTCGTTGTTATCCCAGATTTCGTCGTAAGGGTCCAGCCAGGTAGTGGTCACGTGACGGTATCCGCATTCCTCGTAGTCCGCGTAAAAGCTGTGATTTTTCTCCCGCAGTACTAAAATTGGTAACGGGTCGGTCATCTGGTACAGAGCTCCCCAACTGCCGCTCACCACCTGAGAAACCAAACTCTCCGCAGAAAATTGCACGTGGCTACCATACTGGTACGGCTTGTAGCACGGTTGGCCGCGCGGATTGTCTGCGCAGGTAAATCCCATGACCTTCTGAGTTGCCAAACCCAGCAGGATTTCCCCTCCGATTTTCGTTTCTTGATTGCAGAATACCTGAAAAAAACGGATTTCTTAGAGATTTTCGTTTTGTCAAAATATAATTTATAAGAATCATACTACAGCTGGTCCAGTGTTTTAGGCGTTGATATGTTCACTTTTCAATTTCCAAAACTTCACCTAGGTCGTATGCGTTTTTACCAGGAAATCCACGGGGAGATGACAATATCAAACGCCCGCAGGCCCCTGCCGGAATCGGGTCGCATCATCAACTCTAACGCGACACATCTACTCTCGTCGTCATTTTCGAGCCAGTGGTAGTCGTTGGGGCGCTTCGACTTTTTGGCGTCAGCCGTGTAATCGCGATAGTCTTTTTCGAACGCCACTGCGTGTCCTGCGTCTCTCAATTGGCGGACGCGGCTCCTACTAGCTTCTCCACCAAGCCGATAGACATCCAGCTCTTTTTCCAGTGTGGTCGCGGTGAGGCGGTGTGTGGGATGCTTTTTGGCGTAAGCAGCGGCAAGGCTAAAGTTCCCTTCTCCGAAGAGGATTACCTCCTTGTCAAAACGGGAAGTCATTTTTTGAATGTCTCACTCTCAAGTGAAAGAAACACTACGTATTCATATGAACAGTCACGGTTTCATTCGATTTGAAACTTTCAAATACTTAAAATAATCAACAAAAAAAGCAACAAGAAAGAGAAGAGTGTACACAACGACGTGTATTTCAGGACAAAGGTCAATGGTTATGGTAAAGGAAAAGGTAAGCGTAAGATCAAACCGGGATGATCGCCCCTTTAGAACGCAACGAGCGCTCGTAGTAGGTTTTTTATGACATGAAGAATAGCCAGGTGGGGTTTAAACGATCGCTGCGGAAACTCCGTCTTCATCTTTTGCTCGGGAACATTTCTGTAACAAGTATGTTGTAGCCGTTGCACATCACTGTCAGAGTAAGTATTATGAATTATTTCCTTTTTCGCATGGATGAAGCCATTCTAGTTCTGTTCCACAAATTTGGCCAGAGTCTGCTAGATTGCACCTCGGCCCCCTCATCTTGACCCCTTGTAGCTTCTATTTCATGAGAATACAAGGGTACCGAGAAAGAGGGATGCCGAGATTCCGAGAAAGATGGATAAAAGCTGACCTTAATCTTGAGTAGAGTACAAAGGTCTAAAAAACTTTTTTTGTTTTACCTTACACTTTTTCTGGTAGCATGCATCGTCTCAATTCAAAGAGTGTAAAAGGGGTACGAGGACTGTCATTGAAAGATGTTAATGCGTTGGCGCCTTGTTGGTGTTACTGCTTCATTCTCGTTCCATGTTGTTCTTCGTTTTCTTGAGACCCCTACATGGCTAAGCAGTGCTTCTTCAAATCCAAATACAAGACGCTGAGTCCTTCAGAAATCAATTTTCATTCATCGCCAGCGACAGTTCCAACTGGTATGCACTATGACTCAATCTTGTGTGACTATACTCCCTTTGTTTCCCTATTGCTCTGGTGGTAGCTACTTTATGATATATTCACAACTATTGGGTAGTACTTAACCACTTATCGTATTATCACATTACAACCCCTTCTAACTTAGACTCGTCGACTTCGTTCACATGAGAAGTTCAAAAAAAACAACTATGCAGCGCGCAGAAGATTGATCAAGTTGAAAATATCTATACTCTACTTCGATCCATTCCCTCAAAGATATGCCCCGCAATGCATTCTGTACAAAGGGTCTATGATTATGCAGGTGTGCTGATCTTGCGGGACCGTGCTCATTCGATGTTGCCTACTTCCGAGATGATTATTAACGTCAAAACCACCCGTTGTTCGTTTTTCAAATTCTGAATACGAGAGCATCAATAATTTCAAAGTAAGATTTATCCTACTTGTGTGAATCAGGTGTTGCATCACTATCGTTCACATCTGTTATCATGCTTAAACTTGTACTAACTTGACAGACTACCTATTTGTCCCCCCATCGAAACTCAACATGCAACAACTTCTATCTGAAATTAATAATACTCTCAAAAAGCTGTAAAAAGTAAGAAGCAAAGTACACTGCCGTGAATTCGCATTAGTTACAAGAAGTGTCTAAGTTTCAACAATCTTACAGTTTCAGCCCTGGCTCATAAATTCTTTCGTAGATATGAATCAAGTAAATCTAATTTCTGATCGTGTCACATGGTGTAACTATGTAAAAGAGTACCTCGCTTTATGGTTATGCGCTTATTTTTCCAATTTTTCTGTTGCTCTATCTTTTACTGGTATTCGCACTATGCAGTCCAGTTCCACCTCTTTGTTCCAGCTGCAAGGCGTTCAAATCAAAAGAAGTACCGTCTGCCATGCAGCGAAGCTTCTTCGCGCACAGCTCTAGCTTGTTCCGCTTTACATCCTCCACACTCTCGCCTCCTGGCAAGCCCTCATCCTCCCCCTGGTCGCCGCCGCGTGCTTCGTTTAGAGGCGTTCGTGTAATTCCAAGTAGTACTTTGACTTTGAGTTTTGGTACAAAATCTAAGTCTAGTCAGCGACAGCGGCTCTACCAACACCATCTACAAGATCTCAGTAGTAGAAGAAGAAAACATCTACAACTAAGTAGAACGAACATAACTTTTTCTTCCTTCCAGCTTTCCCTCCCTTCCTTCTCAGCAGCTGCTCGACAGCCCGCAAGACAACCTGCAACGCTCTTGGAGCGTTAGGTAACGTATTATCCAATAGTTTTTTCTCGACTATCTTGTCGTAGAGAACTAAAATGCTTTTGTCATCGATTAGTTTCCGGAGTGCATGGACTATGTGCAGCAACTGCTGGCGCCCCTTTGCGATTTCCCCGGATGATGTTTTCGAGCAAGGAGAAGAGCAGGAGTGGGACTGATTCTTGTCTAGACCAGGACCACCTCCACCAGGAATATCTTCGATTATCATTTCACGGCCTGGTTTCTGTCTCTCCGCTATGGAGGATTTAATTTTCTGGCGTTTCTGATCCTTTTTTACTGCGTCACGGTCATCCTCCGCAAGCTTTCCGTCAGCACCAACGATCTCTAATGTGTTCGCTCGCTGCAGAAGGTTTGCCACTAGATTTTGCCGCTTGTCTGCGCGCACGTGCTGCAAGAGCAAATCCGACAAAAATTCAACTTTTTCCAGAGAAGCCTCCGCACACGGCAAACGGACCAGTACCTTCAGACAGATAAATTATTGATATAAACCACATGCGCGTACTTAAGTGATATGGAGGAAAAAAGTGCAGACATTTCGTACAAAATTAATTTAGAAACTGACTCTTTCTCTTGCAGAGTAGCTTAGCAAAAAAATACCTCCGGAAACGCCGCGTAGATTTTCCTCGATTTATCCCCTAGGTGGCACATGTCTCGCAAAAGCTGCTTCGCATCGGGTGAAAAAACGTCTAAAATTTTCGCCAAAACATGCGGCCGTGGTTTTACAAAGTCCTTGAATAAGAGGTGGCGAAGCAGGTTCAAAAGACCATCTAGCACATCACGAAGATGCTCTTGACCTCCATCGCCTTTAACCACCTTATCCTCTCGACTAGTAGGGATGTTGCTATCATCACCTCCTGCTTCATCTAGCGATTCCTGTTCATCCTTTTCCGGTACAACTTTTGGTGTATCCTCTGTATCAAGATCAACATCGTCGCCTACTTGCAAAAGCGATCCTGATTTCTCCCCATCCATCGCGTTTTTCATCTCAGCTTTCTTCTTATTTGCTCTTGATGTCGCTTTTTTGTGCTGGTCATCAACAGCTTCGGCACTTTGTTCGAGCAGGAGCGCAAGCTTCTGCTGTACCACGCCCATCACGTGTAAAAACACGTCGCACACCGGACCTGTGATGTGGCCGTATCGTAAGGACAAATCAGCCATTCCAGCACAAGCGATCTCCCCCAAAGCCAGATCTCCATTGACACGACTTACTCGAGCCGTCGCATTCAATTTCGGAGGCTGCCACTTGGAAATCAGACCCGCTGTAGGCGAAGCAGCGGCTGGAAGAGGTACGTCCTCGAGCTTCTGGTCAGACAATGGCACTGCCTGCAAATGTGGCGCCTCGAATTGCCCTGGCTCCTGAGCATTGGCAGTATTTCCTGCGTGACCAGGCCCATCTGATGAAAATGCCTTTGTTCCATCATCAGGATTTTCCTCCTTCCAGACCTCGTTTTCCGTGGGCAAATCGCCTGTCGTGCGCTTGCGCTTCTTCGAAGAACCAGGCAGCACATGCAGGCCCCCCTCAAAATTCAAAAGGCGGGTCGATTCATCGGTATAGAGACTCGGCAGGTCTCCAGCAACATGAGCCAGGATCGTGAACAGCTTTGCCTGTGCCACTTCCTCGGACACGAGAAAGAACTTGAAAAGTGCCAACAAAGCCGCCCTATGCATCTGCGATGCTTGTGGACAAATGGCTGGACTTCGTATCAAACTGCTAGCTGTGCTAGTAGTTTCCGCAGTGCTGCTACTGAATGTCGTCGAGTCGCCTGCACTCCTACTACTACTACTTGACGAGAATGGGCCTCCGACTTCAACCGCAGCCACGGCGCTGCTACTCCTACTACTACTACTACTACTACTTGGTGCGCCACCACTAGTGGACATGAAGCATTTTTCGATGAAGGGAAGTAAGAGTGCTAAAAGATTTTGTGACTTCTTAGTGTAATTCAAAAGCGCACGCTCTGTAACATAGCGAAAATGATTCGCCAGACTAACATCTTTTGGAAGTGTCAACTTTAGAAACTTGTTACTGCTATCCTTCTTCTGGTGCGCTAGTCCCTGTACTGCTAGACTTGTACTAAAACTGCTTGAGGTAGAAGATGAAGTAGCAGATGTTGCTTTTGTTCCACTTTGGCCCGCTAATTGGTCACCGGTGACGTCGTAAGTACTATTTTCATGATCTTGCCACGACACGCCTTCAGCGAATGCCGCATTGTCGAGTATTTCTTCGCGAAAGATGTCTACCAGCATGCGCACACGCACAGCCAAATGCCCAACCACATGACAGAGTTTCGCGGCAACGGCAACGGGATTAGCACTCTGTCCTATCTTGTTGCGCTGAAGCACGTCCTGAACCCACGTTTGCCACAGTGCCTCTGCAGGATATAGATCAGGCGTAAACGTGGACTCCTCTTCGTGTTCGTCCTCAACGAACCGCATGAATGATGATTTGTGGTTCATAGAAGAGGACAACGTGCTCGCTTTGGAGTTGTAGGTGCTAGAAGAAGAAGAACTTGAGATTGTGTTGTCGACCAAAACAGCACCGTAAGGCCGACCACGCCTCTCCGCAGGTTGCAAACGTACGGTGTCCGTTGGCCACTCCTTCTTCTCAACTACGACAGTGAATTTTTGTGTCCCCGTTGAGAGATCGATTTCAGTCCGCGTGTCTGAGGAGAAAAACCGAATAATATCTTCTATCCCTTCTTTTTTGTGCTTTTCTGCCTCCTGTAGCACTTGTTTATCTTGGATCGCATTACAACTAGCAGCAGTTGTGCTATCTTCTAATGTCTTCTTGGACGCTTTTGCATCCTTCTTACTAGGGTTCTTCGTAGTGTTCGCAGGTTTCTTGACTCCTGCCTTATCTTTGGATTTTTTTTGCAGAAGTTTATTGACTTTCGCCCTCCCACCTTTTCCTTTTACAACACGTTCTTTCTCAACATTATCAGCAAGACCTGGCGTGATTGTCTTCGACGACGCCGCTGCTCTCGCTGCGTTTTGTCGGCGCTTCTGGAGTGCTCTCGCAGCGAGAATTCGCAACACTTTGACAGGCAATCTGCGAGACACCTCAAATTTTGTACGCCTGACAGTCAATGCTCCTCCGAGAGCCGCGAAAGAGCGGTGTTTCTTGCGAGGCGTGGAACATCCGCCGCCCCCTGCTGCTGCGTCGTCTGCTTCAAACGAAAAACAAGTCGAGTTACCTTTCGCAAGAGTTACGTTGTCCTTTCCCACTCCCTCCAAACGTCTGTTCGCCTCTACAATGGCCACAAGAGCCAACGCAGGAAAAGCACTAGCAAAGTCGAAGCTGAGATCGACTAGTTTCTGCGAACAACGAAAAAAATTCGCACCGCTGGCGGCATCGACAGAGTGTGATGTCTTAGTTCTAGTAGTCGAGGAAAGAGAATTCTTGTGCGCTCCGAAGTGGTCTGTGCTCAACATCTTGTGATTATTTTTCCCATTCAACAATTTACCAACGCTGAGAGTATTTTTCCCACGAAAAGCGGCAACTGTGGAAGCCTGTTCCTGCGTAGTCAGGAGCTGCTCGAAAGCTGGCATCAGGTAGTCCTCCAACAGCGCCCAGAGACGCGTGATTCGTCGATTTCCTTCTAGAGTTTGCTTCAGAAGCAAATCGAGTGCAGCATGTCGCTCGGCCACTAAGCGCGATGCTGCTTGCGCAGCGGCTTCCGCACCAGACGCAAAATCTGGCGTAGCCGAACCTAACACGCATATTTCATCCAATTGCCGCTTTTGCTGTTTCTTGTACGATGAGACTGCTTTGCTGGTGGTTTTCGATGTCTTCTTTTTCCCCACAGAACCCACCGTTTTTTGTTGTTGTACACCTCCACTCTCCGCTGCATCCAGTGCACTCGCTTTCAACTCGATGTATTTCTTCCGACTGTCGTTCATCATGCGCGTGATGCTCCTAACCGCTGCCTGTGCCATCGCCGTTAAGAAATACAGAACATCGTATCCACCTCCACGCGCTCGCGCGACAAAAAGGGTCTGCCTGGCCAAACCTTGCAGCAGGACATCGATAATGGCATACGGGTCAGCGATTTCGACCAAAACTACCTGAAGCATGCACAGATCTAGCACTGGCGGACTAGAAGGGCTACAAGTCTTTGTGTTTGTCGATGCAGAAGATAAATTGTTCGGCTTTCCCGCGGAGGTACCGCTAATGTTACTCTTCGTTCCATCCTCATTGTCCTCTCGCGGCGTTTGTCGCGGCAAATCGGCGTGGTTCGGAGCCTTCTCGCATTTGTGCGACAACAATTCCCCGATCCCCAAGGCGGCGACCGCACCCATCCCGACTTTCCCCTCCAGCTTGCGCACTTGCGCAACAAGGGCTAGCTCTTCGGCGCTCGTGGAGGCCGACGCGAACATCTCCTTGAGAAACAGCAGTATCGCAGCAGCACTCGGATCTGGCAGCAGTGCTTTTTTCAACAGAGGTGTTGATACGCTTACAACACTCCTCGATGAAGAACCGTCGAGCACCGTCGCAATGTCAACATCAGCACGCGACAACATGACAGCACGATCCCCGATCGCTGCCACGTGCTCCGCAAAGCATCTACTGGATGCGTCCGCAATCTCTTTCCTAGAGCCGTTGGCGTGCACGAGCAGAAGACCGTAAACTTTCAGGGCTAGCTGCCGCAACAAAGCGCCACGGACCACGTCATCCGCAGTTCCCGAGGGATGTGAACTTTGCTCTTGAACACTTGCTGGTGTCTCTCCTGCAGTGTTAATCGATGCGCCATCTGCATTACTTTGTTTAGTTCCCTTCGCAACCAGTTTCGCAGTGCGTTTTTTTCCACTCTTGATCTTCTGACCGACGAGCTTCTTGCTGTTGCTTGTGACGTTTCCTGCTAGCACTGCACGCTGATCATCGTTTTCGTGATCGTCTCCTTCACCCAAGCAACTAGCTACGAGCATCTTCTCCACTGTCGCGACTACTTCGAGAACGTCCTGGTTCACCGAACTGGCCAGAAGATGGTCCATGCTAGACATCACATCGTTTTCCATGAGTTTCAGAAATTTGCGTTGCTGCTGCTCAAGCATAGCTATCGCCGCACCTTTATTTAGAACACAAAACAACTCATATCTTCCCTTCATTTCTTCGGAATCCTGAAGGAAGGAGAAACGAAGAAGATGACCCTTGGAAATGAATTATATCGAGCCTTAATTCTACATGGTTCTCCACATGAGGACGTTCGTCCAGACCAGGCACCACAGACGCGCTAAGAGCAACAGATGCACCGCCTGCACTAGCGGCTTCTTCGTTGTTGATGACCTGTCGACTGGAGTGGCTCGGACTTCCCTTCTCGGACGGCGCTAGCAAGTCGTCTTCAAGACTGTGCAGTGCAAAGCTATCCATAGAAGAGGCGGCAGCGCCACTAGTGCCATTTTTTGATTTCTTGGAAGTACTTTTCGATAAAGGAAGTAATTTTGCCTTGTGTTTTGTCATCTTCAACTTCATGGTCACCTGCAAATGGTCCTGGTTTTCGTTATCTAGGTGTACTTCCATAGCATTACTTGCAACGTCGTCTAGCACTACCGCGTTCGCACGACGAAGTAGTTCAGGAAAAGGGTCAAAATCCAAAACGCGGCAGCATAGCTTTAGCGCCTGGCGTCGGATGTTGGAGCTCGTGTCCCGCAAGCGTCGTGCCGCTTCCTCAGCAACTTGTAGGAAAAATACCGGATCAAGCATCTGTTTCTGCGATGCAGCCGCGACAATCTCACCAAGCAATTTCAGACAGCGGCCACGCACGTAGGAAACTCTGTCTGCACAGTGAAGGAGTGCGGTCTCCTGCACTCGTTGGACGTCGACCAGCGATAGAAGGGGTAGGGGCTCATGGTAGTTACTAGCGCCTAGCGACCCATCTACAGTGCTGCGACCTGCTCTGGTCCCGAGACTTAGATTACTGACGACAGTACTGCCACCCACGAAAAGCGACTGCATGGGCGTACGGATGACGCTCGCTGTTCCCGGACACTCCGACTCGCTGTTTTTTGCCGAACGATCGCTCCTCGGCTGTACCGGGTTCGAGTGGCTCGCAGCACAATTAGTTGCGGCCTGCTGAAGTTGGAGATTGTTTAGTTCGGCCAAGAAGTGCTCGACCGGAACAGTGTTGTAGTAATGCTTTACGACAGCACTGCTGAGCGCTGCCAGTACTTCCTGACGCACCTGATGGTCGCCGCAAGACGGAAGAAAGTCAACAAGCGCCTCAAAGTTCTCGGAAAAGAGTGCTGGAGCTTCCTTTTCAAACGCAGGAAAAAAGCCGGCCCCTAACGTCCGGACAGGCGCCATCGCTTCCTTACTTTGCCCCAGTTGGGCGAGCTGCGCTGCTTGCTGCTGCCGCTCTGCGTCGGCTCCCTCGTCTTGGTTCGCCTGTGCGCCCATCCATGCCATCGCGCGGGAAAAGGCTGCTTGCTCAGCTGCTTCCTTCAGAAGAAGCTCTATCACCCGACTCTTCTTTTTCGCTTTCCTAGACCCTCGCTTTCCGAGACCCTCTGCGAGAGAACTGCTCAAGAACGAGGAGTCGCACATAGCGGTCGTCCTTGTGTCACGACTAGACGCGGCCACAGAGGTGGACGCCTCGAAGACACCACTCGCAGGGGTATGTAGCCCACTTCCGTGGTCGCGTGCCGATAACATGGACTCCTCGTGACCACCTGCGGCTGCCTCAGCATCTTGAATTTCGTCCGGTGCCTGCTCAGCACCCACTTCGTCCGTGTGGCTCACGACGATGCTGTGCCATGTGTCCAGCGTTCGCACAAAAACCGCCATGCAGCGTTCCTGCATGCTTGTTTTCAAAGCACTTCCATCATTTTCTGCAACTTTGCCTATACAAGACACTATCTTTGCTACCAAATTGCGAGGATCCCAGGCTCGTTCCTCTCCGCGTAGAATAGCTTGCCACAATGCTGACAAAACCTCAAAAATTTTGCGCTGGAAGCTGCTACTTCTGTTGCTCCCAAGAAGATAAGCCGAAGATTGCTGTGCTGAGATACCTGAGAAATAGCTACATGATGACGATGCTCCTGCCTTCTTCAGTGCACTGTAGCTCTTGTTGCTAGCTCCTGTAGGATTTTTCGACGCTGCAAAGATATCGGCCAGAAGAAGCACTCCCTTCTCGCCGCCACTGCTCCCCTGATCGTCCTTCGTTCCCATACTATCCTCAAAAGCCGGCAGTGAGAAGAAAGCCTTAAAAACTGCTTCCCGCGCATAGGCAATGATCGACAATTTCGTCGCTGGCAGGCTCCTGCCAGTACGCGAGGGCAGATCTAAGAGCCACTCCAGAACCATAGCCAGACTCTCCCCTGCAATGACGCACAACTGCGCCTGCTCGTGCGGCTGCACCGGCCACTGCAGTAGGCAGCCTAGGAGATAGATGAGGGGTTGGACATCAGGATGCGGACCACCCTGATGGTCGACGCGCAAAGAAAGTCGGTCTAGCACGTTGACGCGCACTCGCTCCGGACTGAAAAGGGAGGCGAGATGCCGACGCACAATCGGCGACTCAGTAGGCGACATCAGCACGTTGTTGTCAGCACAGGAAACACTGCCACGACTCGAAGCACTAGAGGTCCGCTTCATCAAACCTTGGTTATCGTTATCCAGGCTCACTTCCGGTGTCCCATGCTGTTCGAGCGACAGCGCAGCGTCCAAATCCTGAGACGGGTCAAACGGGTCAACATCCTCCTGCGACAGTCTCATTCTACCAGAAGTGCCAGATACTGCTAGTGAGCCACCACTGTCGCGTGCCTTTTTCGGTTCCGCCAAAGGTGCAGCCACGACTCCGCAAAGCGAAGCGAATGCGTCCACGTCGAAACTCTTGTCGAAAACTACCCATTGATAGTTCTCCGGCAGCGTGTCGTTTTCTTTCACGCTAAACTGGTGACCGCTCTTTGCATCCCGTGTAGTTACTGGTATGTCATCCTCTCCACCCTCAAACTCGCCTACGAGCTCCTCTATTGAGACCTCAGGTGCTGCTCCCTCACCGTTCGTGGTATTCCTTCGCACAAATGCGCCACCCCGCCACCACGACGAGTTGGCAGATCGCGATAACACAGCAGGTTTTCCTGGTAAGACGAATTTGGCGCCTATTTTAGTTTCGTGTTCGCCATCGGCAACATCAGGGTTCTTCACATTTGATGTTTTCGCATCTTTAGAACTAGAAGTGGTCACGCCTTTGTTCTTATTCGTCGATGAAGCGGCTGCGCTGCCACTACTTGGCTTCGCCGTGCTTGTGGCAGACTTTCCGCGCCTGTGAGGTGGCACAAAGCCGGAAGACAGAGCACTGCCGACCACGATACGACCTCGAGCTTTGGCCTCAGAGGCGCCATCGCTTTTCTTCACAGGCCCAGAAAAACCGGGAGGTGGTGGCGGCTTATTCTTCCGTGGTCCTGGAGGCATTTTTCTCGTTCTCCCCAGTAGCTGGTCAACTCCTTTCTAACCAAGTACACAAAAACTATGAAGAAGACGTAATCGTTGAGACGATATAGACTTCTTGGAGAATGAATTCTAGCTCCTCGTCTCAAACGATCCATTCATTCCAGCGTTCGCTGATAATCCAAATTCCTTATCATCTAGATCTTCTGAATCTCTTACGTAATATACAGTCAACCGTGGCAATGAAAGTGTCATGTTAGTTTCGCATTTGCCCTAGCAGCACTGTTTTCCTTTTTACCAGATCTGCCGACTACTTTGTCTTTGGGTCACAATGAGTTGTCGAAAACGCTCCACTGAGATCAACAACAAGAAAATTTTGGTCAGGAAAAAGAACACAAAAGCAAACGTCTCCATTGGAGTTGCCAAGTGCTGACTGATGCCTCCTTTTCCATTTTTCCTTGTTGCATCCAGCGAATCGTTATATTTTCCTGCGCATCTTCTCTTTTCGTAGCAATCTTTTCGTTTGCGTTTGCAAGAAGTGCTGGTCCTCGTTGTATCTCCTGATGAATGGAAATCTTCAAATACATGATAGATATTCTGTAGTTTCCACTTTACCCAATTAGATAGTTTGTGTTTGTAGTTGATTCAAAAGTATAAGTATTTAAGTGTTTGTATTTCCTTGTTATAGATAGAAGTTCCAGTTGTAAGTACTTAGTTTCGGCAAACTGTTACAAGACGTCTGGACATAGCGAGTCAGCTGATCTATCTTCTGCGGCAAAAAGCTCTGCGGTACTCGGCGTTAATTTACAACAGGAGTAAGTGGAGCTGCTCTGCAACTTAGCTATCCTGTAAACTGAGCAAATGCTGCATCTCTAATTCATTGTAGCAGGCACTTCTCTAGTATGTGAGACGAAAATGGGCGTGAAAGTTCGATTCCCACACGAGTCGTCACGAAAGGACTTGTTGTTCCCAAAGGAGTAGGAATAGGAGGGTAAAGATACAGCTACTGCTCCTCTTTACCAAGGGATACAGTCCGGCTACCGTACCAGTGCTTGTGCAACTCATCTAAAAAGCGACGTTCGTCTGCGATTGAGAAATTGTCAGGCGACGTGGCCCGCTTCGGTGACGTTAGGTCGACCTGAACGAGATCACAAGCAGAATTGCGACGGCTAGTACGACCGCCTGTTGGACCACCTACAGCAGGCCCTACCATCCGCGTATTTGTTCGAGTGCTGTTCCGGCGACTGCTCGTCTGTGGAGAGATGATGTTATTGCTGCCGCGAGGACCATAAACTGCATCCAAATCTGAAGTCGCATGCCTCTTAGACGGACTGCTTGAAGTTGATCGAAAAACACCACTTGGCAACGCGTGCTGGCCTCTGGCCCCGTGAACGGCACGCGAGGAGATGAGCACAGACTTTGTTTTGAACGGCTGGTGAACCTCACTGTGATCAAGATCATTCAGTGACGCGTCTCGTTTGTCCACGTTAATATCTTCGATGTCAGAAGCCATGCCGGCAGTGGACGGAGCCTGCTGCGCGACACGCCGAAATTGCTGGCTGAACCTGTCTTCTCGACTTCGATGCTGCTGCTGCTGCTCAACTTCCAATGCCCTTTGATCCTCAGCGACAGCGAGCTGTTCGCTTCTTGGTGTGCCACTTACTTCCGCAGCTCCATCTCCTTCTGTGACCTCAAACGAGCGCTGCGCCCTTGCTGGTATCTTTGGCTTAAAATTATCCCCGAAACAAGGTTGCTGCAGCTCCTCCGTGCTATTGGTAATACTCTCCCCGCCGTGCCTCGACATCACACTCTGAATCCAAGCCGTTGCAGCGCGGCTCGGCGACACCCGCACGTAACGCCGAGAACTCGACGTCGTCCCTCTTGGTGTCGATGCACCACGGGCAGCAGCGTCTTCCCGAATTGAACTGCTTGCGCCCTGATGGATAGATAAGTTTACGCATTTATGACCTTTGTACTTTCTTTGTACTCATGTTAGCTGGACCATAAGCATAATTCATCACGCGCCCAAAAGGAACTAGCGAGAGAGCTACAGAACAGTGACAAACCGATTTCGAATACCCCGTCACCTGCATCGTCAGTGCTCCGGTCCTCCGAACATTGTTTTCCACCTTCACTTCTTGTTTTTTCAGTCCAGATTGCATCTTGCGTTCCTGCCTTCAAATCGCCGGTAGCAGCTGCTACGTCTGTCCCGCTATTTTTTCCAGTTGTAGAGATCGCGTGCGCAAATCCTTGCTCCATTCTCCCGTCGTCTCCTCCTGATTTGACTACGCCCACTTGCGCCTGGCCTTCAACGTTCCCTGCTGTGGTCTCGCTTTCATACGCGGCCATGACCTTGGAAATCAAAGTACCGACCGAGGAGAACCTTTCGTCTAGGAGCGCATCCACCCTGCGTCCTGTTTCCGCGAAGCCCAGATGTCGGAGTGTGAGCGCGTGAATTGTCGTGCTTGCGGCTGGTGAGTTTGCAGATGCAAAAGGCGGGGATGCAGCGCTCAACGTCGAGGGTCGCGGGACAGACTGCGACCGCCCGCCTTGCACCACAGAAGCCTGCTGCGCGGAGTTAATGATTTGATTCATCAACGAGAAATTCAGACCAAAAGCCGGAGCACCAGCCGCAGCTGTTGGTGTTTGCGGGCCGCTGTATAAAGAGGCGCCACGTGGAGTCAAGAGGGCGGCTCGTGCCGTCACGCCCGGCGGCACGACGGAGTTCCGTGCACTCATCGGGTAGGTCAAGGTCGTCTGTAAACGCGGTGTGAGAGTCCCTGGAGTGCTCACAGATGACGTCCGCCCAATTACAACACCGGCGCTCCTATTATCGGCCGAGGAAGAAGAGGCTGACGCGGTCGAAGAAGAAGCTCCCTGCTCCTGCCTTTCTTCTGTATCTCTCTGCGAATTAGCGGTTAATGTGTCACCAGCACTGCCAGATGGATCTCGAACCTTACCAGGCTGAGCATGAAGTATTTCATCCTCGGATTCATCTTCCGATTCGCTTGCAGCAGTAAGATCTACCATGGCAGTCGTCACCTCCTCTGAAGTGCACCCGGCTTTTCTAGGTCTCGAAGACCGATGATTTTTCGCGCCTCTGCTAGAAGAGGCTCTGCTAGATCTCCGCGAATGGCCACCCACACGAGACGACTCGACCGACGACGATCGCGCCGTTTGTGCATCTCCTGGAGAAGCAGACCGTTCAGCACGCTGCATCCTCGAGTCCCTCTCATCGCGTCCTTCATTTCGAGCTGCGGAGGAGCCGTGTTCACGACCATAATGATCGTCGTCTGCAGATGGAAAATGCTCTTGGTCAACAACATGCCAGCGATGCCCCTCATGCTCACCGTCTACTCTTACATCTTCACCGGAAGTCGTGCGAGAAACCTTCTGCGCAGAAAGCACCTGTGTCTCGAGCATGCGCACGCGAGCCGCCAGCCGCCGGTTCTCCTCCTCTAAAGTCTTGGCGCGTTGGCGGTAATCCACGGCCAAGTGCGGGCTGGGCTCGTTCTGCAGCAAAACGCTGCTACAGCGCTGCGCGAAGCGCAGGGTCGATAAAGACTCTTGCGCATTCTTCAATAATGGAGACAACGTTGCAATCAAACTCGTTCGACAGTGTCCTAGAAGTGCGTCTTTCAGCAGAAAAGTCATTAGCGAGTTGCGAAAAGGCACAAACGCTCGCCCGCTTCTCTGCTGGATCGCTATCACAACCTGCTCCAGAAAATGCAAGCTCTTATTGATCGCGCGGGCCTCAGACTTTCGTTCGCTCTCGCCCTTGAGCTCGACCGCGCCACTGGAGGACGAAGAGCTTTTATGTGCGCGTTCCGAACCCGCCAAGTCCACTAGATGCAGCTTCGCATTGGAGTAGGTGTCGCCCTCCCACTGTTCTAGGACACTTTTTAGAAGTCGCACCGATCATCTGTTTCAGTACATGAAGATCATCATCACATGCTGATATTTTTACCTATCTTCACAATCATAGACCCACCTTCATCTAAGAAGGATCATATTCTCTCGTTACAACACCAAGTCCAACAAGTGGAACAAGTAAGAGTTGTAACTAAATTCAAATCAAGAAGCATAAGACAGTGAAAATCGCATGACTTCGGCTGCTATTTGCGTTCGTCCGAGTGCGCGCATCACTCCGATTTAAGGCCGCGAGGAAAACGCAGTCAAGCGCATCGCGCTCAGTTTCACAGAGGCGCTCTGCTAGGTCTGGCTGTGATTGAAAGCGATCTAAGCGCAGAGCACCTCCGTGTCCGTCTGAGTCCTGGTGAGCCGAGGCTAAAAGGTCGTAACCCGCATCGTTGTAGACCTCTAAACCCTTAACGGATACCGCATAACGATAGTCCCCGTGGCGACCGGGGATGGTACTAGAAGGGGTACTGTTTCCTCCTCGTCCTGGTTCTCGACTGCTGGCGCTTCCTCCACCTTGATGTTCCGCCGCACCACCACTGGTACTATGCGCAGTGGATAATTGTTCATCTTGTCGGAGCCGCGCTGCTCGTTTCTCGCGTAACTTCTTGAATAGTGCGCATACAAGGCGTGGTAACAGTCCCCGTTCTCGGTACTTGGATCCGCCATAAACGGTATACGTCTTGCCGGTGCCGGTTTGGCCATAGGCAAAGATGCAGCCACTGACACCCGAGAGAAGAGAGTCGAGGTAGTCCGTGAACTCTTCGAAGATTTCCTCCTGTTCCGCTTCTGGCGTGAAAATTTCCGCATTGAAAAGTCCTCGATACGACGCCGTTGACTCGCATCCATACTGGCTATCATTTTCTCCGTGATACGAGGACGAAGAGGAGCCACCACCTGTACGTCATGTATTGAACAATATTTGCTGTTCATTCTTATACATTTGCATACTACTAGGTGGAGGTAGAGCTCAACATCGTTCTTGTGCTTGATGTAGTTACATCTAGTCATATTCTGGATCCCACCACGACCAACATATTCGATAACTAATGCCATACCTCCTGGTATTACGGTCGGTATCTCAAGGCTGAGCCAGTGTGCATCTGGGGCTGCTGATTGAACTTCGATCTGGCATGTTGCTTCTCGCTCGTCAAACACAGGCGCGATGCGCGCGTAAGTGCTAAGTCGAGACATCTAGTCGCTGTTGTCATCTACCAAGCGACAAATTTGCCAATGAATACAGATTTTGATAATCTTAACGTCTGTGTCTGTCTTAGACTAATGCTGATAAATAGTCATGCGCTTTTCTTTCTTTCTGTCAGTCCTGTGTGTTTTTCGCTCGTGTTCTTCTTGTTGCTCTCTGTTGCTCGTCAGGCAAGAACTTGAACCTGAATTCACAAAATTATACTAAGTGACCGACTGTAATGATGACCTCATGCGCATGCGGTTTGCTCCATTTTTGTCCTATTTTCCACCTCGTTTTGACTCTCTCTTTCTCGAAAACATAGATATCGTCGAAAAGAGACACTTCCACATCCACTCCTTTTCCGCTTACAGAGATTTTTTTTCCGAGCTGTGTAACAAACAGCACTACTCCATTGCGATGGGCTGAATATGCTCAGAAATTGTGGTTGAAACGCTATCAGATACGGAAAAAAATGTTGTTGTTTTGGAAGATCAAGAGTTTCTTGTCAAGATCAAGGGAGCGTGGCAATGGTACATAGTGCTGTAATATGGTTCTTGTGGAGGCATAGCAGTGCTGTAATATACGTAGGATATTATGAAGCGTAAAAGAAGGGGTAGTTGTACAATCACAAAATGAAAATATTACAAGAGGGGGATAGGTCGCGATAGTGACTGAACCACTACGAGGGAACAAGAAGGGGCGAAGCTCCTAGACTTGTTCCCGTAGTTCTTGAATGTTAACTTTCCCGCCAGGCAGCTTCGTGTAGCGCATCTCCATGGTCTCCCCGTCATCCAGCTGCTCCATTATGAAGTCGTAGATTATACCGAGTTTCTGATAAATTTTTAAGGATTTCGATTTTACTCATTTTCACTCATGAAATGAATGAGAGGAACTAGGAATATAGAGACGTCGAGGAGGTCTTCTGTTTCATGTGAAATTAATGCATATCAATTAAGTGAGTTTTCAGAATAGTCACCTTCTGCATACAACACAAAAAGAGAAAAGAAACAAAGCCGGTAGTTCATTCTCGTTGTACCTCTTGAAACTGCTCCGATGAGGTCGCAACTTCTCCCGGCGCCACTTCTACACTGTCCTCTTCTTCAGCAGGTGGCTTGGGCTTCGCGCGTTTAGCAGCTGAAGAATCAGCTGCAGTTGGCGGGCGCTTTGAAGCTGCTGCTGCACTTGGTGGCCGACCTCGTGAGCGGTTAGCACTAGCAGTTCCAGCAGATGTTCGCCCCCCTTTATTCGGACGTATAGCGTCCTCGGCAAGCTTCCGTTGTCGTTTCGTCATAAAACCCTGTGGCCCCATGCTCTCGACCCGCTTCCGCGCTGACGAGAGTCTCTGTGTAAAGATGATTCAAATTAATTGTTGTAGTCTATGGATTGATGACCGTTGGAAAGTTGATATTGCGTACAACTACATACCTGCACACCTTCGTCGATCATTGTTCATCTTGGTTGTCTGCAGTAGTCATTCAAATATCAAAACGGAAAAATCCAAGATGGACGAGAAAAAAAAGACCTCAAAAGTTTGCAACTAAATATACCCTGTTGATTTTCTTTGGCGCTGTGTTTTCACTCGAACTGACATCCGCGACAACGCCTCGCGGCGCAAGGACTGCCTGAGCCATCTCAATCTCAGCTTCGGTGAGCGTCAGCTGCTTCTCAGCGTAATCTAGACCACGGGGGACGGTCTGGTCAGTGTCCTCCGGAAGCGTGCATGCGGTTCTGAGAAGATACTTTTAGAGCTACCACGTCGCATCCCTGGGGACATCCCTGAGCCCTTTTTGCCCTTGATAAAGGGCCAAGGATGAATCTGGGGATGCTTGAAGGGTGGCACTAGCCTTAATACTTACACTGAAAATCGCGGCCCGTCTCTTCTTTGAACAGCGCACATGTCAGCATATCCACGCGCCGCCATTTGCCGCAAGCCTCACATTGCACATACGCAATCGGCTCACTCTGTTGTAGAGTTCGTGGTTAGCGTCCGTTATTTACAATTGAGTTGGAAGGTGAATCGTGGTCAGTTGCAAATGAATTGAAATTGAGGGAGAATCGCGGTGAGAATCCGTTGTGCGTTCCAGTGACGTGGTCGAGATTGAAATATATATATCATTTTGTTCTCCTGATCGTGAAAACCTTTACTTACAATTGAATCATGTTCATGCGGCCTCGTGATCGGTTCAAAAAATAAGGAATCGAAAGAGAAGGAGACCTGTAGGTACCCTAATTCAACTTGCGACCACTAGTATTCAGGCGGAACAAGAATTAGAATTTGATTCCATCAAAGTGAAAGTTGTATAAATCATCTAAAAGTTATTTTTGGATGACATATTCATATTAGTATCTATACCATTGCTTTCGCAACAACAGAAGAGGCGCTAGGCTGCTTCGCCTTCGGGGTCATAGCGCTCATGGCTTTTAATGCGGCTTTTCTTGGCTGATGCGCTTTTCTATGAGGTCGGTCTTGTGGCTCCTCTTGCTGCCCTCGCTGCGGCCTGGGCGAGTTCTCCTGTAGTTGTTTCGTTTTTATAATGGTCGAAACAGCTGTGACCCTGATTCCCGGTTGCAACTAGTCTCTGCAGCCTACTTCATGCAGTCCGTGACAAATTACAGATTGAAGATGAGGTAGTGCTGGTGCACATACTAGAATGGAAGCGTCCAAGAACTAGTTCTTCGAGCATAATTCTGCATGATGCATGTTTATACTGATAGGATAAAAAACTGCTAACCACGCTCCTCACTGCCATCTGAATTTCTGGGGCGTCCTTTTCTTTCTTTTCTTTGTCTTTTTCTCGTTCGCTTGAACTCGAGGAGGATTTTCCTAGATTACTGGCGATTTCAGCGGCAACCATTTTCGGCGATCGCGGACTGCTTGGCGGCATCTGACCGGCGCTCCCGCTATTCTTTCTAGCACTCGATACTTCCTCCATACTGACATTATGACTGGAGCCAGCTGTAGGCCTCTTTTGCTGTGCAAACGGTAGATTTGCCGTTGGTGGTTGGACTTTTGGTGAGGAAGCTCTAGGTTTCTTCGCACCTGCAGTACTCGAGGACGAAGCTGTTGGAGCCGGTTTTGGTGCTCCTACTGGAGGATCATGTGGAGGCACTTTACTAGTAATAGGTCCCGAGGACCCAGCAGGCGCTCCACCTGAGACTGACAACCTTCTGTCAGAGCCGATCGAACTCCCGCCTGACCTCCTGCGGAATTCTGGTGGTGGCTCCGGGATTCCACCAGGAGGTAACTCGAGTGACGGCGCGGGATGTGGATCGATGTCGAAATCAGCGAGGTCTTCACGTCCGCAAAGGCTAACCTCAAACTTGAATTTCGCACCTCAGGGATTAGAGAATCTCAATCTTAATCTTTGCTGTATCACAATCAAACAAGCGTTTTCTGAGTCCTCAAGTACAAGCTAAAAAAGATTTAGATTACTCAATTGCTCGATGGAGAAACACTAATAATCTAGTTTCTTTTGTGACCAGATCTAATGAAAGTGAAATATCCTTGCGCCTTAACATCCCAAGACGCGATCGTGTCGGAAGTGAAATCACGCAACCCTTTGAACCGTTGATCCACTTCGGCTATGAGCCGCCTACTCCTGCATCCGCAAATACGAGCTTGCTGCTTCACTGTGGAAATGGATGCAAATATAATGTTTCTTGTTGGTATGAATCGAATACAACCTATCTAGACTCCTACTTCTATCACGACAAAATTTCGATAAAAATTTCAATTTCCATCTTCAGTACTACGACTATAATTTTTAATGGATAATTTACTTAACATCTCTCATCGTATGTATAGAAGATGTAGAAGTACCCCAATCCCGTAGCGTTCCCAATCTCGTTAGAGCAGCTTCGCATGACTCCGATGAACCGTCTGCTTCGCGGTCGACGCGAACCTTCACCAGGAAAACCGTAGCTGCTGGCGAATTCATTTCCTCTGAAGATTTTCTTTCGATGTGATGGGAAAAGTCTTGTTTAGAGTCTTGTTTAGAAGAATCAGGTGGGGAAGGATGGAACCTCCAGTAAATATTACAATGAGCAAAATGAATAATCTCTTTTGCAAATTGCCAGAGGAGCAAGACAGACGCTCTGTATAGGAGTGGTCAAGCCGTTTCCTACTTGGAAAAGCTGACACCAAATTGAAATTTCATGGAATGATCGATAAATTAGTGGTCGTCCTGAAGATTATACACAACATCTAAATCTATCACGTCATTAAAAAAAATTCGTGGTCGCTTAGATTCATCTAGCTTTCCGTAAAAAACTGCCTCTCTTCGTCATTAAAAATCGACTGTTGTTCATAAAACATCAGACGGCGGCTGCTACTGGGAAGCGTTCCAAAGGGTGTTCTTTTGAGGGTGGGGTCTCTGCGTACATGATGGGGCACGAACATCAACTAGCTACCGAAATTCGCTCGATTCACCGAGTAGAAAACGAGAAAAGAATCGACTCTACAGATAGCACAGATGCATCGAGACTGCGCAAAATTTCCGTCACAACCACAGAATTCTTGCTAAACAATAATGAGGCATAATCCATCGCAATAGATTTATTCCACCTTCCGAGGAGCAGTCAGAAAAGATCATGTTACACCGATCGGAGGAACGGGGAGCGACGAGAACGACGCCAGTCATTTTTAGGCACAATGCATGCACAGCATCTCCGAAGCGGACTTCATTTTCGGCATACAGCATCAAGTTACTTTCTTGCTTCAACATCATGCAAATGCTTTTTTTGCACATCACGCGTTATTTGCGATGACAAATAGAATGCTTTGTGCGTAGGTACGTAGGCAACTTAATGGTAAACGATGATTGATTGATCGTTTCATGGTAAACGATAACTTGATGGTCAGCGACGTTGATTTGTATATCTGTTGGAATTATCTTAGGCTAATAGCGTTGGAATACTACTTGGGACGACCAGCCGGCATGCCTGCAAATTTATGATGTGTAAAATAATACAGAGCTTGATCTTGGTGTTGATGCACAATGGATTACAAATTTAATTTCTGTGGTCCCCGTACGCTAGTAGTGACTAGCTAAGAATAAAGACTGTAGTTTAAATGAGTTGGAATGTAGTAGTTACTGTTGGAATGTACTTATGTATGATGAATACACATTCTTGTATGCTACTGCGAAAAGACTTCTTTGTTGAAGCTCCCTGCACGCGTCTTTTCTTATCTAGGCGCCTAAAGGTACTTGTGTAGATGCCACATGTTATCGGGAAGGTTTTCGAATTGAGGTCGAAAACGCGGCTCCTGCTTGCTGATAACCCGGAAAATCTCCATTACTACCGAGCTGTGCTTCTCGTAGTATTTCGAGCAGTGCTCCACGAAATCCACACAATTCTCGTAGGCTATGCAGCTTGGACTCTCCACCGGGAGACCTGAGCTCTTGAGGTTATATTTTATTATAATCATGTTCTGCACTGACCACTTGGGAAACAGTGGCTGGCCCTGGCACGACCCGTGGAAATTAGTATAGGGTAGAAGGGAAAAATTCTCGTCCGACGTTGAGTGTGTAAAAATGCGCAAGAAAAGAACAAGCTTAAACAAAGTCAAAGTCACGATGATCAGAACCACTAACTACAGTTGTACCAAGTCTCGCTATGCTAATCATGTCTGGCCGGCCATCCGGAGCGTTCGGTCGAGTGAGGAAATGCCGCAAACAGGTCAGGACTTGAAGTGGAAGCTCGTGCAATAGCGTGAAAGCTGTTGGGATAACGTTGGCGCCAAATATTTCTTCCAAAACCTGTATTCTGTCTTGCCGGATAGCCTCTCTAATAAAGCTCGTCCGAAACGAAGGCTTCGCCGCTGCCGACTCGATGTAACTGTGTGTTGTGGATTTCTTCGTCGAGGGGGATCTTCGAAGAAGAAGGGAATGTAGAACTTAATGTAGTGCGTATTACTGGGAGGAACAACGAACAAATGAATGTCTCAAAGAACTCTTTCTACTATGCATCAGTCAGGACGAGCAATAGACATAGTACCTCGTTTTGAAACTGCTATTATGCTTCGCTAAGTTCTCGACTAGTTTTGGCAAGTGATCAGGGACCAAAAATTTTTCTATCGCGCCTTTGCCGCGCCCTTGGAGACATATGCACGCACAGAGCTCGGCTGCGGCATTCTGGACTTCAATTTCGTTCGCTTCAAACAGTAGCAAACAAGAGATCTTCTCAGCGTGTGCTGTGGTGGAAAGATGTTTTTCATTTACTACTGATTCAGGGACTCGTTCTTGATAATCTCTAAACTACATGCCAAAACAGTATACTTTTGCACATCGACCATAAGAACATACATTTCAAACTTGCGTACCATCCACGAGCTTCGTTCTCCCTGAATCCAAGTTTCCGCCTTGAACTAGAGGCCCAATTGCCGCTGTGAGTAACAAATCGCAATTTGGAACTTCTGCTTTGCGCTTATGTACGCTAGTCATGAAATCCACTGTGAGCGATATCTGTGGTTGTTGGTAAAGGTTTTTGCAAGAAGCACATCGAATTCGAAGATGCAGTTCTTGGGAAATAGGCTACAAAAATGAATAAGGCCCATTAAGGGTAATCCAGTAGGTACCAAATCGCTATCGATCAGGGGCTGCGGGCAGTAGGCTGACATATACTTCAGCGCGCAGTAAAATTCTAGTATGAGCAGCCAATCCACACTACTTCTGCTCTCTGGTGCGCGGGCCACGAAATTCGACAAGAGGTGCACTATTGCAGTCACTACTTCTGTTGGTCGCGTCTCGTCTCGGGAATTGCTCCATCGATGACATGCTTTGCCGATGGCGTAAAGCACTGGTAAAGTTTAAGTTGTTGTTACAATTATCATGTTGAAGGCTTACAAAACACTTGCAGGCGTCGTTCGTGCTTTCCCTTTCTTTTCTTATAATTTTTCCTTTAACTACTAAATGAAAATGTCCTCCTACCAAGAGTATGTTGATGATTCGACGAATCTATTCGGCAAAGTGCCTACCAACACCAAGAAAAAGAGTTTACCTAATTTTTCTTCTTCATCTGTTGCTCCACTGCTAGATTGTACGATTTCTCCAAGTTTTTTTCCCAAGGATATGGAAGCGCACCACTCACGACCCCCCTTGTAATGTAATAGAGGATCAAGAACTTTCGCGGTTGCTCGCCGGAGCTCCTTAACGTCCAGGAGCACATTGAAGTCCACTTTCGATAAACCAAACTCCACTGCCCACTCAGGATCGCTTGTACCTGAAGGAGACTTTCAGGATCATAGACGACAGACCAGAAAAACCAGGAGCACCGTTCGTCAGGTCATGTCATGTCACCTCAGGTACTACATGGTTCGTTCTATACTATGTATAGTTATACGTACAAATCCAGATTCTAGGATCCACCCCTCGCGACTAGCACTAGGCTGGCTGGAAATAACCTAGAATTAGCCTAGCTCTCGTAATATTGTTCCATACAAACCGTTCTAGACCAACCAGCTAGTAAAAAGTTTTTTACATTCTTGTGCAGCAATCTCTAGCACGTTATTCATCGTCGCTAAAGAAAAGCCGTTCTTCGGGAACGATTTCAACTGTTCCGCTATCCTCTGCCACGCCCGATGACCGTATCCAACGGTCGCATCGTCCGCCTTTACAACAGCCGAATGCTCTGGTAGGTACAGATTAGACAGCTTCTCCACTCAAGAAATGTCAAATTATTGAGAACTCAGCTATCAAGTTCGCTAAGCAGGGAAGACGATTCCTAAATCAAGTCTCAATTAAGCATGCTACTTCTACTTGTTCTAGCTCCTAAATTCAAACTTTCTTCAGCCTGAACAAGAAGTACTTTGTTTTTATACTTGCATGAGTTATCAATGTCCTCGATCATCAGACCAGCCTTAAATGGATGTCGTTTTGAAAGCGACGATGACACCGGATGCTCGGTGAATCCGTCACCAGCTGCATTGGGATAGACTGCCACTATCGTCTGCGCATCTCCCTCGAGTGGCAGCGTATGCGGACAGATCTGTTCACTTTTGTCCGGCATCTTGGTGGTCGTATCTGCGATCTGCGATCGGCGTATCTCCGACGTATGAGGTAGTTCTAGAGTATGAGGTAGTTATCGAAACTGTCAGGGCACGTTGCAGATATGTCGGGATTCGTCACTGCAAAACCACAGCCCAGTCGTTAATCGAAACAGACAGCAGGTAAAAGCAGGGCGATCAATGACATCGAGAACTCACGTCGACAGGTGCTTCTATTACGCCATGCAGATGAGTTGTCTGCTGTGTGTGGTCTAAAACGTCATGTAACTAATAATAGCACGATGGAAGCCGTAAGCGGCACTACAGAGAGAGACACAGACAGAGTTCATTCATGAAATCCGTTCTATCAGTCTATCATGGATGAAGAAAGCAAAACATCAATCATGAGGCCAAGAAGTGGAAAGGCTGTTGTCCGTGCACAATTACTAACTACTTCTTGCGTATAGAAAACAACAAAGCGATACAAACACGAGGTGAAAGCACGGCTGAAGAAGATCAAGATACTGGTTTTGCTGAAGCTACGATAAGGGCGACTCTGTGCATTTTCAAAGGTTAGGCTTCGGATACAGTGCATGTGGACAAGGCTACACAGCGACTGCACCATACGAAACAGGGAATTATACAATACAATAAATAATATAAATATCCATCATGGTTTCTACACCGAAAGGGGTATGGGACAAGTCGGAACTGCATGTGGGAAATTGTCCGATGCCTCTGTTTCGTGCACGCAGTACTAGATTGAGCAGAGATTGAAGCTTGTCTTCACCGATGGTCTCTGACTTTCTTACCCTTAATCGTAGATGTCAAGGCGATTCTCCGTTTTCAGTGCAAGTAACTGAGAGATAGAGATTGGCCCGATCTTACACCGAAGAAGCCCATCCACCAGAAGAGGACGTTATCTCTGTGTCTCTCTGCGAATTTAGAACACAAACACACACGCGTAGTTGCCAGAGATCCCGTCTCATTCCCGGGGTATCCAGGCCGATGTGATCTTTCATACTCTGGATTCTTTCTTAATGTGCACCAGATAGGATTTAAAGATAAGGCAGCAGCATCCTTTATCTAATGGGGCGGGGGCAATCAACGTCAAAACTTGGTCATTCTTCCCATTCACAGGTACATGAGAGAAAGTCGTCGGAGTTGGGCGAGCAGGTAAAAATGAATTACAATTAGGTATCGTCTTGAGAGGCAATCCCTGTCCCACGCCAAGCAATGGATGAGCGCCATATATCCTTGATATCCCACGACCAAACCTTGAACAGAGCGCTTTCTTTCGCTTTAACTCTGTTAGCCAACATACAATAAGATGAAGATGAAAATCATTGTCTTAACACAGCTGCAGGCCTAATCGATCCTCAACGAAAACATCTTGTGGACGACAAGAACCCTAGTGCGGACAAATCACAATAAATTCATTCATTCATTCATTCATTCACGCTGCCACCTTGAGCGCCTTTTTTTTTGTTACCTGGGTCGACAATTTGGTCTACAATTTCCCGCAATAGTTCCATTCAATCACCCCGCGGGAAGCCTGAAGGCACAGCGACAGCGCCAGATAGCAACATAAACGTAAACGTGTCTAATTACAGAGGTGTTCGAATGAGATGGATATGTTGGCTTACGAGAGGATATTGCCAAATAGACGGACGACGAGTCTTTAAGGAATATTATGATCCTTGTAAATGTACGATTTTAGATTTAGGTTCTGGGAAATCATGATAGCAGCTCTAAATTGTTCATCCTGTAAAAGTACGACTACAAACTATGTTCTCAAAGAAGTTTTGGTTGAAACTTGATTTTGAAGTTTTGCATCAGCACTTCGGATATTTGCCTGTGGTGTAGAACTACCAGGGAAATCAAAAATCCGAAGCAAGAAATGAATCCAATATCTAATTCAACTCTACTATGGTCGTTTTACGTCCATCGCTCTTCAATACAACTGTAGGAAGTCAAGCGCACAGTGCAAGAAGACAAGCTTCTAGCACTTACGCTTACCTACAATCATACGGAACGACAGACTTTAGCCTCAGCCTCGTCGAACCGGTTTAGGCAGGTCCTTTACTGTTTTCATCCTCGGTCGGTTTGCGCCGCCACTGGGTGGCGGACCTCCGCCCGAGCCTCCGGACCCGCCACCACCAGAAAAGGGATTCCACCAAGACCCGCCGTCGTCATTGCTTGGCTGACTACTGCTTGAACTACCCTGCAAACGATTCTGGTTCTGCAGGGCCCTTTGTTGCAGGGCCGGGTCGTTTTTGTACTGCTTATACTTTGCTTTTTGCAATGACCGCAAGTCGTCTTGCGCTGCTGCCTTCTCTGTTGCCTCTCGCTCCACTTGCTTCTGGAAGTTATGCGAGGGCCTGACGTGCGGATCTGCTCCCACAGTTGGGTCCCCTCCTCCACTCCGATCGGGTGAGAGCAATGGCTCGCTCATCTCCCGTAGTTCCACATTGCTTCCTCGGTACCTCCCTGTACTAGCGCGCGAAGAGGACGACGAACCACCGCCCATAGGCATGTTTTGCTGATACGCTGGATTCGCATTGCTTACTGTCGCACTCTGTGGAGTAGGTGATGAACTCGATGTTGATCCTCCAAAATTGAAGTAGTTCCCGAACGAGTTAGCGTCCGCCTGCTCCTGGGCCTTGTTTGTATACTCTGCGGCCTTCTGCCTGCGCAGATCGGCTAACGAGTTCGCAACTGCGTGTCGAATAAAGTTTTTCTATCAAATGTTTTTGATGATCTAAGTCTAACTCTGTATTCTCAGATGAATCTTGTTCTAGCAAGTAATTCTCCACGTATCCCAACAGCACTCAGTCAACGTCACATTCACAAACAAATATTACCATTTTTCTCTGCCGCTTCTTTCGCTGACCTATTCTGAAATTGGAATGCGCTTTTTGAAGCGACGCTGGATTTCGTGCCACAAGACGTCGTCGTTGGCGTGGAGGCTGAAGGCGCACTTGGTCCTGCAGTTCCTCCTTGATGTACAGGTGATGTGCCCGCAGCTGCTCTAGGAGCTCCTTTCTTTGCAAAATAAGCCTTTGCAGCCATGATTCTGCCCGGGAAATCGCTCACATTCATCATCAAGTCGTCCGGTAGGAACAAAGTATCTGAAGATTTCACATGATGGTGGATAGACTTTCGTAAAAAGGAACTTAGAATAGTCAACATGATCCTTGTAAATTATTTGATACAACAAGACCTTGATCTTTTGATGGCTTTTGCATTTGCCATGTCCGTAATATAAAACAATGCTTTCAACTAGTCAAACAATGCAAGTAGCACCTTCATCCAGCAGCTCCCATCCCATGAGCAGAAGCGCCTCCAAAGCCGGATCCACACTGGTGATGCAGCTATGAATTTTCGGATTACTGAGCTTTATCCGCTTGAACTTATCGTTAGTCGGGTCAGAAACGATGTTTTTGATCAATTTCTCGATGATCGTCAGCGATGCGTCTGCCTGTGCGTCTGGGATGTTCCGCAGACTCTCCTCCCAAGGCAGGAGGTTCGCCGGGCAAGGCGGCATCTTGCTGATGTTTATCCTCTACAACTTGTCCAATTGATGATTATTAAGTAGGTGCACAGAAAAATCAAAGGAAAAGGTTGTCGTTGTAAAGCTAAAATAATGAACTACCATGGATCACAGCAAGGATCTACTTCAAGATGCACGGTATGCATTTTGTGCCTAAAATGAAGCTAAAACCTCTGCAGCATGGGCAATTTGTAGCCAAAATCCAAATCCTGTTTGTAGTTGAAGCTTCAGACGTATTTTTCTTCTTTGGAGATGCTCTAACGCTAGACTCGTTTTGCAACTCGCTCCCGAAAACGCTATAATCGCTCCTTCTCTCAACACAAGAAACAATCTAAGGGGAAAAGAGGTCACACCTTCAAACACGAACAGAAACACTGATGATCTTTTGAGCTGGTCGTGGTAGGTAGGCCACCCTCTGCTGCCAGATATTTCTTCTCGTTGCTTCTAAAAATTTCAATCATCATCATGGAGGTGTCCCAATTAGTTCTACTAGCCTACATTTCTATTGCAACTACTTGTTCATTTCACTCAAGAAAAACTCTTCTTGGAAACGCCGAGCAGAACATTTTGCATGCAAGGCAATCATATTGGTGCCATCATCATGTTACAAGAAGACAAATACCAGACAAGAATTAGATTTCGTTGTGTCATTCATGCGAAAATGGATTCAAAGTTCAATAACGCAAAATTATACAGCTTCTCCCGCAACCACCTCTCTCATACATACATTGCTAGACTGATCTATTGACTGCGTTCATTTTGATCCCAAAAGTATATTTAAGAAAAACAAAAGTCAATCGATGGAGTGAGTGCTCATTCATTCATTTGTGTCTTAGACAGTACTACTCCACTGCCAGCAAAACAAAATAGTGACGAACGGTGTGTCTATGGAGACGGCCTCGAAACTATCTACCCTACGTGAGGGGATGGTGAGTCAGACCTGTACCGGGTCCCTCTGAAAGAGAGGAGGCAAGGTTTGGCGGTCCGTATCTTTAGGGACTCTAAAACTTTGCTGACATTATGTATCTATACTCTTGGTCTTGACGCTGACTTCTTCCTTCTCGGGGATCGTCCGAGAAAAGTCCCAGAGAGGATTCACTTACATTACACTGCAGCACAACTTCTATTCGTTGCATCTTTTGCCACATTCTATGACAAGACTGTTCGTGAAAGAAGTATGAATGACGACACTAATCTTCAAAAAAACTCGAAACTTCTGTAAATCTCCAAAGTAGTACGACCATCTTCGATGTCTTCGAAACGACTAAAAAAAATCAAGTAAAAAGAAAAACTAGAAGTATAAGTATTTCTATTTCTGACTAATATGATTGCATTTCTATTTCTAACTAAGCATGTTGTAAATTATCGAATTGACTTTCCTGACTTACTGAAACAACTCATCCTTATCATCTTCATCATCCGGGGTATCATCGACTGGCGCCTTTTTCTTCTTGTCGCGGCTTTTAGAGTGTACTAGAATGCATCTCGGTCCCCTCATCTTGGCCCCTTTTACCGTGTATTTCTTGCGAATACAAGGGAAAAGGGTACTAAGATGCCGAGAAAGATGGATAAAAGCTGACCTTAACGCTGGAGACGCGTGGCAGCTTCGCCTTCCACTCCGTGCGAATTTCTGGTCGAACAATGTGCTTCAGCTCAGCGATCTCAAGCTTCAAAGCGCTCTTGGCGCCTTTGCATCATGAAAGAATTGTGTTTACAAGAGTAGAGAGAGTAGTTGTGTTTATAAGAGTTGTGTGAGATGGATTTCGAAGTGAAAGAGAGGACTAAGACAATGGACGGGGTAGAAAGAACGACTACGCCTAGAAAGATGAATTCCTCTACGGCAAAATTTGAAATACACAAACTGTGCCAGCCCATTCGCCCCATAACCGGCTACATCAAATACACAATCACAATTATAAACTCTTCGGCTTAACTTGTTCGGTGCTGAAGCACAAATGGCGTGCCAGCCCATTCGCTCCACGACCGGCGCACGCTTTCCCGACAAAACGCGCTGGGACCGAAAGTGCACTGCGGTGCCAGCACGCAGAGGAATCTTGAGCCCCTTGGCCATACTAGGATCCTCGACAGTGGTAGTAGCTTTCATCGCGGTCGTTTTAGTATTCTCTTCGTCCTCTGTTGATTGTTCAGAATCCTTACCCGCTGCTGCCGAAACGGAAGCCTGCTCAGCACTGTCGTCATCCAAATCGTCGAGATCATCATGATCATGGTCTTTGTTCTTATCCGCAGCGCGTCCATGGTCCTTCTTACTCGCAGATCCAATCTTCTTCCCAGCTTGTTCGCCTTCCTCGTCCGTACCAGCACTCTCCTCATCGTATTTCACGGTCTGGTCACACATCGCAGCCACCACTTTGTACAGGCCATCGCGATGCATGTGCTGGTTCAAATTGCCCTCTTCGCTCACCGACCAACGCCAATTCCAACGGCGCAGTCCAGAATCCTCCTCCTCCGTGAAAACGTTGTGGAACATGCCAAGTTCGGGATGAGCTTCCATGTACCTGGGTCGTGGGAAAGAACGGTGAAGAACAACAAAGTCTAAAAGTAGGTGGAAAACGATGTCCGTATGACTGCAGTTCTCGTTGCTTGGGGAAAGACGATTAGGGACCTAAGAAGTGGTGTAACTTGTAATCAAATTTGAAATTGCATGCGCCGGAAGAAGTAACTTTATCAGCCAAAATCACTTCTTGTTCTTTGCCGTCATCGAAAATCAATATCAAATCACAACAAAATGTACTTCAATCGGGAGTGTTCCGACTCGTGGTTGATTCCGTAACGAAGACGTTCCAATAGTTTCGAGTGTGCGCCATCCATAGTATGATATGCCGTTTCACAAATCTTTCGTCGCTTGTTCCACTCTTTTGGCTCAAATTCCTCGGTTTCCACACAAGGAAATACTAGAAATGGACCCTTTTTCTGCCCGCTCTCCTGCAGCCAGGCATACGAGGACTGCTTCTTGCCACTTCCCTCACGACGCAAGTGCGTCTCCTGGATTGGTGATGGACTTTTAGGCGAAAAAAGTACGCTTAGGAAGGTCGTACTTTGTTCGTTCTTCAGTTTTGTGTTTCAAATATTCTGGACTGCTTAAAAAATTTCATCAGCTCTACAACCCGTTCCGTATGAAACATAAAGTCACATATCCTCTGATGTCAGGTTATCTGAGTATTCATCAAATAATTGCTATACCCCCTCCTGCCCTTCGTCTCCCTCATTCGACGATCCTCCTTTGAGTACAAATAGCGACGTTCCGACCACATGGGGCGCCAGATGCATATCGAGATGCGCATCCTCGCGGCCGTGCGGAGGGTAAAGCGGTTTACGGATACGCAATTCTGCGTCTGGCATAACTTACAGGGAGTTTTTCACTATCCCGCGTCGAGTGGGTTGCCCTCTTTGCCCTTTAGTTTCCCTTTCCCCTTCAGATCTTCAGGGGTATTTCACTCAGCATAGAAGTCCACATGGGATTTAGTAAAAAACTACCCTTAAACAACGGTTTTGTTCCACCCTTTACCCAGATGCTTCGAAAAACCCTCGCTTGTAGACCGGGCCAACAGCGTTTCCATCAATTTCGAGTCCTCCTCCTGTCCGAAAATGACGTCGGAGCTCTCAAACTCCACGTCGCCCTCTGCAGTAGCGTAGGAGACAACCTGATGCATGCGGAGAGGTACTTGTACTTCAAAATGAAAAGGTGAGACGCGATGATGGATCAAAATCAAAAGCAAAAGTTGTATAGCTCAATTTACTTAACTAATCTATGCATGTTAAATCCATGCAAGAAATCGAAGGGCAGAAGTGCTGCTACATCTTGCTCTTACCACAGTCGTCGATAATGCTAGGTCAGAAGAGGTGCCTCACACACTCAATGGACGTACCTTCCCAGCTTCCAGTGGCAGAATCGTTATTCTTCCGGCAGGTTCATCGCTGGACGTGCCTGCATTATGAAAGCCCATATCCAAGCCCAAACGGTGGAGTCTCGTGACTTCGTCTTTAGAGAGGAAGTCGGGATCTGCATTCAGAAACGCTCCTTCCTCGTCGACAACATATGCCCGCGACTTAGCTCCTAAAGCGACATTGCACCGAAGGTGGAGCGTCGTAGCTGCGGTAGTCAGAGCCACAGCGAGAATTGTACTCTTGGCATTTTTATTGGAGACGCCTCTGCTGGAAGCCATCCTTGCTTTCTTACTTACCTCTCCAAGGCAGGCTTCGGAATAAACAACCGAGGGGACGTCAAATAAAACAAATCTAGTACAAGTACTGAAGACTTCTCAGTAATTTTTTATAAGAAGCAGAAGTCGTGAGAAGGTCGAGTGACAGGAACTTGCGAACAAGTGGCTTTTAGTGACCTTTTTTGCACATCTTTTGTCAATGTTGTTGATGTCAGCAACTAGAACTACCGATCACCATTTGCGATTTCTTCCTCGTTTCTCGTCTTTTTGTCTTTTCTTCTCATCAGGTTGCCATGCTTCTACCGTCTCTCTGTCTCTACATAGTAGAGCGGAACACGTCCTCACAGTGTATCTCCCAGACCACCAGTGCTGATGGCGTACATTCCTGAGATTTCCTTGAAGTCAAGAATGGCGTTCGCTGGCGTCGTAAGAAAAAATCTTAATCTTTCGTCCTCAGTTGTCACAGGTGCAAAAAAAGACTTGTATTCTTGCGGTCATGCCCTAATTCCACTCGCAGTATCTGGGGAATGGTGAATCCAGAAACTTCATTGCTTTGTGCAACGAACAAATGAAGGATGTAAAAGCAAGTGGAACTTCTTCTCATCAGACGCCTAAGACCAGCCTTCAGACGCCGAACGTATTCTGTTTCAGCTGCTGAGCCTGTCCAGCGAGATTGGCCATGTAGTTTTTAGCCTTCGCTAACATGAGTGCGGGACCAGTCTTCATGTACATCCTCTGTTGGTTTCGGGCTTCGGTAGCGGCAGGCGCGAAATCGAGGATATCCTGACCAGGATAACGGCGGTCCAGCATTAACCGCATATCTTCATGGAAATCGTTGCCATCGTGGAATGAAAAAAAAAACGGGTGGTGAAGATCCATGAGATCATAAAAAGTGTATCCCCCACTTTCATCTGCTCCTGCTATGCTAAAATAGAACATGAAGACGATTGAAGCTACAAAGAAACAAGGAAGACGAGGAACTACTCTACCTAGACAGAGTAGACCTTGTATGTTGTCTAATGATAATAGCAAACTAGACTTAGACCTTGCAGAAATCCATCTTCAACAGCATTTTTCGTCCCCTTTTCCCTCGAAAAACGGAACCAAGACGCCTTTGAAAATGTATTTCCTATACCCCTGATAGACATTTTCTTCCTCACGGGCCATAAAGTAGTATATCCGTCGATCTTCACATCGAAAAAGGACACCAGACTCGGCTCCATGTGCGTCTGATTAAACCGGCCAACATTGCTCCCGCTGAAAACATGGTGCGGCGGTGCGTCACAGAACTTGGTAAACGGTGGAGCACTAGCTGTCGGGAGTATGTGGTTTCCGCCGCCCAACGAAAACGTCGCATTCCACAATACCCGTCGCCGCTTCATGTGCTCAATAGCCTTTGGATTCGTCTCAAAGAGCGAAAACTGTAGTTTAAAACAAGGAGCACGACGATGAGAATCGATGCATGCAGTCAGCAAGAAGCGAGCAAGCAAAAGTATGTATCGGTCTTTGGGGTGGAACATACTTCATGTGCTGTTATAGATGATCATCTGAAGCAAGGGAACTTTTGACGAGCATGACTAATTTGAAGTGTAGATTCAACGCATTTGGGTCGTTACGTAATTAATACGCTCACAGCACAGTCGATCTACTTGCGTGCCATGGCAAATCAAAATAGCCAGTAAGCGTGAGATAAATGGTGCCAAGACGAGAAGACATGCATTTTGATCTGCCAAAACTTACTATACTAACTCAGAGATATGAATACCAAATCTAGAGAACAAGGTAGATCCAAATTATAGATACCTTGGTCCCGTCCAGAATCGTGATTGTGACTTTGCTGATTTTTTTCGAGAATATGAATTCTGGGTGGATGCCCCACGACTTGTTCAGAGTCCCTTTCATGCCTTTCGGTAGCTTCTTCCACCAGTAGGAGTTGCGATCGCAGACCAGATATGGAGCATATTCGTCGTTAAAATTGGTACTCCAAACCAGATCCGTGTGCCCTGGGTAGATGACCTTCAGTTGCCGCCCATTGACGCCGTGATAGCTTCCGCGTGAAGGCGGCGGGAGAGACTCAGGCTCGTACCAAGGATAGACACCACTCAAATACGCCCACGGGTCTGCGTTCGCTACGGCAGCAGACGTCATGATGTCTACTGGCGCTTGGTCAAGTTGGATCAACAACAATAGCAAGATGCACGAAACGGAGAGTCCTCATTTTCTGGACGACCTTGTGACGTCCTCGAACCATATTTTTTCTAGACAAGCTGAGAACCTCGTCTGGGAGTGCTTTAACATTCAGCTAGTATGGTTCATAGACCCACACGGACTCCTCAAAGCACCAAGAATACCTCAGCATTTCGTCGTCACTTCGACACCTTCTGAAGAGAACTAATATTCGCCGGATGCGCTGTAGTACTAAAATCACCGCTGGCGTAACAAGGTCAAGGCGAGTCCTCACAACTGCCATTTACTGGCGCAACAAGGTCGTACTTAGTCAGAGTAGATCTCTGTACTTGTACTACTAGTGGCGGACGAGTAGCTAATAGTTAGGGGTGGTGTGTTCCTTCACTATTGGAAAGAAGGAGATCTCCATTTTGGACCGCATAAAAAGTCCATTGCTGAGATCATGAGCACCGATCAACACTGGAGATAAACAGATTCAATCTCGGGTACCGATGCGTTACGACCGACGCGATCATGATTCAAGAACGCCTGCACTGGATAACACATCTTTGTAACTTCGTGTCATACTACAATTCCTTTGTACCGAGTCAACACCGACGTGCGGCGGCCGATTGAAGCAGGCTAGAACTTTCGCCGAGTGACATCAACACCACGGAAGTGAATAGTAGCGTTACACCGAACAAACTAGTACACTGAATCTAGTACTCACAAAGCTCTCTATGCCCCTGAGCAAGCAGAGCTGTTGAGCCTTCCGTTACAATGCTAATGCATCATTTTCCAAATGTTCTAGGCTAGTTACAGCTTCGATGCTTCCTCCCTAGCTGCGATTGCTTCCACGCGCATGATCGTCCTGTTCGAGTCTATATTTTTTCACCATTGCTAGGGAACGAAGATCTCACAAATCACGTGGTAGATCGGCCTTGATGTTGGTAGCATGTGGTTAATTGATGCAGTTACAGAGGAAGCATACTCACATTTTTAATGCATAGATATGGACTATTGGATAAACTAACTCTGTACATCGAGCTGACACTAAGGATGGATGGACACAAAATGGAAATTGAGCAAAACTGAAAAAGACTACTCTGAGTCAAGTGAAAACTACATACGCATCATGTTAATATCAAGAACAAGACTAGCGCACTAGTTACACAGATGATTTTTGCACTGATCCTGCCTAAATACTTACTTATGTTTCATACTTCCTTGGCGCTCGCCATACTAGAAGACTTTCATTGCATCCACTATTCAAAAAACGTCGGGCGACAAAGACAAACTCAGTAATCTACTCTATTTGTTGGATACATTCGAACACAGACTGTTAAGTCGCGTCTAGTTTCTCGGTGAGAAACACTTGAGAGTGATACTGTTTGCACAATTTGCACTCACAGCCTGAGACAAATGATCTCTGGTTGGTCATTTCTCCGGGGCGAGCACAGGACGGGCCGGGCCCTTCCTCTGGGTCGCCGTGTCTTACCTCGTACACAGGCCTTGCCCGGCGGCTTCGCGGCATGGATGCCGTTCCTTAGCCCTCCCAGTGACGGGTGTGCCGAATTCTGACATCAGTCGGATTCGAACCCTGCGTCATTCAGATCCGGAGAAACTGAACTGAGACACTTGACCACTAGGCGAAATGATCCCTGTGGATATTCATTGGGGTTGCAAGGAGGAAGTCTCAGCTTCATCATTGGGATATCATGTTGCATGGGGAAACTTTCATATGGAAACGCTTATGCTATCATCATTGATTCATACGATCATCCTATGTTGATTCTCATCATTGATCAGAACTGACAGTACGTTATGAACCTGATTACAGCTATGAAACATTCATCATTTCTTCTATCTGAATACGTTGAAGGTCCTTTGCCTGATGATCACTGTTTTTGGAACTATATGCATTTAGGTCTGTAGGTTATCTTTGAGATCATTCCGGTGCTGTTTTGTCCTTGACTGTATTGGGAGGCTTGAGCCACAAACGAGAGAGAGAGGAGAAGCCAGAGACACCCGCGCGACGGTAAACCCGTCGGGCGTTTGGATGGTGCTCCGGTAACCTTTTGCCTGGCGATCTTGGTCATTTTGCTGATCTTCATCCTTGTGATCTTTGTGACATTTCGAGGATTATGACCTTGACCAACACCTCTCCTCAATCGTTGCGTGTCGAAGTCCCTAGTCTCTGGACTACCACGGAAGTCATATCTCCTAGCTGCTCTTCTATGGCTACGGTATACTCGGCTAGAAACCAAAATAAACCGAATATACTACACTATAGTAAGCTAAATCATCCCCATTCGTTTCATCGTCTGAGGAATCACAATCATCATGCTCAACTTTAGTTATCGGGTTATCTATATGGTGAAGTAGTAGTCTACGTTGAGACGAACTACATTCTAACTTAGTTAAGCCATCAGCCTTCATTAAGTTAGTTGGACAGAAAACTATCTTACTGGCCGCATCACGCACACGCAAGTAGCGAAGTGCATAATGGCGACTCTTCGGGCGTGTGTCAGTTGCTTTGGCTGTTGTGATCGCGGATTGGTTGTCGATCCAGAGCACAGCATTGTCTAAAGAGGGAGACAAGCCGTTCTGTGTGTGTACCAACTGAGTTGGTAGAGGCCTATAGAAGTCTGTAAAGTCATGCAGTTCACTAAGCACAATAGTGTCAGAAGCTGCAATATATTCACTTTCAGCCGTAGAATAGGCACGGACAGTTTGTCGGTTACTTCTCCAAGCAATTGGAACGCCTTTGAAATACATGATCGATCCACTTGTACTTCTCATAGTCTTTACGCAGTTGGCGAAACCTGCATCACTAAAGATATTCACCTCTGGCATATCTCTGCCTTCAGGTAGTAACTTTGAATAGATTCTATTGAATTCTTCTTCTTGCTCTGGTGAGTATTCCAGTCCTTGGTCTCTCGTTGTCACCAGATACTTTAGCACTTTTCTGGCTGCTTTAACCATTCTTGTTGACGCGGGTTTGCTGACATGTCTAGCCAATGCTGCCACCGGTACAGAAATGTCCGGGCGCGCGGTTACAGCTACCCATAGCAAGGCACCAACTACCTCACGAAAGGGATACCCTTCGACTATCTTGATCCCCTCCTCAAGAAAAGCCGACTCGTCAAAATTGGGCGAGTAAACCGGTTTTCCGACATCAATTTCGAATTTCTTTGCGATTTTATCAATGTACTCCTCCATATTGAGCCGAAATGTTCGAGCTTCACGGCAGTAGTACACGATGGCACCTAAGAAGTCGAACCTGAGCCACGTTTGACCCCAAGGGGTTGGAACGGACTCCACATCAATCGCACGGCCAGGGGCACGCGAGAAGATGAGTTCTAGTTCGGTCTTGAGCTCATCAAGATCAGGACCCGTTGCAAGATTGTCATCAACATAGACTGACATCTTGAGGAACTTCCCAGGTACCTTCGCACTCGGCTTTCTCCATAAGCCTGGCGCAGAATCACACGGCTCCCAGCCAATACTGGCTAGTATGTCGTGATATTTCTTGAACCATGCTCGTGGTGCGTCCTTCAAGCCGTATAAGGCCTTCTTGAGCTTCACGATCTCGCGTCCATGCTTCTCTGCCCAGATGGGTGGGAGACGGCAGAAGACATCGCGATCGAGTTCAGCATTGAGGAACGCAGAATCTAAATCGAACGGGATCACATAGTCCTGTTCTGACGCAGCAGATGTCAGGAGCAGCCTATTAGCGGCGTGTGAAACTACGGGAGCAAAGGTGTTTAGCTCTCCTGAACGATCTAGATTACCGAGGACACAAGCGCGAGCCTTGTATCTTCCACATCTTTTAATAGTTAGAATTATGGCAATTGGTAGAGCCTGTCGCGCGGTCGCAAGCTCCTCGTCAGAAGCTTCTTTCCACGTTTCAAAGGCTAGTAGTCTCGCATGCTCTTTGTCAATAACCTCCCGCCATTTGTCGGCATCAGGAGACTTGAGTGCTTGAGCAACGGACAAAATCACATATGATTCGACGAATTCCTCATCTTCGTCTAATTCACACGTGCCACCTACTGCACTAGCGAACAGCGCCACATTCTTTCTCAGTTCTTCTAACTGTTTCTTTGTTCTTCGAACCCTGCTGCCTGCTTTGTCCTTCGCTCCTTTTGGTCGGCCACGCTTCTTGACGTGTGTACGGCGTTCGCCTGCCACAACACGTGCTGGAGAAGGCGCTTTCGACTTAGACGGACTTAGCGGAGCAGATGTCTCGCGATCCTTCGCTTCAGCATTCCCCTCCTCAAGTGAAACACCTTTTGGAGAGTCAGCTGCGTTGGATTCCTCTACTTTATCCAGTGTCTCAATAAATAATTCGTCGGAAATCGCGGTCGGTCCACCTGGAATGTGCTCCGTGCCAGAGAACCCCGATTGATGATCCAGCCTTTGCACTGACTGTCCAAGCAAGGGGGAGCCCAGCGACGACGCGCCACTCTGCAGATTTTCCAGTTCGTCATACTCAATGTAGATGCCCTTCTGATCTGGCAAAAGCCAATCGATATTTTTAATTAGATAGTCCTCTCTGAACTTTACATCTAGGGTAGAGTATTCCGCCCATCGATGTCCAAGCTTGCAACGATCGTCATGAGCGAAAGTTCCAACCAACCAACCAGACGACTTCGGACAGAGTCCAAGGAAGACGCCACGGCGGTACTTGGCCGAGAGCTTGGGTTCAGGAGTGTTGGCTTGAATTTGTTCACGAAAGTAAACTAGACAACCAAATCGGCGGAGCATGCCGATTGAACTCTTCGATGAGTTTCTACCAGTCCTTTCTTCTAAGATTTCAATTGGACTCTTTCCATCATGTTGAGGCATTTTTGCATAGTTATGCGGTAAACGATCCCAGCAGTCACCAGCGTACTCGACGCAGTAACACCAGAGGCGTTTATCAACTTTAGTCAGCATTGTGCGTACACTGCCGAACAAAGTCCGCATAAAACGTTCGCAGGTCCCATTCATCTCCGGATTATAAGGAACAGCCGGACTGTCTGAGACTCGCAGCGATTGCATAACTTTGGTCATGTCATCACTGCTCAGGACAGGTTCTCCATCCCTCCGGAGGAACCACACTACCTTGTCATCAAGTGATAAGGAGTAGTCCTGGCGAATGCCTTTGATAACTTCTTCTATTTCCTCCACACAGTCACTTTTCAGCTTAAGCGGTCGACAGAACACCTTCTTAATTACATCACAGATGATCACTAATACACATCTCTTTGACCTGACTGATACGGGTTTGATTCCAACAGCAAAGTCGATTGCTAGTAACTTCAATGGTTCAGGTTTGTAGTTCGAAGTATCTCTAGCTTTTGCATGTGGTGCGCGTTGGCCTTTATGTAGATCACACTCAGGGCAATTTACCTGGAGGCCATCTATATGAAAGTGCCCACATCTTCTATGAAGTTCGAGTCTTGTAAGGTAACAACTACTGACTCCTTCTTCTACTGTTGAACAAATATAACCACTATCAGTCTCTTCTTTAAATAAGTTGCATGCAAGTATGGGAAGCTGCAAGCGTGGATGACTTCTTATGGGTATGGCCTGGCCGGTGTCCGTATGTACGAGACAACCACCTGCGCCTTTGAAGTTGAATTCCCATCCTAATTGCGAGCAGTTCCCTTCACCTAACCAAGGTATAATACGATCTAAGTCCTTTGGTAGTGAATCATAATAAACACCATACTGGAGCCCTAAGATGTTTGACTTTAGTTTTCCTACTCTTCCGTCTTTACTTCCAGCGCTACCAGTAATCCTACAAGTTCTCATAGTTATTTCACTAAAATCGTCTTTGTGTCTTGAAAGATATTTGTTTGCACAACTATCGACTAGACTAACTTCTTCTCTTGTAGTAATGGAACTAGTTGAAAGACTATGTCCCACAAGTTTTACCTCCCCTGTATTATTTACGTTTATTTCTTCACCCTCATCTTCATCCAAGTTCAGCGAGCAAAATCCGCTTTCCACCGGTTCCGCAACTCAGCTCTGCTTTCCGCCGTTGAGAGCTTGCCACAGCTCCGCAACTTGGGACATGTGAACCATGCCATTACCCTTTCCACCTTTACCCATAGCACTACTAGATTGGGAATTGGTGTTCCAGTTCCAGTTTGCCTGGTTCTGTGGATTCTTCCAACAAGACGCGGATTTGTGACCCGGTTTGTTGCAGATCCAACAGACTGGACGGGTGTCTTGTTTTCCAGAACCTTTATTATTTTTGTTCTGCGGCTTTCCTTTGCCGTTCGAATTGGAGGCATAGACCTCGGCGGCGATCTTCTTCTTTGTGTTTGCCTTGAAGCGCTTGAGAGCACTTTTAGACAGAAAGATCTTACCACCTTCATTGGCCTTTTCCTCGTCATCCTCCTCTTCACGAGAACGTTTATTCGAGGTCTCCTGAACATTGACCGGGAACGCCTTCCCGAAGGAATCGTTCTCAACTTTGTAGGTTCCCTCCTCGATCAACGTCGCAAGACGCTTTTCAAGTCGGTCACCAATCTGGTCAAATGTCAGACCATCTTCTTCCTGCATGCGTTCGATCGTTGCCTTGAAGTTCTTGCAGAACAGCTCGGGCAACTTCTGTAGCAGTGCACCATTTTGTTGGTCACTTTCTGGCACTCCTGCTTCCGGCGGGTACACGGTGGGCGACTGGTTCATGATGTCTCGGACTTTCGACAAGAATCCTGTGACATCTGCAGGTTGATCCGCGTTGTGGAACTTCAACACGCCATCCGTAAGCGGTTTTACTTTCATCCGTTGTTCCTGACGGTTGTTTTGATCGAAGTGTCCTACATCACGAAGGAGCACAACAACCTCACCTGCATCCATCGCATCCACCTGCCCATTATCGTTCTGGTTGTTGATGAACGACGCAGCGGCACCTTTCAGACTACGAATAATCGCATCTTTCAGGTTGCGCCACTTCTGCCGAATTGTTTCCTCCCGATTGGTAACTCCGTTAGGAATACCATGAGGAGCTGCCGGAATGCCGACTACATTCGTGTAGTTTTGAAGCAGGCCGAGACGGCTAGCTTCCTGACGTATGGCAAGTTGCCATGCTCGCCAGTCGGACTTCTGTCCGAGTTTCTTCGAAATTTCTTTCGCATCGCAGGACATTTTGAAAAGTTGTTTCTAGATGGATTTCTACTCTATACTTAGCTCAAGGGTCAAAGTAGTGTTGGATACATTCGAACACAGACTGTTAAGTCGCGTCTAGTTTCTCGGTGAGAAACACTTGAGAGTGATACTGTTTGCACAATTTGCACTCACAGCCTGAGACTAATGATCTCTGGCTGCTTTGATCCCTGTGGATGTTCATTGGGGTTACATGGAGGAAGTCTCAGCTTCATCATTGGGATATCATGTTGCATGGGGAAACTTTCATATGGAAACGCTTATGCTATCATCATTGATTCATACGATCATCCTATGTTGATTCTCATCATTGATCAGAACTGACAGTACGTTATGAACCTGATTACAGCTATGAAACATTCATCATTTCTTCTATCTGAATACGTTGAAGGTCCTTTGCCTGATGATCACTGTTTTTGGAACTATATGCATTTAGGTCTGTAGGTTATCTTTGAGATCATTCCGGTGCTGTTTTGTCCTTGACTGTATTGGGAGGCTTGAGCCACAAACGAGAGAGAGAGGAGAAGCCAGAGACACCCGCGCGACGGTAAACCCGTCGGGCGTTTGGATGGTGCTCCGGTAACCTTTTGCCTGGCGATCTTGGTCATTTTGCTGATCTTCATCCTTGTGATCTTTGTGACATTTCGAGGATTATGACCTTGACCAACACTATTACTTGTACTTCTGCTGCTAGATTTTCTAACAACTACTACTTACGTGCTATTTCTTCAACATATCCGGTTCCGATCAGTGGTCACTCACACTCTCTGTGTTAATTGCCTCGTCATTAAGCTATAGAACTTGCGTCTAGAAGACCTAACAAACCTACAATTTGCAAATGAAGTTTCCTATACCTAGTGAGGTGTAATAACGATAGCAATCATAGATAGTCTCGGAAATTTTAGTCGTTCCTGCTGTTTTCCAGTAACACTTTTGGACATGTCACCCCCCTAAATGTGTTCGACGCGAAATAGTTACACGACAGCAACATACACAAAAGTGAGGGCGAATCGTCGACGTCGACAAAAGTATAATTAAAAACTAGAACTAAGGTACACAGGAAATGATACGCCACTTAGACCTGCAAGGACAATCCAGTCCGGAAACAAGATGACTAAACCTGATATCAAAGACATATCTCAACAGGACGTCTTCACCTTGCTAAATCAGGAGCATCAACCTCAATAAGAATGATTTTACTGGCGGTGTTGATGTGCTTAGTCGGTCCGGATTTCTTTAGTACAACTAGTTACCCACTCATACCTACATCAAGACTCTTTAGACTCTAGGCTTATTATAATACTATCATGTCTCGCTATATATTAAATCTTAGACTTCTCTACAAGCCTTAGAAGTACTATGTGTTCGTAAATTCCGATTAAAAGTGGTTGCTGCACACTTCCCTTAAGTGATCCGCGGTGAGATCATCGACGCCGGTTACGTACTGGAGTCGTTTCTCATTGTGAGAGCCCATCATCATCGCCATTAGCAGGACAAGAAAATACAGTCCATTGCCCCAGAACATTCGAAAGATGACATCCTCGTCCCAGCTGAACAGGTCTTGGAACTGCCCCAAAGATTCGGTCCAGGACTTCACACCTTGAGAAATTGAGTCGAAAAACTTCCAATAGAAGGCGCGGATTAGTTGTAGTACATCAGTAGTACACACAAGAAATATCATTTTCGTTATAAAGATTATATTTATGGTAACTTTTATGAATGGGACTGGGAAGACGCAAGAACAAGATCGATTGCAGTACCTCTAAGGTGCACCTTGAGCGTGATGAGGCACCAGGTGAATCCATCTGCGATCATGAGTGCCAGAATATAAGCGACAAATCGCAGGTCGAGACTAGGCTTTCCGACTAAATCTCCGTCGTCCCGAGGGTAACCTGGCAGAAAAGCGGTGTTGCTCTGAACTGACAGTGCGATGGCAATGGCCACACCCACCGAAGTGAACAGTTTCGCTGCCATCCGCACCTGGAAACGAACAAAAACCTCCTTTTGCCAAAATTCCATCAGAGGCATGACCAGTTCGACCTCATCGTCGGTGACGGGGAATAAATAGCGAGAAGGAACGTCGCCTAATCCACGAATACCACAACCCTTGACACGCGGGAATCTGGTGTATAATGAAAAAGGAGTATGAGAGAGGTTTGCCAGAATGAACCACTACTAAGAAGTGTCCACCTGCTCCTATACAGAACTGTATGAATCGTTCTTAGTAAAATAGATCAGCTGGTTACTTTGGAACGTTGTCCGCGATCATCCTTGTGTTTCCGAAGGTCATGCGTCGCTTGTATTTGACGTCATCGTCGCTGGCGGTCGAGACGCGTCGAGTGAGCACCTGACTCATGGAGAGACTCGCACGTCGATTCTTATCTCCTACCGAAGCTTGCCTTTTCACCTCATCGACCGTCAAAATGTGAGCACTGCGTTCGTTTTCGCGGTCGCAATCAAAACTGACCCACCAACAAATCACACTGTCGATTCCGCAACGGTTTAACTGTGGTTTGTTTCACGAGAATAGTAAAATGGGAGTCAGTTTGAACTGCATCAGGCAGTATGTTGTTGTTGGCAAAGCTCGTTCTTATAGTTATACGTCTTCGAAGAGAGCCAATACCAAGAAGGAAGAACCTGAAGACCTCTTCAGCAGTGAATTTTCGAAGATCTATGCGTATTGGATACAACTACGGTTCTGCAACAACAGTGGTGTTGTATTAGTACCTTCCTCCACCAGTTAACCATGTGTACTGCATAGGTCTGCCACGTGTTGAGTTCCATATCGGCTGGACTCATCTTTTGGTTCTGGTCAAGCTTCATCAAAAACACCTGAAGGGATTCTTGATACTTGAAAGCAAAAACCCAGAAATCCGAGCAAACATCTTTCGATAGCGTGCACGCAAACACCACGGGGTGGACCCGCAACAGCACGGAGCGTCCGTAGGCAAAACGAAACATATCCAGGACAACGTTGAAGCACGCACGCGCGCACGCCAGAAAAGACTCGCGAGCGCGTCGCGAGTGGATCTCCATCGCCACCATCTTTGTCAGACGCAAATACTGACGCGCGACCAGCGTGGCTCCGAGAGGCATGTAGAAGGAAAAGCCAACGTAAACCAAGAAAAAATCGAGGAGGATCTTCTTCGCCGTCGCCTGTCAAAGATGTGAGGGTGAGATGGAACAAGAAGGGCTAAATGTTTATGAACTGGATTCTAATTGCGGATACTTAGTACAATAGTTGTGTGCATTAATTATGGTGGTAAATCGCTTTTAGAGAAGTGTTGAGTCAGTTTTCATGCGTAAGTGCCGTATCTTCCGAAACGTAAAACGTCTTCTGTGATGGAATGGCACTTGCAACAAAAAGGCACTCCTACAGTCTTCAACACTTCGAAGATGTTTTCTCTTTCATACATCATCTTCACAACAAACATACATATCATAGTACGTCTTCTTTTTCGAATTTACGCGCCCAAGGCACCCAACCGCTCTCCACGATGGCAATACCCATGAGAAAGTAAAGGCCCATGGTCAGAATGTAGAAACTGGCACGAAAAATACGCGGCCACATGCCCTTAGGCGGACGATACCCCCAGGATGCACCCGCGACAGCAGAGAAAGCAAATGGTAGCGCAGCTGTGCAAACTGCTCGGAACACCCACTGAAATGAGAAAGAAAGAGAGTACGAAAACATTATACATATGAAGTTCTTAATCTATTGAAAGTGCTAGAGAGAGAAGAGAGAGAGAGAGAGAGAAGCCAATGCTTCTCGTAGGTTTTCTCACGAAAATGAGGAATGTCGTGAACATATAGTACGTAGCTTTGTAAACCAATATCTTCAAGACATGCGCACTGGATAGCACACTCTACTTCCGACAAGAAGAATAAAATTTCTAAGCCAGCCACGATCATCTTCAAACGAATATGAAGGGACTAGATTTTTGACTGAGTAAGGTTCAAATAAACCACCTTTATCGTGGTACCTGTGAATCGTAGTTTCCGTTTTTCCAATAGTGCAGGAAACCGAAACTAAACACCGTAGGCTGAATTATCAGGAAAAGGGCGCGCCACATCCAGAACGTTTGTCGCGGCATCACACGCCAAATTTTCAACAAGATCCAGATACCTGATAACAAGGGTCATACTCTTCTTAATGTAGTAGTTTTAGAGAAAGATACTAGACGCTCCACTGGAAAGACAGTATGGCTTTGCAGCGTACTGCTGCGAGCAGCAGCATCATGTTTGCTCCTGTTGCAATCGTTTCGTGACTACCGTAGAAGCTGTTTACAAGGGGTATTCACTAATGTACAGGATAAGCAGCCACAAGTTGAAACTCGTCTTCCTCTTTCTATCAAAAAAATACAAAATTTCAAAGTACCTCCATAGTTGAGAAAGAAAAGCAGTAGCCATGACTCCCATATAGCACCACTGGTGACTGAAGGGAATACGAAGCGAAAGTTTTTTATGTCTTCTAGTTCCTTGATGTCGCACCGAAAATCGGTTCGCACCCAGCCTTCCTTCGATTCATGCCATCCGCATTTCGTGTTCGCTATACAAGTTCCCTCCGTAGTGAGCAAGCGGCACACTGATTACAGAAAGAGAGAGTGAAAGTGATGTTATTCAGTATATACGGCGATAGGAAGCAAATGCTGATGGCGTAATGTTGATGTCAGGGGGCAACGGCATAGGCAAGGTGGTCAGTCACTCGCAATACAAGAAATACTTTAAGTATCTATAATATCTGAGGTGAAATACCATCCGAGTCTACCGCTTTCGCTGCGTCCTTTGTACGAAACGCCGAAATAATGTCACTAGTTTCGAAGAAGCATCCACCTGTTGCGCGAAAGACGCACCATACAACGAAAACTATCGTCGGAGGAACGATCAAACGGACCTGATGCGTTATGAATTCAGCACGTGGATCCTGCCAAGTTTTCTGCTTTTCTTAGACTTGATCGGTATGGGTTTGTAAAGCAGAAATTCTGGAGGTTCTAAAAATGCACAATAAATCTAGATTTCTTCTTCGAGATAAATCTAGTTGATCCTTGATTTCTTCTTCGAGATGAATCTTCCCTGGCATGAGAAGAATCAACCCCCGTCCGCTACACCAACTCAACCAAACATATCAACCATCTCCTACTTCGAGGATTTTCATAATTTTGAAAAACTGAGACTGTTTTCCGCATGCTTATTCGTCCGGTAGATAGCTGATGCCCGCCAGAAGAGAGCTCCGACGTCGTCTTGAAGACCTGCATGGAGGCTTCGATATCCGTGTAGTCCTTCAAATCTTCCTCATCTTCCGCTAAAAGCACTGGCGCGACCTCTGCGGAGTTCCCAACCGGGGGCTCCGCTCGCTCTAAATCTGTATCACCCATTTTTCTGTTTTTCTCACTATAATCACTATAATCTGAAGCTCTGGGACTATAATGATGCTTATGCGTTCCAACTGTAGCTTTTTTCCGTTCCGAAAGTAGAAATCCTAATCTTTGGTTTGAGGAGGTTCCTTCGTGAGCGTGCGGAGATGAATTAGGTCGCTTACTGTCGTTAAGACATTGCTGAGAGGGCAAAACCACGCGGCTATTGTTCACTGATGTCGAAACTATATTACCTAGCGAACTGCTGATTACAGTAGTGCTATGATTGTCCTCGCTTGAAACAAAGTTAGGGCTTAGTACATGATCACGTCGTTGTTCTTTAGTACTATCTGTATCACCATGATCTTCAGTGAGACTAGTATCGCTATTGTTCTCCTTCTCCTCCTCCAACTCCATATTAGTATTAGGACAGTCCTCAGCTTCGCACATGACATCCGGAAAAAAATCATCATTGTCATCATCTGCACTCCCAAACAGAGCATTAACCATCGCAGTCACTACGGAAGAACCACGACGGCGCTTCTTGTTCCCTTGTGAATTCTTCTGGGTAGTTGTCCTTGTGGTCGTTTCGGGAGCACCCACAGCATTTTGAATCTTTGGGAGGCCTTTCTTTTTCTCCTTGCTTCCACCAGAAGCAGAAGTAGAATTATCTCTAGTCCCTTTTACTTGCAAATGCACGTCTTCCACACAAGAAGCAGCACTGGTCGCACTGGTAGTACTCGTCTTAGAGTGCTTTCGAACCGCAACAAGGGTATCTCCGTCAGCGCCTAGAGTCTGCGCAATTATATTACTACTGCGAATGTCACTAAGATTAGACCTTTTACTTATGAATATTCATCTTGGAGAGCATCTTTGGCGCGCTTTTCCCTGCAAAAGGGACCAAAGTAAGATGCTTCTTAAGATGGATTACAGTAAGCCTTACTAGGACTTATTTGATTAACTTTCACCGCACGGGCCGAATCGTCGCCACGTCCGCTACCTGGAAGCTGCCCTTTAATATTTCCATGATGAGGTGGAGCTGATTCTTGGGGTGACGATGTCATCCCGTTCTTGCTAGATGATCTCGCTGTACCACGACTCGCACTACGACCAGGATCTGAAGGCGCAGCTAGTAGTAGATGTAAAGCTTCCTGGCGTTCACGCGATGACGTACGGTCCCTAGAAGATGGAAACAACGCGGTCGTCGTGCCTCGAGCCCCAGCACCAGCTGTAGTTGCAAGAACCAGAACAACTTCGTTCTCACCTTGCAGATGTCCCTCGTGACCTTGAGTCGTCGACGTCGACTCTTCTTCACTACTACCACATTCGTCTGAGGCCTCTGCGATAACCTCTAGGTTCGCTGGTCTTTCGCGTGATCGCGTTCGGCTGCGACAACTACCATGACTGGCACAATCATCGAATTCCAAAGTGGTTGGCAAATTCAAAGCAGTTTCTTTCGTGGACAAAACCGGTGGTTCTTGTCGGTTTCCTGTGTAAGGAGAAGGACAAGAAGGTGAGCCGTTAACGCTGAGATTCGCTGGCAAAGACGAACTTTTCTCTTCCGGTGCACTCATTTGCAAGGGTGATGCTAGAGTGGTTGGCGATCATGAAGAGCGTGGTGAATCTTTCTTCACACGGCTTCGCGCAGGAGCACCACACTGCCTCCTCTTGATAGTACGTAGTTATGGCACGACACTGTTCGCCAGGAAAAGCTCTCTAGAAAGTGTGCACTGTTCTTCACTACTACCGGAGACCCGCTGGCAGCAACCATGAGATAAATAACAGTCGGCAAACCGAACCAATGACACAAATCACAACGGTTCTGGGTTTTTCAGACGGAAACGCTGGTCATCGTGTCGATATACATAGATAAAGAAACTAAACTGATTTTTCATATTCTAGGAAAAGAAAAATTGATATTGAGAAGCATGAAGAGGATATGATTACACAAGGACTAACGGAAGGTCTGCAGGGGAATTTTTCATGACAAATCTTGGAAGATCCCTATTGCACTGGACCAAGCGTCAGAACGTAACACTACCATGATGTGTAAATATTGCGGTACTTTATTCTCCAGAACGATCTACATCTTCCTAGTATGCTTCATCATCACTGCATCCGTACTGGTAATCCGGTACCAGCGGCGTAGACAGAAGCAGAAAAAATGCAAAACTCTACTTCTCACTCGACAGCTGTTTTCCAACATTCCTCGCTCGGTTAGACTCCTCTCTCAGGATCCACAAAAAAACAAATCTCCGTCCATATTCAACTGAGTCTCCCGCTGATTGGCAAAAAAGTGAGCATGTCTAAACAAAAAGAACCGACATGCAACCGTTTGTCAATCAGCATGTCAATGCTACGGTCTGCTTGTACACCGATTTGCAAAAACTGTCGAAAAACGTTATGTCTATTTTCTATGCATATGTTGGTGGTCCCGCACAGATAGTTTGTGACTTGTTGATCGAAAGGTGAAAAAACGCTGAAAGAACACAACGAATGACAGAGGAGCAGACAGACCAATGATATGAGTGAGAGTGCTCCAACATGTCGTCCCTAGTTTCGCGGTATTATCTCTTCAGAGTCATACAAGTTTATTCATCCAAGATTTTTGTACAGCGGTTGATGCCGTTTCATCTTCATATAGAAGACCAACATCAGAAGAACTAAAGGAGTCATAGAGAGCCACTCGAAAGTGGATCATACAGATGTCATCTCTTTGCATGATCACAGGGACACAACAGAAGAGGGTGATTAGCTACTGCTGGGACACAACAGGAAATGAGGGTTAGGGGCGGACCGGAAAAATGAGCAAAAATGCATGGAATACAAGAAAGTATTAATTGGGATCGGCCTATCAGTGTTCATTAGATTTTGAAAATAGAATGCAAGTTGTGGACGACTTCTGAGTTCTGCTATAAAAATGTAAATGATATGATCAAGGCCGGCAAGAGTTCCCGTTCGCAGCGTTATGTACTTACATATCAATATTTTAAGATGACCGCCACTGCTTTCATTAGTCCTTTTAACTTTTTACAAGCACTATTCGCCCTATGACTACCATATGCGTCAGTCTCCGGGTCGATTTGCTCCGAAATTGAGTTTTGGTGGTTTTTTCGACGCAGGCATGACACCTGGCGCTCGCCAGCTATTTCGTTTTTGTGGAGATGTGCTTGTAGTCCCAGCCGTGTTTGACGGTGATATTGGCATAAATTGGTCTCTATCTCCTGTATCTGCGCGTCCTCGCGCTGACGACGTTGTAGCTCCTCCACCCGGTGAGTACTGTCGTACCTTCTGCATTTTCTGGTCGGGAACGCCCAAAGTTCGATTTGTTTTCAGGCCAAAGGCACTTGTGCCAGGTCGGTTTGGAGAGCCACCTGTATTTACAGTTCGGCCGCCTCCTCTGCCGCGTCCCATGTCTTCCTCTGCCGAACTCGAGCTTGACGATGAGGTGCCAGATGAGCTACTAAAGTCGATGTCCGTTCGCGCTTGTGGCTTCTTCGGCGCCTGCTGTGCAGCCCGACTGGCAAAAAAACCTTTATCTCCAGGTCCTTTTTTCGAAGAACTTCTAGTCGAAGACGCTGCGCTCTTCTGTTTTTTCAAATTCTCTTCCATCTGAGCGCGTACTTCATCGATTATCTTCTGATTGTTTCTATTGTTCGTTCCAGATGAACCAGACGCGCCTCCTTGTTGGTTGCTTTTAAGGATGCTCCTTGGCAGGTCCTCGTCTTGGTGTTCCGCGTAAGCTCCTGCACCAAGCTCGGTGCGGATCTGGGTGCCCTCGCCTGTTGGCAGTCTCACTTCCAAACGCGGCATCATCAGACCACGTGCCGTCGTGCCATCGCCTGCCTGGCCGGATAGAGCTCCACCAGCCAGTCCTAAGAACTGCGCAGGTCCGGACCCGTGCAACAGTGCAGGAAGGATGCCGTGTGCGAAGAGCAGCATTAGCAAAGAGCTGCTAAAAGAGTGCGCCACGTCGCTGCTTGTTTTAGAGCTGACCCTAATCCATCGCCGGACTCATCTCGTTGGACCTATTAGTTTTCACCCTTTTATGGGGCCGACAGGTCTAAGATCGATGCTTCAGAAGATGGATTAGGGTGAGCCATAATTGTCAACGGTCCTGCGTCGTAGTCGATGTCGCTGCTCGCTAGCAATAGCAGGCACACCAGGGTAAACCCGAAATCCTCAACTGCAGACATGGATTGCCTGAAAAAGCGCTTGCCATGAAAGGCGCGCCACAGGGCTTCCGCATCCCGACCGCCTCCGGAGTGTATTCTCGATTCCCCTGAGGCCGCCGTGAAGCTTGTGCCGGCGTCGCTCACCATCAGGGGTGCGAACACGCTCGCTGGGAAGACAAAGAGCAAATAAGAACCGCATTCAGGCTTCTTCTCGCGAGCCCCACGATAATGGACGTGAAAACGCCTGGACCCGAAGTTGTCCACGAACATAGGGTACAATCCCAGTCTTAAAATACTCCAACCGAAGATGCATGAACTCCAGCAAAGTAAAACCACTGCGAAATGCTGCATGTTATTCACGAACTCTGTCTGCCCGTCTCCGCTAATCCGACTCAAATTCTTCGTCAAAACCGCGTCGGACAAGAAATCGTACCTGGTCCAGTGAAGAAGTCATGATGAGGTTTTTATTCGTTGTAAGTATTTTTCTGTATATCAATTTATTATCCGTTCTCTGGGGATCCAAAACAAAACAACTGTCACTAACTACAGGGTTGCACTTGATGAAGTTCCGAATCACCTTCGGAGAGGACACATGGAACATGCGGTCTTCTATGAAAGCTTTTTCGGAAAAGAAATCCTTGTCCTTCTAAGATTCACCTCAGACGACCTCACCTTTCCATGTCCTGTATTCTAGTACTCATATAATTTTTCGTACCATTGCAAAAACTCGAATCCGCTCATCAACAGTCTCTGACGTGTTGTCAGTGTTTCTGGAAAACTTAGCTCTTCATGGTCTCCACGACAGCCGCTGGTTGTCATCCAGCCGACTGCGACCATGAAGATACCGAGAAACGTCATCCCCGCAACGAAACCCCCTGAAATTGGGTCTTCATCACTGCGCATACGCACGGGCGGTCGGGGAGGCGGATTCGTCGTTGTATTAGAGAGGAGAGGACAATGGATAGTTACAACAGTAACCGTCTTTTAATGTTGAGATGAAATTGTCGTGAGGACCTGAGTGACTGATCATCCTTGTGCGTTTAGCAGATTATACATTCTTCGCGGATAGGAGGATGGATACATAGTTCTATTACTTTCTAACAGCTTTTCGTGTTGATGTAGCAATATTAAAACAGGAAGCTTAACTGTCGGAGCTGCAGCCGCCGCTTGTGGCATACCGGCTGAATCCTTATACCAATTCTGCAGAGTATACTGCTTAGCCGCAAAAGCATCGTATGGACCCTGGATTCGATGAAGAAGAGAAATAATCACATCAAGCGAGGATCTGATACTTATTGATTCATCGAACAGGATTTTGAATTTCTGTGTTCACAAACGCAATAAATATACTCATGCACAGTTGCCTATACCCAGTCTGTCTATGTATGGTAGACTAGTAACGGGTTCCAGTTCGTCTTCGTCCTGTATAAACCCTATAAATGTCAATCTCGTAGGCCTTAGAACTTAAGTGAAACGACTGCTCTTCTAAAAAATGAAAGGATAATCTACCTGCTGCGGCGCCATCTTCATCTTTATCGTTCCTGTCTGGAGTTCGCAGAAGACGTCGTAGGTTGCGCCATGGTGCAGATTTCGGATGTTTGCCGTGCAGTCTTGTCCAGTCGGGCAGAAGGCTCGATCACTTCCGCGCACCGGTAATGGACGGCCGTTTTTCCCTAATTGGTTCTCTGAGACGCCCGCTGGCTGTGCGAAACACTGGTACTGGATGGCGCGCCAATCGAGATTTCGCACCGCCACGTGACCTATGCCCCAGTCGACATCGATGACGCCGAAAGTCGGTTTGAAAACGATCGCGATCTGCGACGTCTGCGCACTGTAGTAGCGGATGTGACGCGGCTCGTGCAGATCGCTGTCCTCCTGGCATTCAAAGGCGAACTCATGATTCGGCGGTACCTGCTGCGGATGAAACTCCACCACGCAAGGCTGGTCAGATCGCAGACACAAGGCTGACGCACGTGCGAGCGAGCTTATCGTAGTCAATTTCCGCCCATCTACATGACTCGTCTTATGCGTTGGTGGTTTCACCTGCCAAGCACGACCTGCAGGCGCATGGATCCTGGTACCTTCGAGTTGCTTCTCGTTCCCATCATTTAATAGTGCTCTACTTGTTGCACTTGCCATGATAGCACCATCTCCCTCGAATGAAGATGATGGGAGGGCTAATATGGCTTCATCAATCGCACCCTCATCCAACAGTCGTCGGGTTGGCGAAGCTCCTACTCTGCTTTTCGAGCCAACGATCGTGCATTTCACTGTTGGCTGACCACCTGAGTGCACGAATTCCTGAGGGTTGAGCCATAGTCCCAACTTGACCTTGCTAGCGTAGACACGCGTTGCAGACCCAGAAAGGCTGTCGATGAGCGGGGGAACCTGTTCCCAGACACACTGGACATTGTAGCCGTAAATTGGTCCGTCGCAATCGCACCCTCCTGACATTGACTTGCCGTACCTATAGAAAAATCGTCCAAAAAATAATACAAGTTGGTCCATTTATAGATAGACAATTATTGGCTTCTGCGTTGTATGTTTAAACAAACCTGTTTTGGAGCAAAATTAGTGGACCGATGCGAAATCGAAAATATGTCAATCAGTGATGTAAAAGAAGGAGTACTCTCCTTTTCCGTATTTGCGAACGGTATTGTTTCCGCAGCGACACTCTCCCATCATTTGCAGGCCAAAGTAATGAAAATCGCGACAGAGATATGCGCACTCTCCTTCCGTATGGTAGTTGCCGTCCGGTTTGTCGGTTGCGTTCATTTGTGTCGGCAGGTCCCGTCGTACTAAATGGTCCCGATAGCAACCCGAGCCCCCGTCCGCTGCGCCTAGCTGCTGAAGCACCGGTCCGCGCAAAGTCCGCAATTCCCGTTGGTACTGGATATGCAGTGTCCCGGCAATGTCTTCGACGCCGCAATACACCCTTTGCGTCAGATTTTGCGGCAGCTCCTTGATCTGCGCCTCACAAGTCGGTGGCGCGCATGCCTGGCTGAGTCGCTGCTTCCTTAGTGCATTTGCGCTCATGTCTGTCGCGGCCGTGACTTGACTTGCAGCTTCTGGCGGGAAGGCCCTCGATCGCGGGTCCTCACTGTAGGCTGCGCAGATCAAGGTCCCGCCGGGATTGGAGATGCTCACCCGCATGGCGAGCACATCGTAGCGGTCAACATCCTGGATTGCGATTGAAGTGATCTGACCCGGATCCGGACATGCAGCGACGTTGCACGCCTGCTCCTTCACTTGCGTCGTAGGATCGTAGTCGCTGCACCGGCGGCTGATAGTGGTAGGTGGTCTAAATGAAAACAATGGATGAACTCGGACTCGGAGAAGGTATGAAGCAAGGGACAACAAAAAGCTCACCAAGTTTCCTAGCTGTACAAACGAGTTTGAATCAAGTCTCTACCGTGATCAATCCATGAAGATAAATCAGTGGAAAAGGAACTGCCTGTTACTTAGTAAGTACAATGGATAAGTTCCCCCATCACTGCCCTTGCATTTCACTGTCCGCGTTTGCGTTCCTCCACCGCACATCTTACTGCAAGTACTCCAGGCACCCAGCTCTACTCCGAAAGCCACTCCACGATTAAACAGATCAAAGTCTGCGAAGCCAACCTTTGTTCAACAAAAGAAACGATGTTATAAAGACACAATCAATTATCATTAAGATCTTTGTTTAGTAAAGTCATATCAGGGACGATGTCATAAAATAAAAAGTAGAGCAAGAAAGGAAAATGAAAACAACTAAGACAGAATTCGCTTGTCTCCACAGGATCGACAAAGAGAAAAAGTCGACTCAGTCATTGCTATCGACAAGACCCGACAATTTTCACGAAAAGAGTGTGATGAAAAAAATTAAAATTTATAAGCAATGGGAAAGAAGATCAAAATTACCTGTGCCGGATAGGTGTGGGTCTGCAGCATCTTTGCGTTGTTATATGTAGTGTCGCCAACAGCAAGGAACTCGATTCTGTAGAAGCCCCATCTGTTTGGATCTACGATTTCATCGTTTGTGGGAATCACGAGCCCTGCAGGCCGATTTGCAGCTGCGGGGAAGCTCGCTGCCAGCAATGCAGTTAACTTGTCTTTATTAGCTGCGTCCGAGTTGATGTCCACAACCGTATACTGAATTGTGTCGGACAAAGAGCTGAGATCTCGGTTGCTTCTAAGCTGTCTAGCTCGCGGCAACGGCGCTTGCTCGGTGGTTGCCGCACGCCACTTGCCGCTCGCAGGTCCGTAGTTCACGCGCATGTCGACGAGCGTGAGCCCGGTGTACACTTCGTGCTGTGGTGGCGGGCCACCGTTTGGGCCGGTGGTTAGAATGTCCACGTTCTTCTCTTCCCAATCAGGCGGACCGGCGTACAACCTCCACGCGGATGGGGTTCGGGCTGAGACGTCTGCCACAGCGAGCGAATAGCTGCCGAGAAGTGGCGCCGTGTAGTAGGGTGCGACGGCGACAGAGTCCAGTACGCCACTCGTTGCGATACTTCCCGCATCCGCGTGTCTTTCGCCAGACCAGGATAGTCTGACCAGACCACCACTGCCTTTCAAAAACAGCTTCTCGCATCCCAAAACCGCGCTGTTGGTCGAGCTAGCCGCGCAGCGCTTTGCATGCTCGAGACACGTACCGACGCAGGCGCACGGTTGCGTGTTGCAAGCCTGTTCTCGTGCTCCCTCTAATGCCGCATCACCGCCCGACACCCCACAAATGACCGCCGAGCGAACCTCCCCGTTAAAGACGTTTGCGCACGTAATATCACGTCGCTGCGTGCCGCCGCCGCACTCCGCCGAGCACGCGCCCCAGGGGTGCGGCTTCAGACCATAGTACTTGTCCACCTCTACCACGATGAAGGCCAGCTGCAAAACATGACTCACTGGCGGGTTAGGAAGGTTCAGCGACACAGAAACCTCTGTGAATTCGATGAAAAAACGCTCTGCGGGTTGATGATTACCGGCGTTGGCAATCTCGAACTTCTCAGTAGAGTCGCAGATTCTGTCCTCCGTCCGCGAGTCCAGCTGTGCACCATACTCATCGTACACGTACCATCGCAGCGGGCTGGACGAGGGAGAATTGTTGTAAAAGATAAATCTCGCACACGGTCTTTTTACTGAAAGCTACTAGAGAGAGCTACTTATAAAACAAAAACTTGAGAACCCATCAATTCACGAGAAGTAAATGGACAATATCGATATCCAACATAACCAAAGAGATCATCAAAGTAGCAAAGGCAGCTGAGAGAGACTCAGTTTACAAAAAAAGTAAGTACTGTCCATCCGGCAGAGAACCTAGCGCTAGCCGGTAGTTAAAAATGTATGTACTGTCCATCTGGCAGACAGCCTAGTCGGTAGTTTGTTAGCCGCGTGCGAGCTTGAAACACGATTTCTATTTGCGTGTGTCGTGTGACGGGACCCTTCGTTGCAGCAGCGCTGTTCTCGAAGAATCGGCCGTAGTAACGCTGCGTGTTTGTATCTCGCGCAAGCACGTTGCAGTCGTTTAAAACCGGCGCCCCTCCCGAGTTCGTGGTGTTTGAGTGACACACAAACTGAGGAATCTTCTCGATGTTCGACTGCGCAATGACTCCTTCGCTCTGAAAGGCTATAAAAATGCTGAAAAAGCAAAGGCTCGTGCAGAAGGCAAATGCCAAGCCACTGCGGACCGGGGTTCCTATTCCTCGAAAGAGGTCCAGAGACGATGGGCCCTCGTCGATGCCGTTTTTGCGCACGCGGAATGTGCGACTCCTCAGAGACATAGCGTTGCCTTACTTCTTCACTCCTACTTATAAACAACTGAGTGGTCGTGTAGCAATATACACCTCACCAGAAGAGCCTCTTGCTCAAACAATTTTGCGTTGCCGCAGTGGCCTACTACTTTCAGAAGCGCACAGGCACACATTGGAAAGACATATGAGTTTTCCTTCTTGGGTAGGTAGTTTTTTTCGGAAAGTAGCCATCATAGGAGTAGCATTTTTTAGTCGTTTCTAAGTTTCAATGGAGGGGCAAGCATCATTTTGGTGGGGGTGTCATTTTGGAGTTATCATTTCCATTTATTTTGCGAGATGGGGGACAATGGAGGCCTGATGATTTTGTGTTTTGATAGTAAAACTTACATGAAATGTTTTGTCCAAAAGTCAGCATGTTCCACGCTCCTCGTCCGCTTCTCTTTCTGTCCCTCGTTCACGAACTTCTATGTATAATTTTGTACGTACAACATGCAAAAGCGCGCAAAACTGTAACTCCTGTTCTTCACGTCATTCCTGTAGAAGAGAACACGTATTTGTGGAAAGTCAAACCTGCAGACGGCCCTGCACAATGATGCTTCTTTCATATGCATTCTCTTGTTTGTGTTTCATCAGTTGAAGTTGTACTATTTTCCCCAATAAGAATATGTTCTTGGAACTACAGCACAGCACCTATACATCTCTCTGACGCGTCCGAGTGTTGAAATAATGGCATGTGCCGCACTCTCCATCTCCAAACCCCCAATTAGACTTACATATGGGAGTGTTAGTTCAGTGATGTAGTCGAAACGCGAATCCCTCCAACAAGTTTGATAGCCTCCGCAGCAAGCGTGTTTGCATGAATTCGCCGGTCGTGAAAGATATCTGCATCTTCTTCTTCGTCATCTTCATCCTTAGTTGTGCCTGGTAGTTGTCTTACTCCTGTTGTCGTATGTTTCTTGATGTCATTAGTTTTATTCACTCCCCACATTTCCCCCAGCTGCTTACGAAGCGCACAGTGTCGTGTCCAGGCACGCAGGAACATCGGCGGCGACAGTTGCGTCATCTGTTCCGCGATGAATCCATCGATCCACTCGTTGTATGAACAGAGGCCTGGAAGAATATTTTGATGTTCAGGAAATCAGTTCTAATTTCTATTTTTGATTCCATTAAAGATTTCTGCAGAGAGAGTGGTTTTTCTTTTCCCCTAATCGATTGTAATTCTGACAGTAGAACTTGTACTACTTGATGTGCTTCAAATCATTATAGTCGAAATTACAACTTGCTACCCACCAAAACTAAGGTGCCTTCTTCATTCATAAAAGGTATTCGAGTTGGCGTTTGGTGTTCAGATTATCGCTGAGCAACGTCTGCACGTGATCTTCGGTGTACTGTTGAAACTTGTCTAGGCATTCCTGCACCAAGGCGAAAACGTGGTCTTCTGCCTGCTTCCCCTCGTCTTGCACTTGGCTGATAACACGAAGAATTAGAGCTTTTCACGACAATTGCTTTCTGGCTATATTTCGAAGTACTTCATCATCGTGACGTCTCAAGTGATCATAGTACCGAACCACCGGCAAGGTGAAGATAAAATAATTTGTAGAGCCATTGAATGACGATGATCATCGCTGTTTGTGAGTTTCAGAAACGCTGTCCTGGGAAGATTCTACTGATGTAGCTTTACAATTGATTCCGCTGTGTATGGAAATTAGTCGTGTTACATAAGTCGATTTGTGCGAGCTCTCGCCGAATGACCTCGCGGCGGTCGGCGGTGAGACTTTCGACCTCTGGCAGGCCCGCATTGCGCTGTCTCTGGTAAGCCTCCTTTACGGGAATGAGCCGCCGAGGTATGTGTGAGCTGATCGATGAAAAACGTTTACGTATCTTGTCTTCCTTGTGATTAAACGAGGCACTCCACGACAAACTGTACTTTCATATTCATAAAATCCTTTCTCATGCTCATAGTAAAGGAACGACCAGCATCTTCAATTGAAATAACAAGAGGAGATGAAACACAAAGACAAACACCTCCTTAGTCTCAAATGTTCAATAAGACACAAAAAGGAAAAACTAGTACTCTGCCACTCGGAGGCATTCTGCGCATAAAAATTGAGCTGTCTCCTCGCAATAGTACTCTACAGGATAAGCGGGGTGGATATCGCAGTTCCCCATACTTCTTGGCATCTCGGCAACAGGTACCCGAACGTGCCGTGCCGCAATCTGTCCTGTCATTCGTGGGACAAAAATTATTACTTATATAAACTTCGATACTGGTGCCAATCCCAAAAGGCAATAATATGTTTCATTTTTTGTTAATACCACCTTATACGGTGCCTCACAACAAGATTATCACCTTATACGGTGCCTCACAACTATGACAACGACTAGAGAAGTAAATAGTAAAAACGAGAGTCTCAACACCTTATTCAGCGAATGGAGTTCTTCGTCGCATGCGGGGCAGAGCTTTGCTGCGTCAGCTTCGCACCACACCGTAGCCGGTGCCCGTTGACACGAGTCGCATATGAGTTGGGCAAATTTTTCTTCGCCATCGAGCTGCAACTCGAAATGCACTAGGAATTTAGGCAGTAGCTGGGACCCCTCTCGCAGAAGGTATTCGTGCTGGAATGTATTTCGCTGTTCTTCCGCATCCGAAGACCCTCCTGGCTCGCGCTCGTAGGTGGAAGCGTTCGTTCTGTTAGTATTATGTTTGCTGGGACTCCTGGAACGCGTGGAAGATGTGCGTGCGTAGGACGAAGCCGCCGCCGTGCCGAATTGCAACCGCTGCCGTCGCTTGCGGTGAAGATAGACAGAGTCGAAGAGGTCAGCATCGCAGGCACGAAGGAGGCGCGCAGCCTCTCCTGGGTGTAAACCACGGTGAAACTCTTCTTAGGGGTTCAATATTCACGGTTGACCGATCTATCTCGCATATCTATCTATGTGTGAGCAAGAGCATGACTTTCAGGATCCTATTTTATGAAGAAGCCATACCAATAGGTAGTAAATCAATAAGAATATGCTCTTCATAGATGAGCATGACGAGGGATAAATATGCTCATAGATGAGCATAGGAGGTCAACTTGCAACGGCCCTTAATCTTCGTCTCCAGACAAATGGCTGCGCGAGACTAGCTGCGAGCGGCCGACACCTGCATGACACAGAAACACCTCAAATGTCCGTGTTCTACCTGCTCCACCTCCGAGTGGCGTGGACGACCTTGCCGTTCTTCCCGGCATGGTGATACGATCCGCCACGGCCGATACTGATGATATCGCCACCTCTCTGTCCCCACCGGTCGCCATCGTGGGCTCTAATTCCGACAGCTCCAGATTTCCAACTTGCACAACCACTCCTCGGTCAAACCGAAAACCGCGTCCGCAGACTTCAGCCACTGAGTTCTCCTCCAATTCAGAAACGGGAAAGAAGCAAGGCAATACGAGCCGGCCTCTTGTTCGGTCTGCAAAGGCCGTTTCCAAATGTGGAATGGACAGAGACCACAGCCGAGTCACACGCACTAAGGAGGTGCGCGCGCAAGCTTGCAGCATGTGCTCCGTAGCTTCCCAGTCTGCATCCTGCGCAGCAATCGGGACAGCAATCGGCGGGAGAGACATGATCTGCCTGGTACAAGAAATTCCAAGTAGCTTCCAACCTGTCTTTTTTGTTATGCAGCGCCAAGTGTTTCAGCGATCAAATACTTTGTCTCGCTTCTATCTTGCTTTTTTGCAGAGAATTGTTCTAGTCTTTTCTTCTTCTTAGCAAGCTTTTCGATGTGAATCACGTACACTTTCGCTATGTGTTGTGAATAAGCCCGATCTTTTCCAATACAGACAAAAGTCATCTCCCGGTGTCCCTCTTCCTCCGAGCGACTCGGTACAGATCCATGTTGTATTCGATTAACAACTCGGCTACCGTGTAGCTCCAAAACACTTCCCCCCATAACGAAGTCGCCAACGAAAATGTTGATGCTCATCCCTTTTGCAAGAGTTGGAATCCAGCACCAGAGCTATATCTATGCACATGGCGATGATAAAGTTACATCGTCATGGACTAACACAATGAGTGTAGACACCGCACGAGGAATCATCTCTTGCTTGCTTTACCGGAAAATGAATATGTCAGTGTAAGATTTTGCAAGTTTTGTTGAAGATTCTCATTCCCTTGACCGCAATCTCCCGGTCAGCATGAGTATTCGTTACCCCAGCGTTGCATCGCATGTCTAGGAGCTGTACTCGAGGACCCGCTTTCGCGACTGCTGCGATTAAGGTGCTAAAACCGTCGTCCGTAATGTCTATTGAGTGGCACGAGAGCGAAACTAGTGTTTCACAGCACACCTCTCCCGTCTTATCCATCTTTCCGGTATGCAAGCTCCCCAGCCGCTTTACGCGGTTCACCTTTATGCGATGAAACATGACACTCAGGACGCAGATGACGAAGTGGCAGCACAGTGGGTACATGATTGACATTGCATTGACTACTTCTAGTACATAACTAAATCAAATGCTAATGCTTCATCCTGTTCCTTTTATAACTAAAGTTGGAAGGTAAACCTCGCTCCCATGATAATAAAACGTTTCAGGTAGAGGCTCTTTAATCCGTGTATTCAGACAGTTCTAAAGGAAGATCAAGAAAGGAACCTTGTCTTTTTGAGCTCTTTTGACGGATTCAGCGCTGGTGTGAGAGAGAAACTGCGCGACGACTCCGACTCCTGTATCGCCGATGGGATTGCAGTCGAGACATAACGCATGCAGCGGAAGCTTCGTTTCCAGTATTGCTGCAAAAATGTGATCCAATCCCGTTTCCCTCAGTCCACAGGCTCGTAAGTTTAGAACGAAGACGCGACTCAAGCTAAGAGGCTGGACTCCGAGACACGTCAATCCGCCATGTTGCGAAGAAGATCGGGCTTTACTTATCGCCGTCTCTGCCGCACGATTGTCGCGAGCCTCGTTCGCAGCTGGTCGTGTTGGAGATTCGTAAAACGTCTTTCCTAATCAAAATCTTTATCAACATGAAAGATTATGATTATCTTAAATCAGTACTAAAACCAATGTTAGTTGATACTACACAAAAATGTGATATGTGAAGATAAGCATGAACCTCTCTCTTGTTATTTCATGATATTCGCAGTAGTGGAAAAAGCACCTGCTTCGTCGTCCAACATCTTTTGATATGCGCCTGGTGCTGACTGTTTTTGCAATGCGTCCATTGCGGTTTCAGTCGATGAAGATTTCTCTTTGTCTGCTTCTGCGGGATCTACCTCGACAAGAGTCGGCTCTTCATTTTCCGAAAGAGAACTAGAGGAAGACGAGGACGCCCACGTTTGGTGCCAAGTAGTTGCTAGTATTAGAGGCTACCGAATTCCTCGAAAACCATCTTCCTGTAGCGGACCTTGTGTCTTCATCGACCTAACGAAGCCAAGAACAACTTTCTTCCACTTACAATTGTTGATCACCACGACCTAATACTTTCTGGAGATGCAAGTTGAAAGAAGCCACCTCCTTTCACCAACTTGATAAGAACTCAGCGTCAGAGGATGGATCAATAGATTGGGCCTTAAAAGTAAGTGAAAGGGCAACTTAGCAAGCGAAGATTGTAGGTCCTTCATTTCTGCTATAAGCTCTCCTTTTCGTTCATCCGATTCGTCCTCTAACAGCTTCGCCTGTTTGCGTTTCTGCGTTGCCTCCGCGAATTCCTTCGCCTGCGATGTTTGCAAATTTGTTGTCTTCGACTACGGTTATCCGTCATGTGCGTTCATCTTGTTCCTATCATCCATGCCAGTCCATTTCAGATGCTAAGTAATGTAAGAAGTCACTGGTCGTGATATCATACGACAAAAAACAAAAAGGAGAGAAGAGAAGAGTACAACAAAAAAGGAGAGAAGAGAGACCACCTGCACGGTATGATGCTATGAAAACATCTAGTACCTTGCCAGCCTTCTGCCTCAGTTCCAAGGCTTGACTGCGCTTTCGGACCTGAGCGTCGTAATCGGAACGATTTTGCGTCACCGCGTTCTCCACCTTAGCGTCCCCCATGCGGATGAAGCCTGTTAGAGCAACCTCCCACTACTTAACACTGAATCGATCTCCTGTGTAAATAATGTCCCCAACATGCTGAGGCAAACTGTGGCGACAAATTTTCACGACTAGTACTGTGTGATGTAGAGTAGAAGCGCGGGTTCAAACTACTTAGAAGCATTCCGTCTCCTGTTTCTCAGTAGTGCTGCGTCTACTGGTGAAGAAAAAGATTCTCACCAGAAGTAGTACGAAAACATGTCTACTACTGCTTCGTTCTTCTACTTCTTGCAGCTCGTTCCTTTCTTGTTTATTACCAGCAGTAAGGACGACCTTACAAATTCCAGTCGAGCCACCTTCCTTCAGAAAAAAAAAACGAATGAAAAAGTGGAGCACCAGTAAGGCTAAGGTGGAGGTGGACTACCTTATATATAATAGAAACATGACAACATGACTAGTTAGTACAACGACTAGATGACAAAGAAAGGACATCATGAGACATAAAGATAAGTCCAATTTGTAGGCTGGCTCGATTTCTTCGAGTCCCTCCACCTCTTCCATCCCTATTATTCTTTCTTCCACTTGCTCCACGAAGTTTCTCCCCTGGAAAACTCCGATTTTCTCGAATAGTTCTGTTCGAGTAATATCCGGCGCAAACGTCGGGGGAAAAGCCACCATCTTTCTTTTTGTGAGTCGTGGTGCTGCGCCGTTAGGTCAATGTCAGTAAGTAGGTACTGTAAGTTGGTACTGTAAGCGTTGCAGTAATATGCGTCTGCTGTTTTTTGCAATCAGGATTACTACAAGTACGCGTACGGTACCCAATTGTATTCTCTAAGTGAGCAGCTCTCGGACTTGAACATATTCATAAATTTGTAGTAAAACGACCTTGGTGTTGTAGTTCTTGCACCAGATTGGTCTCTTTTCTACCACGTTCGCTTGAGCGGAAAAATAGGTGATCGATTTCCCTCTACCTACTCAAAAATTAGGTAGACATTACGAGCATACTTCGCACAGCTGCGTCTTGCGATATTGCAAGTGGCTCCTTATGTTCCACGTCTCAGGGTTGAAGGCCCCCCCGATCTAACTTTTTGAGGGGGGGCTTCCAGCCCCAGACCCTTTTCCGCGAGGGACTGCCAGGCGGGAAGGCCTCCAATCACCCACCCCCGACCCCTCCCGGCTTCTTGCCGGGACCCTACAGAGCCCCCAGCCGTGAGGCCGTTGAAGCACCGAAGGCCGGGGTGGAAGGGTTCCGAAGGTGGCCAAGGTGGCAAGGCTGGACCCCCTTGCCGTGGTGCATGTACCTTACAGACTTGGCAAAGGTGGCAGGGCTGGACCCCCTTGCCGTGGTGCATGTACCCGACAGGTGGCAAGGCTGGACCCCCTTTCCGTGGTGCATGTACCACAGACCTGGCAAAGGTGGCAAGGCTGGACCCTTTTGCCGTGTTGCATGTACCCTGTGGACCTTGCCCGTGTGCGGGCTCCGCACCGGAGGAGTTTGGCCCCTCCTGCACCCCAGGAGGGCCAAAGGGGCCAGGCCTCGCGCCGTGGCCGCCTTCGGCGGCCTTCTTCCCCAGGAGACCGCCCCTCTGATAGGGTCCAAGAGTCGGGACGCGTGTGGGGTACACGCGGAGAGCCGCCAGGGGCCTCCGGCTCCGCCTTTTGGCACCTTCCCCCCCGTGAGTCCTTACATGTCACCACCGCGAAAAAAATGGCGCGCGGACGCCACCACCGCGCCATCTACAGGGGGGGCCTCCCTCCCTAGTCGTACAAATAGAAAAATAGCTTCAATCCCGCTAATATGATCTCTCAAGAAACATCTCGAAGTCAACTCGGTTGCCTTGTATCTCATTTCTTCTTCTTTGCTAACATTCATGTCGCTCTCTTTAATTGCGCTGCTCAACTCTCATATTCGTCTGAGGCAATCGCAAGTCATAACCTCTTTCACACAAATCAAGAAGAGCGCCAGGCGTTCCTTAGACATCTTCAGCGTCATCACTCCGTGTTCGTCCGATGCCGACAATTACCAGCACTAGTTTCGGGACCCTTTTCCCGTATTCTGCTTTGTAGGCAAGCGCTCATGCGCCGCTCTTCTTCCAGCTCCAATCGCGCGCCCTAAGAACACGACTCTACACTTTTATAGCGGTAGATCTCGGACTTTGTCTACTTCTCTGGTCTATTTTCGTGACTGTACATCCCGCGTCTTTCAAATCTTTTTATGATGTGAGTTTCATCTGATCTGTATTTCAATAATGACGCGATGCTTCACGACCACTTTTTTTTTCCGTTTGGTGCGTGATGGTGATCGTACGCAGACTCATCTATTAACTTCCACCTCGTCTACGTGGAGGTCCCGTACGGGCCATCCTGTTTTTCTCTTCTTGTTCGACGGCTTTCCTCGCGTCGTCAGTACCTTTGAGGTACACCGTGAGCAGTTTGATTACTTTGCTGTCAGTGTCGGCCTTTAGAACAACCACTAAAGTATTGTCCAATTTCACCTTACATAGCAACATATGGTTTTGCGGGTCACTCTTATTCTCGTGCTCGCACTGCCACTCCGAACTTGGATCCTGCGTCGCCTTCCACACATAGCCTTGCCAGATAGTGCCGTAGAGACGTTCCTCCTCGCGCTCTATGAAGTGCTCGGTGGTGATCCACGTTGGCATTTGTCCACAGGGTACTGCCTTTTGCACGACTAAGTCCTTGGCGCTTTTCGTCAGCTTGTCCGCTTCCGTCATGTTCCCGCAAGAAGAGCCGCGACGCGGACGGAAAACTTCTTTCCAGGAGTCGGACGTCTCCCTATCGGAAACCCAAACGCGCTCACTTAAATTGAAGTCCGAATCTTGGTCAAGATCAGGGCTATTTCCGGCGCCACAGCCGAGATTTTGGCCATTCTGCTCTTCTTTTGTCTGCGGTTGCTCATTCTCCTTTTCGTCTGCCTTTGCGTCTGCCTTTGCCTTTGCCTTTGCCTTTGCCTTTGCGTCTGCCTTTGCCTTTGCCTTTGCCTTTGCGTCTGCCTTTGCCTTTGCCTTTGCCTTAGCCTTTGCCTCTCTTGCTTCTTCTGATATCAATTCTGCAGCTACTGCCTCCCGCAGTCTCTGAGCTTCTAGAGACTCAGCTTCCCCCGTAGCTTTGGTCTCAGCTTTCTTCGATCCTGGGAGCCGATCTTCAGGTCTCTTGCTCAGCAGCCACAAGCTCAAGCCTGCCGCCAATGCGCCACGGTCTTGCTCCGTGCTCAAAAAGTATTCCATATAAAAATCGAAGAATTTTGGCATAAAAAGCTTCTCTTGCAAGATTTTCGCATCAAAAGCCTCTGCTGGAACCAGCCCATTCATCTTGCCGGACATTATCGACAAAAGGTGAATCTGTTTGTAAAAGAAAGAGTTGTCGTCAAAAATAAGCCTGTAAATGAACTCCAATTTTTTCACCTTGTTCTCCGAATCGTTGTTAAGCAAACGCGTCATCGCCGGACGAAAATCCTTCTGGAAACGGTCGCGCCGCCCGTCATTCCCTGGAGACGTGTCCTGTTCACGTTCTCGTACACGCGCACAAAATTGCGTTGAGTCCCTATAGCATGGGCGCTCTAGGATTTCGAACATGTTCTGCACTTGCTTTAGCACAGTCTTGTCCCAAATATAAAAAATCGCATACCTCACGCACAACGCCAGCAATTGCTTCTTCTGCTTCTCGTGTTCGTGGTCCTCGAATTCAGATGAAATTTCTATCCGTGCGGGATGCGATTCAACATGACCCGTGCTTTCGGCTCCTGGATGCTTACCGGGGCTTTCACCTTTTCCATGCTGTACTTTCTGGCTATCCGTGTCGGAGCAACCCCCGGGTGGGGTTTGCTTTGACGCGGGTATCTGCAGTATGTCCTTTGCGAATCCTCGGGGTCGCAACGTTGGGAATCGCAATCGATTCCACTGCAGCTCACGCCCTTCCATTTCGTCTATTACAGGCTTCGCCACGACAGTCCATATTTTCGAACCGAGTACCTCAAGCAAGGTGGCGCGGATCTTGGCATAGCTCATTTGGTAAAACGAGAGGTCACCCCGTTGTCCCTCTTCGGTGACCATTTTATGTCCGGTGAAGAAGCCCTCTGCAACTGTACGGTCGTCCGCGCGTAGTACTTTTTGCATTCCCTTCTCGGCCATGTCGTAGTGTCGGAGTGCACCGTTGTATGTCGCTTCGTCGCTCATCAGGTTTTCCACGAAGAATTTAGTCATATGCGACTCGTCCTCGCGCCCGTAGAGCATCTTAACAATATTTATATTACTAGCTCTCTCAGCAGTCATTTGGTCAAAAGACTTCTTCAACTCCAGCGGTTTATTTACATTTTGGTTTTGTATGAAAGTGTCCACTACGCCTCGGATCGTGGCCTCCAGGTCAAACTCGTGATCAGGCCCTTCTCCTTGCTCTGCGCATACACTTTCCCCAGGCAGAGGTCTGTCCCCCCGTCCATTTCTGCGACAACACAAATTTGGGAGTCGGAGGTAAGCTGATGCCAAGAACTTAGTGGCCTCCATGTGCGTATGACTTTGCCAACGAGCTACAAAGAAAGTGCATGCCAGCAAGGTGCGAATGGAAGAGGGCAACATCTTGTAGTCGATTCTTCTTTTTTATTAGTTGTAGTTCCTTTGGTATTTGGTTCGTTAATTACTTGTTGGGGATCTGAAGAAAAACGTGTGTTGACGAAAACAAGTTGTAATCTGTTAGAAGTTCGTTCTTATTATTCCGGATTCGAAAAACGGCAAACAGTCACGTTTTTCTTGAAGATGAGCAGGAGCTGAAAAAGTAAATAAGCTGATAAAGGATGGAAGTTAATGTATGATATTTTGTACTCGATCAGGGTGCTAACTATCCTTGGAGAGAGATCTAATGCTTACAAATACAACGACAACGATGTTATAGGAGTTCTGCCGATGTTGAGGCTTTTCTTCGTTTCTTACGTAGGAGGTCAAAGAAAGGAGGTCAAAAAGATACGACAAATAACAAGAAAGCGTTATCTCGTGAAGAAAAAATCTCAGTAAAAAATTCTCGAAGTTGGTAGGTCATTTTTATTCTTGTAAACGTTGAGTCACTGTGTGTTTGGTAATGAGAGATTAAAATTGCATTGCACGAAACTGACAAAACAGACAAATCGATCGGATCCTAGTAGGGGTTATAATAAATAGTACACATGTGTACTCTGGCCTGTAAATGGTACATTTCTTTTGGTTATGTTTTGGATCGTTGGATCTTCTTTTTCACGATTTGATTAAGTATTTTGGATCGCGTGCCTCTGCTGATGACCATGATCGTAGTAGGAATGGATCTTCATTTTTCCTTATAGATCTGGTGCTGTCTTCTTGTTCTTGTAAAACAGACGTCATTCATCCAAAAATTTTTGATTGACAAATATCAGAAGATTTGGACATTGAGATCGACACAACTGTCCAAGAGTTGTATCCGATTTTCAAGATGGTAAAAAGTCTCGCGAAAATGAGACGCAGCAGCGCCTCACTCTGGCAGGGAAAACCCATTTTTCTTCAGTACTCTTCGAGCTAGTAAAAGAATCTGCGAAACAGATCATCTTCTCGACGTTCAAACTCTGAGCAGCTCGTCACTAGGCACTGCAACACCCTGAATGGCAATCCAAACAGTGGAGTCAGAACTGAAAAGTGTCTATCAACAACACTCCGACTTCTAATCATCTGGTACGAAATACCAGGTCTCTCTCCCACTAATAGCAAAACGACCGTTTAGGAAGCAGACTCATTCTCGGTCACATAGCTTCAGACGTTTTGTCGAATATGCCACGCATTAAGAGAGTGGTGTCGTGAGTTAGTAATTCATCTGTTTTTTCACTGCTCTAACATCAACTCATGTTCATCATGTATTCCTATTCTTTTTAAGCTTAAGGGGAGTGATAAATCATGAATAATGATGATCAGTGTTACGACCAATATCTGCTTCTCTGTTCTTAGAGCATTTTGCGCGTTGCGGTGCGTAAAAAATGACAAACAAAACCCAGGTATATCAGAGTAGAAACTGATTCAAAATGTGTGGAGCGGGTAGTGTGTATAAAATTTTCCGTGTGACAGGGTATACCAATGACGAAAGCGTCGACGGCGTGGCACCTGTTTCCGCGTACTATGCCTGTGGAGAATACTATGATGCGTACAAGGGGCTACTTCTACTCATCAAACATCTGCGTAAGTAAAAACCTAGCCTTGAAGATGTTTTACTTTTTCCCAGCTTTTTACTTTTTCCCACCATAGTAACCTCCTCCACCTTTATTCCCGCCACCACCACCTTTATTTTTTCCACCTCCTCCGCCTCCTTTTCCTTGATTTTTTCCGCCGCCTCTATTTTTTCCACCTTTCCCCGTAGGCATGTGGTCATACGCAGCAGCCTCTGGTGCGATTTCCCGCTGGGCATTTGCGGCTCTTGAAGCGTCACCCTCGCCATAAGCGTTGCTATCAAAGTTCTTAAATTTCTTCGCCTCGTCTCTTTCTGCAGCAGTCTTAAAACCCCCAGTGGTATGCTTTCTGTGTAGTAGTTGTTGTAAATTTTCTCGTGAGTAGTTATCACATAACATCACCTCGATGAGTGATGGGACTGTTGTTCTTCTTAAGATGAATCAAAACAACTTTTTTGTTCGGTCCTGTTTCAGATACAGTCATTGTGACTCAATTGCGGGAGATGCAAAATCAGTCATGAGTTGTACGTTATTGTTGAGGTCCTCTACTGGAGCAGCCTGAGAAATTTCAAGATAGAAAAGTTCAAAATTTGAAGGTCCAAAATTGTCCCAACATCATCAACGTGGCATTATTACCGAAAGTCTTGGCCACCGTATGCATGACCGTTCTCCGGCTCTTTGTTTTCCGTCTGCCCGAAGTTTCCAGTTGAAATCGCCATTCCCTTTAGCCAATTCGGTGCAATTTTTAGAGCTAAAATGGCCATGTTTTGCATAATAACCGGGCTTTGGTGGATTAATAGGGAAAAGATGTGCCAAGCATCATCATCTTCCTAGGTAAGTATACCTATCAAGCAAGAGAAGTATAGCTATCAACGATAGAAGCAAAGTAAATAACCAAGAAAGGTTGCGCTTCCTTGCTTTACAACGAGCGTCAAAACTATCTTATCTACAACGTCGTGGACGAAGATAGAGACATTTACATTCATCATAACATTCGTTTACTACTAGGGGTGTGGAAGTGCTACTTCTACCATACTCATTGTGATACTGCCATAACACATTGCCAGACTTTTCGACTTTTTCCAAAATTTCATGCGCATTCCCCTTATTTCGATTGTTCATGAACGTGATCGCCAGTCCTTGGTTTCCGATACGTCCTGTCCGTCCTATTCGATGGACGAAGTCGTCCGACGACAATGCGCAGTCGAACTTAGAGCTCAAAACATTTCACTTCTTGCCTAAATTTCTCCCAATGCCAAGAAGGAGAGTATAGGGAGAAAGGGCTTGTAGAAATGAATTGTATTGAGCCTTAACGTACTGTACTACCAGAGCCACGTTGGGAATATCTAATCCTCTTGCGGCGACGTCCGTCGCGATCATCACAGCTGAAATTTCGTGACATGATGATGTAAAAGACAACTTACTAAGAGATCTTTCACTAAACCTATAAATATGCATCTATATCTATTGAACGTTAACAGCACAGCTTAAAAAATGAGTGGTTTAAACTGGTCGTAGCATTTAGAGATAGAGGCTGCACAACATCAGTAGAAAATGAATCATTCAAATTTTTAGGAAGACGATAATCGATGATGGGGTACGCTTCTGCTTGTTTTTGAACTGCTCTAGGGCTTCTTCGCGTTTTCTCTGGTCTTTGTCACCATGGATACTGGTAGTTCTGATGTACATCCGCCCTAAAAACCTCTCGAGGTCAGCGGCCGCTTGCTTCGTATTGACGAAGACTAGAACCAAGCCCACTTGTCGTTGGTGCAGCAAGATGCCGTATAGATACGCATCCTTGTCGTCGTCATCGACCCAAACGATTTTCTGCCGGATCGTGCTCGCCGCTGCCCCTACCTGGCCAACGGCCACGAAAATGTAGTCTCGGAGGAAATCCTGCGCTAGAAATTGGACGCCCTCAGGGAAGGTCGCGCTTGTCATGAGCGTTTGCCTGCTTTTCGGCATACCTAAGTCGTGAAGAGCTCATCTTCGTCATCAAGGACTTGTACGGAGTTGCAGTTTTCGTGAGTTTCGGCAATGGTTGAAAGAACAGAAGCTTTGAAATGATGAACAACCACAACATGCATGTGTTTTGTCGTCGATCTTAGTGGCTAGTATTAGAATTACTAAGCGAACATCATGTGTATACTATTTCATTTTCCGTTCAGAATACTGTTTTGCAGGAGCTCAGGACCACTATATCTAAAGTACCTCTTTTCTGCACTATGCTACGAATTTGTGGCTCGAAGCCGATATCCAACATGCGATCTGCTTCGTCGAGGATCAGCATGTTGATTTTCGTTAAGGATATGTCCTTACGGTCCGCCATGTCTTCCAGTCGTCCTGGCGTGGCAATAATGATATCATTGCCGCGCGCCACTGCAGCTTTCGATGTCCGATACTCGATACCGCCATAGACACACTGTAGTTTGGATTTGGATTTGGAGATTTCAGAAAAAAAAGTTTTCTGGCCACCAAAAGGGGCACAGTACGTTTCGCAAGCAACAGACAGGCGCGAAGACAAAGGGATGCCACGAAATGATGGAAGGAATGAGACAAGTGGTAGACACACCGACTGTATCTATCGACTGTATCTATCAACTCATTGAATGCAAGTCACTTAGATTCAGTGTGTCTACGGCGGTATCGAGTATCGGATACCGCCGTAGACACACTGTAGTTGTGGATTCCAAGTGGTAGACACACCGACTGTATCTATGGATTCATTGAATGCAAGTCACTTAGATACAGTTACAATGAAAACAATCGCGTCCTCATATGGAAACCAAAACCAGATAGAAGCCCACGCACATTTTATATAAACGTGTGTCTCTCTTCACACGGGATATCATTCCAGTGATAAAGGTCTACGTAGAAACTGAAGATCTGTACGGCGAGTAGGAGATGCGTGCCTCGGCAGAATTTTTCTGCTTCTTCTGCAATCTGTTGGCAGAGTTCACGCGTTGGGGCCATCACTAGAACTTTCGGCGCTGCTACTCGCCGAGACTCATTCCCGACCTGCATTGTGATCGTGCTGTCGTTTCGCCCACCGAAATTAGAGAACAAGTCAATGACGCATAAGTCATAGATATCATATTACCAACCCGTAAAACTTTGTCTGCAAGGAGCTTCAAGAACGATCAAACAAATAATACTTATTCGTACACAGCTCTTGGATGCATACTCGTCTAGTAAGTATTCGTCGTTAGAATATGTCGTTGTCGTCGTTTTTCCATAATGTTATTCAAGAGCTTGGATATACTGGGAAAGAGGAAGAAGCAAGTCTTGCCAGAACCGGTTTGTGCAGATGCCATGATATCGTATCCTCTTAATGCTAGAGGAATCCCGTATTTCTGGACCGGTGTTGGTCGCTGGTAATCAAATTAGAGCGGCGCTATTCAATCATCGTCATGACGTCTCAAGCAGTCCTCCTACAGTGCTGTGAAGACGTAACAAATTCAACAAAAGACATGTGCTATAAAGTCAAATGCGTGCTTGGGTCAGTCTTGGGTTGGTAGCAGTACTTCTACTCTCAACCTACTATTCCTACCTACTCATTATGTATGATCATGTAGTCAGGGGGATCTTGTTTTCGTTTTCAGAGCGAGAAGAACCTACTTAGTTACCATTTATTAATCCTACAACAAGAGTTGTTTCGAAAGCTGCCTGCTGAGTAGAAGGATAGTCTTGTGAAATGAACCGTAGATAATAATCAAAAAAGAAATACCTTATTCATTGTTCAAGAGAGACAGAGGATAGTCAGGTTAATAATCATATATATTGGGCAGCAACAAATAAACATTAGTCATAATCACAATTTTTCAGCAATTGCGGTGCAACCTGCCAGTGCTGTGGAATATGCCCAAAGTCCTGGAGCAGCTGCAAATCAGGTACAGCAGGTGATACTTCGACGGGAATTTCATCCTGTTTCTTGAAGAATTCAGTTTTCGTCATGTTCGTACTTAGAGCTACTGCGCTCGCATCTTCCCCTTTGAGAGTAATAAGATCCTTGGAAGGGACTTCTTCTTCAAGTAGAAAAAGAAGAAGCAAGGAAGACATTGAGGATGCTTCAGCAGTGGCCTTAACGTACCCTGGTACTGTCCTGGATCATGTTGACCACCATGCTGTTGATGTTGCTGTCCTCCGTGTTTACCCCCGCCACGCTTAAAGAAATAATAATAATAATAATATCTTTTGGCATTTATTGGCTATCTGTGTTCAGCAGTTGGTCGTAATACCCTCCAGTTACAAAAAATAATGAAAACCCGCCCACCGCTAGCAGGGACCTGTCAATTCCTCGTCGAAGCCAGCACACGGCAGAGGTTGAAGAAAGGCTGAGATGTCAAATTTTAAGAATGGCGAAACTCCTACTCTAAGACAGAGCGTTAAAATTTTCGCCTTGAGGCGCCCACACGGTAGAGGTCGGCCACAGGAAACAGCCGTGGTTGAGAAAATTGGGCTTCTCCCGACCAGTAAGTGGGCTTCAGATTTTTCTCTTCGGGGCGCGCAAAGAGTAGAGATCAAGAAAAACTACATTTTTCTCTTCATTAAAGAGATGAGCCATAATGTAGCCAGCCGAGGAACTGTGGCTGTTCCCTCCCTGCCTCTGCTGACCTCCATCGTATCCGCCTCCACGGCTCTTCCCTATGAACCCAAGCGCATACACCAAACGAACATATTCGGAAATCTTGAGCGTGGAACGAAATCCCATAGCGAGCCACAAAATGGAACGAAATTCAAAATGGAACGAAATCCAAAATGGAACGAAATTCAAAATGGAACGAAATTCAAAATGGAACGAAATTCAAAATGGAACGAAATTCAAAATGGAGCGAAATTCAAAATGGAACGAAATTCAAAATGGGACGAAATTCAAAATGGAACGAAATCCAAAATGGAACGAAATTCAAAACGGAACGAAATTCAAAATGGAACGATATTCAAAATGGAACGATATTCAAAATGGAACGAAATGCAAAATGGAACGAAATTCAAAATGGAACGAGATTCAAAATGGGAACGAGACTCAAAATGGGACGAGATTCAAAATGGAACGAAATGCAAAATGGAACGAGATTCAAAATGGAACGAAATTCAAAGCGGAACGAGATTCAAAGTGGGACGAGATTCAAAATGGAACGAAGTCCAAAATGGGACGGAATTCAAAATGGAACGAGAGTAAAAATGGAACGAAGTCAAAAATGGAACGGCATGCAAAATGAGACGGCGCGCAAAATGAGACGGCATTCAAAATGGACCGAAATCCAAAATGGAACAAAATTCAAAATGGAACGAGATTCAAAACGGAACGGGACTCAAAATGGAACGAGATTCAAAATGGAACGAGATTCAAAATGGAACGAAATCGACGCGCAAAATGGAACGGGGTTCAAAATGGAACGAAATGCGGCCCAAAATGGAACGAAGTTCAAAATGGAACGAAGTTCAAAATGGAACGAGATTCAAAATAAGACGACACTCAAAATGGAACGAGATGCAAAATGGAACGAGATTCAAAATGGGACGAAATTCAAAATGGAACGAAATTCAAAATGGAACGAGATTCAAAATGGAACGAAATCCAAAAAGGAACGAAATGCAAAAAGGAACGAAATTCAAAATGGGACGAAATTCAAAATGGAACGAAATCCAAAATGGGACGAAATTCAAAATGGAACGAAATTCAAAATGGGAAGAGATTCAAAATAGAACGAGCCCCAAAATGGAACGAGCTTCAAAGTGGTAAAAATGGGACGAGATTTGAAACGGTGATGGACCGAAATTGAAAACGAAAATGGGACGAGATTCAAAACCAATGGAACGACATTCAAAATGGAACGAAATAAGGAGCGGAACGAAAAAGAAAACGGAACGAAATTCAAAATGGAACGAAATGGGCCCTATTGAATAGAGAGGGGAACGGCGTAGAGAGTGGAGCGAGCGAGAGCGCTACAGCCATCTCCCTCCACTCTTTACTTCGTCCCCTTCTCTATTTCGTTCCATTTTGAATTTCGTCCCACTCTCTCTCTCTCTCGTTCCATTCTGCACCTCGTTCCGCTCTCTATTTCGTTCAATTTTGAATCTCGTCCCAGTTTCTATTTCGTTCCAACCCTTTTGAATTTCGTTCCATTTTGCATCTCGTTCCATTTTGCATCTCGTTCCACTTTGCGTCCCCTTTCGTTCCATTTTGCATCTCGTTCCATTTTGCATTTCGTTCCATTTTGCATTTCGTTCCACTCTCAAGATTTGGGAATATGTTCGCTGGGTGTGAATTTCGTTCCACTCTCAAGAGTTGGGAATATGTTCGTTCGGTGTATTGTTTGGGTACATACTCTTCCCCTGATACTGTTGGCTACTTGCCCCACCTCCGTAATTATTGTAGTGCTGCGACATCCTTGATGATGAAAAAAGATACCCAGAAGTCAAACACGGGTCGAAGTGCTGCACCGACCTGGGAAAGTCTCTTCCTGCTCTTTCTGCTGAAGATGTTTATGCTCTTGCCGCTGGTTCGTTGTCGCTGCTCGAGATGTGAAATGTGAAGAGAGGTATGAATTGCACAACGAACACTTGTTAAAGCTGCCACACCAGACGCCCGGACTGTATAGCCCTACGGTTGCTTCCTTCCGTTCTTGGAGGTGATTTTTAGAGAAGAAATATCGATCTTCGGGTCATTTGAGTCGCGTGCTTCACCAGTTGTGTTTGCGATGCCGGCAAAGACCCGACCAGAGCATCTTCGTCATTCATTATTTCGTCACTCGTCAGATCAACACCTAGTAAAATTGTATAGTTAAGGTCTATAGGTATGATCAAAGGAGATCGCATCATAATCAGAAAAATTATAGGTAAGATTATGATAATAAACTAGAAGACGCGGAGTAACTTGAAGAGCTACAACATAGATCTAGATAGATTGTACATATTCATCATCCGAACCATTCCAGTCGTGAAGCAAGATAAGAGTTGAATAAAAAGAGCCGCCACGCGGGTCTAGCAAGGGACTACTGATTGCGTGCCAAATTGAGTATGCAGGGTCGGTCTGCTCGTGAGGGGGATGCCACATGCGCACGAGCGTTTCAAAATAGAGGACAGAACTCTTAACTTTCCGACTCGAATTAAGAGTTCCAATTACGAACAATTCCAGTCGTAAAGTTAAGAGTTCCAACTACGAGGAGGAATTCCATCTAAGACCTTTCTAATCCCATACATTTCCACCACCAGAAAAACGTCGACTCTGAAATCCTCTATAATATCCTACATGATCCTCGTTGTTCTTGATTGAGATAAATAATAGAAATATATCTAGATATCAGGACGCACATGCCTGCGAGACACGTAGGTATATGTGGTAACGCAGTATGGTTCTAAGAAGATACCTGTTTTTATGGTTTTTTTCGCGAAATGTCGCACCATCAGCCCTGACAGTCCTGTGGAGAAATCTGAAGTGGAGGGAAAATCAATAACATCAATGCTTAAGCGACACGGCTAGCTGATTTCGGAGGGACCGTCTGAGGAAAAGAGGCAGGGTTTATATACTAGGTGATACAATTATACTAGCGAGAAGTAGTCGCGCAATTCTATCAGTCGATCTTCAGCGAGTCAGATCGAGCCATAGTCATACACTGAACATAGCTTATAGCGTTAGGTCTGCCTGTGTTGAAGGAAGAATGGCTTGAAAAAACGTGAATGAGAAAGAATCGAGGCCATATTCCTCGACAAGATTGTCCAACTACTTCCTCACCGACACATATTGCAGGAAGCCTTTCCTTCGCATCGAATGTGACAATTGTCCTTAGACATATTTTTGATCATTGACTGTGATGAACCGTATTATTTAGTCTAAGGTTCTTGAGCTCCGGTGATAAGGAGGTCAAATTTTGATGACCGCCTACTAACAAATTGCTTTTATGGTACGACCGAACCGAGTAAGCATATATTATAAGATTAAGATCCGTCTCAACTTTGTCCAACAATTGATACAGGATCAAGCACACTCCATTCCCCAAGCAGATAAAGTCTTTCTGATAATTTACAGCGTTCAATAATATAAATCGTCTTCAGCACAAGCAAATCAGACGTCTGAACTGTGTCTTTTCGTGAACACATGGGTCATTAGAACCACGGAGTCAAATTGAGATTTTAACAACACCACTCTCTATATATGATGCTGTGTCAGTTGTTTCTCGTCTCCGGTCAAGAATCTAACAATGTAACAAAGCGTCAAAGGACAAGGTGAGATCACCTCTAGTTTTGAGAAAGTCAGAGATATTACTCTAATTTTTTGTATAGAACAAGACAGTCGGAATTTTGAACGAGTAATCATGAAGGACACAATAATGTTGATGTGGGTTCTGCATCTTCTCTCTCGAATAAAAAAAATAAAATAGATTCCAGTCCAACTGATCATGCAGCATCGCGATGTCGCTTCTTGCCTTTTGTCGGCCACCTTATGAGGCATCCGTTTTCGTCGCCAGTCCATAATTCGCGAATACTCAGGAACTGATGTTGTTGGGTTTGTTCTGCTGAACCGGTTCCTTCTGGCACCTTCAAGGCCAAAAAGCAGCGAGGCAAGCCAAAATGCCTTTTTTGACCTTGCAGTTGTCCTTCTACGGATGCTCCTGCTACAGCACTAGCAGACGACGTCATTACTGTTGTGGATGGAGAATTCAAGTTGGTGTCTGGCCGTCTCCTCTTGGACTGATCTGTGCCATGGTTCTCGCCAGTTGTTGCGTCGCCGAGGAAATAAGTCCCGGTTTGACCCAGAACTTGGGATACAGTCATCAAGTGCAGGTTCATGTGGAACATGACCACCTCGCCCAAACAATTTGCTGCTAGTACGTAGATCTTTCCGTTATCCTGGAACATACCTAAGATACAGCCATAGCTCATGCATTCAACCTCCATACCACTGTTTACGAAGCCGTCATCGACTGCTGATCCATTCGCGGACGAGGACGAGGGAGATGTTGTTGCACCTCCGGAGCCTGAGGAAGCTCCATTGGGTGCAAAGTAGGGCGTGCCATTTTCGTCGCATCTGTAGGGCTTATACAGTTCGGGGCACTTGCGAAACTCATCGGTGAAGGAAACTAGCAAAGACAAGTTTCCGAAAGCGGCGTCGTCGCTTCCGAAGCTCCATACGTTCAGCGTCTCATTAGTGCTCGCGCAAAGCACGGCACCGTATTTGGGGAGCGCCAAAAAAGAGCGCACATTTTCCTGGTTGTGGATCGTAAAACGCACACCCTCTTCCGGTTGCTCGTCGCTACCTCCTTCATCCATCGCGGTGTCCTCACTACCCTGGTTGCCATCAACCTTTGCGGCCGCTTGTTTTCTGAGCAAATGCGCTCGCACAGCGTCCTCCCACACCCAAAGATCCACAAAGGTCAAATAACAGTCGTCACCGCCAGACACGAGTATTCGGTCATCGTACATCGCGACCTGGTTGATCACGTCGGCATGAAGGTGTTCTAGCGCTTTGCCAATCCGCTGAAACGACAGCTGGCCAGAGCCTGGTTGTCCAACTAGCTGGAAAACTTCGAGGACACTATTGCAAGTCGAAACAACACGAATTTCATCCAAGACCGTCTCCGCTTGGTGCTCCTGGTGTTGCACCGAAGAACTCGAAGGCACTGAAGAAGCAGAAGTCGTGCTGGGAGACAGAGTTGCACTCGCTGTGCTACTGGAGGACGGTGTTCCTGCGGCAGGCTTGCGGTAGACCGCACAGCTGTAGCTCATGCAACGTTCATCCCCCATGGGAATGCTGCTGCCTTCGCCGAGGGCCACTTCACATGAGATTGACCTAAGAGAAGAACACTTTTTTAAATTAGCATTGAAACCACGACTGGTCTGCTAATAAATGTACATTCCTCATCAAACAAAGTGGAAAACTCCTCTTCCTAGCACGAATCACGAATGGCCTACTGAATCTTTCGAAGTGCTAAACACACACGAACAATTATTACCCTTTCGCCAGATCCAAGAGTCTTAAACGGCCGTCGAGGGCGACGCTGACTGCGCATGTCTCGTCTACAAAAGCAACGTGTGTTACAAAGGCCCCATGCGGAATGCTTATTGCCGATGCGGGTCCGGCAGTAATCGACTCCGCAGTACAATTTGCGTCCATGGCGTCCACTGAATACCTGCCATCTGGCCGACTCACCGAAGCAGCCACGACCTTGCCGCTCGGCGAGGCCACCAATTCGAAGCAGCCGTCTAATCGTTCACTCATTTTCATGGAAGTCGAACTCTTGGATAATTTTTCGTGGTGTGACTATATTAAAAGGGTGAATTTATGAATCATTCAGAATTATGACTCTTTGAAATTATAGAAAAGGTATTTGCCCGATAGTACTGCTACATACACAAACCACACAAACCAGCGGTCTTAGGCTAGCACTAGGCTATGGCTATGCGTGTTATGTTACTGTGGAGGGATCAATCTAGGTTGTAATCCAGTATCCATACATATAAATGTTTCTACTCTACTTCTCTAATTCTTGACGCGACTTCTTCATTCCAGGGAGTGACGAGAGATCGGAATGGGTATAGACTGTTCTTGTGTCTTTCTTAGCGATCTTTCATCTCGAAAATCAGGTCCTAACCTTTCTCGAAGATAATAGATCTTGTCTTCGGGATGATCATCTTTTTACTCATGATTGATCATTCGTTGTAAGGATCACTTGCTCATATCTGCAACAATGAATGTCTGAGACCAGAAAAATATGTGTGGGAGAAAGAACCTCTGCAGATACTAGCAGAGAGGGATCCTACGAAGAAAGATGCTCGCAACCATTCATGATCACACCAGGAGTGAGCAGATCTCGATGCTTTTTTTCGATTTTCTTTTTACCATGACGTGTGCAACACCGTAGAAAATACAAAGAGCCCGAAGCTCGCTGCTAACTCAGAGCTATCAATCACTCCGTCGACGTTGTTCATCTTCCTCTTCATCTACTATAAAGCAGACTAGTGCTAAGCAACTATAAACCAACCTACATGACTCGCACTACAAGGCAGACTAACTATGAACCAACGTACAACTACCCTACCGGACCTGCGGCTGCTGAATGTATGCACCGCCAACTGCCATAGGTTGATACATCACCGGTTGTTGCTGATACACCACTCCGGGCTGCATCGGTTGCTGCATTCCTGGCTGCATCAGCTGCTGGTACACCATCCCTGGTTGGCCGTACATCGCCTGAGCGCCGCCCATTTGCTGCATTTGCTGTTGTTGCATCTGCTGCTGGCGTACTTCTTGCTCTTCCTTCCTTTTCTCACTATTAGAACTGCTAATGACAATTGCTGTAAGTATCCAGCGACCACCTAAGGACAAATTTATGGACTAGAAGAACTAACAACCTCACATCTAATATATATTTTCAGTTTCACAACATACGAGAAGTTGCTGTAGGTATCTATGATTACTGTAAAGAAGCACAACGCTCAAGCTCGAAGGAGGACAAGCCTCGTTCGTTTGCTGAACACCAATCTTTTCCGACGAGTCGAGTTTTGGTTCATAATTCTCTGATGCGCGCAAAAAAAGCAGAGGCCGCCGATGATACAACACACGCATAGACCCACTCCGATCATAATGGCGAAGGATTAGCGCGACTCCTTTTTCATCTCTTCGTCGCTGGTGTGAGTCATGAAGATCTTAATTGATTCTACTGGTAGTGCATACCTTTTCAAGCAAACCCACAGGACAACAACGTGCTACCAGATGGAAAAAGTTCAGTCTTAAACCAAGATCACCACCTCGAAATCAATTGGGTTATAGTCCCCGCATTTCTCGCCTGTGAGCTTCGCGCCACCGGCATAGCCAGGCGGTGCTTCGCAACATGTATACTCGTAGTAGTCCTTGCCAGGAAATGAAGCAGGAGGCGTCCCGTCAACAACATTAACTTGGTACTATAATTAACTTGGGTCAAAGAGCGCTACCCTGTAGTGACGAACACTTGTCGACTGTCAAGGCGTTTGTATCCTTATAGTATACACAAAACCTCAAAGGTGAAAACGGATCAACCGCCTCCCTTTTGAGATACGCACGACTAATATTGATGTAAAAGCTAGAACCAAGGACGACCTATTTTGCTGTGTAGAACTCCTATACTCTTTAGCTATTTTTGAAAATATATATTTATAATGGTACAAGGATCAGCGTGAGAAATCATACATTGATTACGATTACGCAATGAATAATAATTAGTCGCCAGAACTCAAAGTGCTGCTTTCTGTCTGGAAGCTGCTGTGCCTTGCCTTGGGTGCAGGTGCAGGGCTCCGAGTCGGAGCCGGCCCAGCAATCCTTGGTTCCTCCCAGACCAGGAGAATCGCACCACTCACTCTTACACTCCATCTCAGGACCGTCATAAAGCCCCTGCTCCACGACCTGGGCTGCCGTCACTGTTCCCTGTCTTAGAAAAGGTACGTCTCAATGACACAGAAAAGATGGCGCATGGGTGTTTACACTGGTAACTTCTGAGAGTAAAAAAGGTGCTCCGTGGCACAGAAGACAAGAATGATTCTGGTTGGTGACTCACTGTGGGCAACAACGATTTACTGCATTTGTTCGGAAGTAATCCTACATTTCAACTAGAAGTACAACACTTCTGGCAACATAACGAGGGATAGCAGCAGGTCGAGTAAGAAGGACCAAAGTGACACTTACGTTTGTCTTGGCGATCATGGAAGAATCCCGATTTGCACCCCGTTGTGCCTGAAAGCCCACAGCAGTCAGGATCATTGCCACCGTTCTCTTTGCAAGCGGTGGGATCGGCAAGGTGTCCACAGTGGTCTGCGAAACACGCATTCTTAGAGGGGTAGCAACTTCATCTGAAAGATCATCTGGGTGCTTTTTTCTTCTTGTTTTCTCCTTCCAGATGACTTTGGAGATGCATCATTTCCTTCACCCATAAAATTCACGGCATTGCTTGGCGCGCAGAATTGACCGGTCTCGGTGTTGAACTGCAAATGGCGCGAGGATACTTCCCAGCTCTTCGAGTGGTCACTCGACGATGAAGGAGTCCTCCATGGTGAAAATTCTCCGTCAGAAATAGATGAAATCGCCGTAAATTCCGCACGAACACGGTGTGCACCAGCGAGTAGATATGCAAGTAGTACGCCGTATGTTCTTACAGTGGGAAGGCGGAAGGAGTCCAAGCCAACACATGGCGTGGATCGGACTGCGAACAGGAACATGTTGTATTTCTATTTTGTTGCTACGTCTTTTGCAATGCACTGTGGCAAAGATCGCGCGAACAGACTCAAAATGTCTGAAGCAGCCATAGCGTGCCACATGCCGGATTTTTTGCTTTTTTGATAAGTTAAGTTTGGGAAATGTCGACCATCCTAGAGGATTGAGGCTTGAGCTAGAAGGTACAGCTCGACGCTTTTGCTTGTCCTAACATGAAGAACAAGTGCACTTTTCCGTATGATGACAAGCGCGCTTTTCTATTCAGAAGTGTGACTCGTTCTCATTCTCTCGTCCTCTACCTATAATCTTTATCGTTCATCTTGAGGAAACCGCGAGTGCTAAGTTATAGAAACTTGGTTTTGATTTTTGGCATAATCATTTAGTCCTTGCTGTCTACTTCTTTGGTCTTTTTTCACCTCAGGTTCAAAAAATCAGGTAATTACAAAGTGCTTTATGATACACAGCGACAATGGCGCGAGAGGGAAATCCCCCTCTGGCCAAGAACCGAGGATTGTAAACCGGCAGCGAACGCGGGTCCGAACCACAGATGCACATCAGTTCAAAGTGGGTTGTGCGTCCTCTAACATGCTCCCCCGGTCTTATCAGAGTGCCGCTTTCCCCGTCGCAAACATCGTAATTCGTTCCAGTAGACTCAAGCTGATAATCGTGTATGGCGCGAGTTTCACGAATGCTGGAAGAAATCCCCGCCACAAAACAAGTGGCCCGTCCGCAGCGACGCTCTTCGCGCAGCAGTCTATCATACCCGTGTACAGTGGCGCCTCTCCTGGTTTCGGGGTCGGCAGGTTCTGAATGCGACTCTTCACCACATCGAAGGGCATACTAGCTGAGTTACTCACCAACGATCCGGCCAGCGAGCAAACGACCAGCGTTGCCATGCCGCTCTCGGTGAAAATCTCCGGCTTCCACGTCTGGAGCTGCGCCTGAAATCAGCAAATTGTTGTAGATATGATATTGTTACAACGAAAGCGGGCGAAAACAAGTCAACATCGCAGGTATTTTCTAGCGCAGTTTAAACTGAGTCCATTGACTACGACGCGAAAGGTGCATCGATGCTAGCACAAGCAGCAGAGTCTTTCGTATGTTTTGAATACCTTAGCTTCCGAATAGGTTGCGAGTTGTGTTGATGCGAGGACCATTGCTCGAATCACCGTGATGTTTGCACCTTTGTACAAACCATTACTCCCGAGGCCTTCCTTCTCGGCTATCTGTCGGAGACAATCGAAAATGTGTTTGTAGTTGCGACGCTGAGCCTCAGGTAATTGCCCATCGGCTGCCATGCGCACGATTGCAACTTCGCTGGGTGTCCCTATGAATGCACCAACGCCCCCGCTTGTTGCACCAAAAGCGATCTTATGCAAAAACGAAGGCTGCTGAGCTCCGTTGCGATTTCGATAGTCCGATAGCAGGTAGGAATATATGCCCATGCGGCCGCTGCCGTACATCCATTGACGCAAAAAGGCTGCCGATAGGCCATTATAGAGTCCTGCGACACCGTTCGTCTTGACTATGCGACCGACTGTGGCAGCAATGCTCGCTCGCTCGGTGCCGACCTGCATCTGGACGCGCAGCACATCGAAGGGGTGGCAGAAACATGCTGCACCCATCCCGGCAACTGCCGAGTAACACATCCGCGCGGGGAGTCCATCTGCACGGAGCAAGCTCGATGAGGACGAGCTCGAAGGCGTAGACATCTTTCTTATCGACCTTTTCAGAAAAGGGCACCTATCTATCACACTTGCTCATGCGGTTGTCGACGCAGTCGGAAGACTGATAAGCAGAAAAGCCTTAGGCCTCTCTGATTTTTGACAAATCCTAATCACATACAGACTTCTTCACATTAGTGAGGATTGGGGGAGGCTCGAGGCAATTCTTCGAGAGGACCATTTTGAGCATGTTGCTTGCTGCTTCAAAGAGTTGGTAACTATGATAATGGGTTCTTGGGGATGGGGACCATCATTTTTTCAGCTCAACACTAAAAGTGTGAACAATAAAGCAATAAATACGCGTGAATACTGGAAGAGCAAAAGAAACGAATGTGCACCATAGTGGTGTTCTCTTGGAATACAGATGAACAAACCGACAAACCAAAATTAGATTCGCATCCTCCAAAACGCCTAGAAACACACAGAACGATCTAATTGCTCACGAGAATACGGAAGAGACAGATCAAGATTGATAGGGTGACGCCTTCAAAGTAACTCTGGCTCTTCAATAGTAATACTTGTTCGCGAATGAGGCTCACTACTTGTTCGCAAATTTCCCGAACCGATCTGATGATATTCACTCCGCAGGATAATATCCTTCTGTAGTAGCTAGTACGTAGGCGCCGGCTGCTTTCATAACATTGTAGGACTAGAGCTCAACCGTTTCCCCGATCCTGTCCCAGGGTTCCAAGTCGAAACACTCCATATGGTAAGGAGACGAACTCGAAACACGGCCAGAAAAATGAAAACTGAATGAAGGGCCATGGTCGTAAAACTTCTTAAGTGGTTGCATAATCTTAAATCTTGATTCCTACATAGTCGTTTTGCTCCCTGCGAATTTTCGGGTATAAAGTTTGGTGAGTTCATGCTCAAAGAAACTTTGTGCCATTGGCTCGTTTCTATGCCAAAATTCTGCAGGATTTTCCTGGAGCATGGTTTCCGCGATGCTGCAGCACTCGGCTATGTGTTCGTCGCTGATCACTGTCAGGTCATCCTCCAACTCCTTTCTTGTAACTATACCTGTCCTACACAACAAGTCGAGGTGCCGGATCCCTGGCCGCGCGTGCGGGTCACGCTCTGCCGTCCTATAGGCACGGGCCCAAGAACCATTGCCTAAGCGTAAAGCGGAATGATCGACCGCACCAGGAGCAGCAGTAGGAAAGGGGAAAGGCTGGTGACCGCCGAAGGAGCTAGAAGAGGTGTAGTCTTCTTGCTGCTGAAAATGATGGTGCGTCCCCGTAGTTCTTCCGCTTGTAGAACTCATACCCACCGCAGATGAGCTAAGGATCCCTCCAGCGCCAGGCGGCGACGCAAGCGTAGTTGTAACGACAGCACCTGGAGCTGCATTCGAGCGTAAAAGGCCACCGGCAGTACTTGCTGCTCCAGCGGAAGATCCCGGCGACGAGTATGTGCTGTAGGCCTGGGAGGCAGGAGGCACGAAAGGACTCGACGCATTGTTTGGCGACACCCCTGGAGCACTCGGACTAGTGCCATACGAGAAGCTGCCCATAGCGGTTGCCGTCGCCATTTGCTGCCGCACGGCCGGTGAAGGCATGAATTTAGGAGCACGGCCGCTGCTTGCTGTCGAAGCCGCACTGCTATTCGGATTCCTCTGGTTTACGCCACCGAAGCCAGGCGAGCCGGATGGCGAAGACCCACCGCCTCTCTCGCTTGGCTCTGGCTCCACCTAGAATGTTGGAGAGCAATCTAGATAGAAGCATAACTTTCGCTACAACCACACCGTATCTGAAACTACTTGGATGCAGTCTTCTTTCTTCTTCTTGTTCCCCTCAACATTGATAGAATCAATGAATATTCTAGGTAGAGTGCCTCATCCTTGGACGGCATTCCGAATGCTTGACCTGCAAACGAGCCTCCTGCATCTGAAGGTCGAACGGCTGCTGCCATTGCGCGATACCTGCGCTCCGCATGCGTGTCAGCGTTCAAGTCTGGTCTCCCTGGAATGCCACCAACGGCAGAGGCTGGTGCCTGCGAAGCCCCAGACGGTGGCACGAGGCTGCCACGGGCCGCCGACAATGGCGCTCCTGCGATGTTCGTGGCCGACTCAGGAGCACGCAAATTGTCGGCGAAACTGGAGTGGTACAATGGAGTAGGCAGTGGATCCGGAAGCAGCGCCATCTCTGTGCTTGTGTTGCTCCCGCTTGGGGCAAAAGCAGCAAGACTCTGGCTCGTGGCTAGATTGCTACCTGGGTCAGCCGCGAGCGACAAAGCACTTGCCGGTGGGACTAAACCCCCCACTGCGGCTGCTAGTTGCGACGCATTCAAAGATGACGTGACGTGGCCCCCACGAAGACTAGCGATGTTGTTGGCACTCGCAACTCCTGCTGCAGATGCTAGCGTCGTTCCCGCTCCTGCTGCTGACGACCCAGTTATAGCAGCTGGAATTTTAGATAATGTTGGCGTTGCAGAAGACGGGAGATCAACGCGAGGAGCGATCGCCGCTAAAGACGCAAGCGCCCGCTCCATTTGCGTTTTGCCTGACGAAGCTCCACCAGTGGCTCGACCTCCAACAGTACTGCTGACCGAGCCACTCTATGAATAGCATCTATTCCATCTAGCCAGACCATCACGGCAACCCTTTTCCCCTTGAAAACGTATAGCATGATTACGGGGAGCCTCGATGGTCGTACGGATGGAATAAACACCATCCATACACTCGATCCACCGGCAACATCCGGGACTTTGCTGGCCGCTGTCTCGAGCAAGTCGAAATACGACTCGATGAAATTGATTTTCCCGATATGGCTGCTGAAAAAGCTGACGGAACGCTCAAGAACGCCGACTTTGGCCTGTAGGTCCGACAGTTGCTTCGTGACACGTCGCAGCTCTGCCTCCGTCGAGGGGGAGCCAGGGCTCACCTCTCCAGCTAGCTGGTCGCGCGGATGACCAAAACTAGCGAAGGAGGAATCCTCGCCAATCGTCGTGGTAGCCATCTTGATTTTTCTTGGTGCACTACGTAGGTAAATATCAGTTTGTTTTAAGTGCAAGCACGTCTACGCTAACAAGTCATTTAATACTTAAATATTACAAGTAAGCAAAGAACAAACCGACTCAATTATTGAGAAGACTCTTTGGATGAAGCTAGCTGCTAGCACTTCCTCAAAAAATCTGCTAGCACTTCCTCGAAAAATAAAACTAGACGACTCAAGTAATGACTTCTTCCAGTTGTTTCGGCATCTCGTTTTCGTCCTTCACTTTTTCTCTGCTCTCCGTAGTTCCAAATTCATCAACCTTGTACTTACATGTAACATCATGCGCTTCTCACGCAGTACTCGAAAAAACATGGACACGCGCGACCTCTTTTGGAAATGGTACGCTTCGCATAGCCTTTGCTGTTGCTGTGTTTTTTGTGAGTGTTTGAAGAATTTTGTCGTTCTGAAAAAAACATTAGTGAAGACAAACAACAGTGAAAGATACTCAAACAATGTTGACCCTCCTTCATGGACAGAAGACAACTTCCGAGCAACCATTCTTGCACTAGTGCGTGTCCTTTTTCAACGTATGAATGCATTTTGACAATTCAAGGAGCGTGTATTTTTCTGTTCTTGTTGCGTGATTATTTCTCGAATGTATTATGCGCACAAGGCATTCATAACTTGCAATTTTCTTTCTTAAGATGCTACTCCGTAATCAATGAACTACTTTTCTGTGGTAGTGGTCATGTCATGCCATGATACCTCATTCTACGTTTTTCTAACGCTATAGAGGCCGCTCAGCCACCTTGTACCTTCCAATTGAATGAGCAAGATGAGCGAGTGATAGACTATCAAGTATAACCAAAAGCAGCCACGGATCAAGTCCGCTACCGCGACGTTACTAAGCAATTTCAAAAGCTTCGATCGCTAATTGCGTTCGCGTACAAGCAGGAATGATTCTTGTTCATCCCCACAGACAGTTGCCCCTGCGCGCCAAAGAGTGCTTGAAACATGTTTCAGACAAGTCGTTCAAATGACTCCCCCAGTCTTTCGAGAACAATGACTACTTTTGTCTTTTCAAAGGAAGAGCACTTTTCTTTTTTGGTCTTCTGACTGTTTCTTAAGTATACTAGGAAGTTGGCATGACAATACACACCCAGAAATATTACCTTTTTTCACACTACTAGCAGCTTTATTTTTTCAGCACAACAACTATTCATTAACTTTCAGCACAACAACTATTCATTAACTTTGACTCCAGTAGCGGAGCGTGCTTGAACAAGTATCTACTTCGTTACTACATAACAAGATACTTAATCGTGTATCACTCATATCGGTCACATTCGGTAAGCACTGACTTTATTCGAGTCGCCCATCATCCTCGGAGTTGAGCTAGGAGTCCGGGGGGTTCAATGTGCAGGATCCACAACCTAACCTAACCATTACTTTCCATTCCTTATGTGGATACCTTGAGGGTGTAAAAGGGAGCGATAGAGAATAGTCGCCTTGTTCAAGCGGCAGTACTAGCTGTGGTTCTCCATAATGCCCTTCAAATGTCAAACGTACTAATGCTAATGTAGTCCTAGCAGGATGATGAACTTTTTCATCAGAAGACATCAAATCTATGAGTATCTCCTTTGCATTTGCCTCATTCCCAATTGCTTCTGAAGTAGATTGAGAAGCTCCACGGCAACCACTTTTTACGCTATTTCTCAGTGGCGAAAGCGACTCCTGTGAAGTTGGGGCCTGCTATAAGGTGGTGCGACAGAGAAACTGTAAAGAGATCCCTGCGGCTCCTCCTTCCACGTCTTCCCACCAGCATTGCTCCGTTCCACTTTTGTAAACAAGGAATAAGGAGTGCTGGTATTGAAGAGCCACCCCTGAAGCGTCAGAGTAGCGCAGGCTTTTCAGATATGGGAGAGAGTCTGGTGTCCATTTTTTGTCGCTGGCGTAGATTTCCGACCACTTCCGCCTGTGTTCCTTGAGGGCGCAGAGCTACCTACTCCAATTCTGATACCCCTCTCCAATTGCCAAGAGGGTACCTTGATGTCCACCTTTTTCATCACTTTTTGCATCACTGCGTCGCAATAGCCGTGAAGCTTTCCCGTTGCGAAAGAATCCAGTGGTGTGACTTGCAAATTCACGATGGAGAGGTCCCCACGCGGTTTTCTACCCACTTCCTCCACGACGTTCGCAGCAGGAGTCACGGTGAAACTTGAGAGCAAGACAAAAGTCTGCCATTTCCGCAGCTCTGTCAGCACTAGAGAGTTCCATTTCTGGTAAGTTCTCCGAAAAATTCACAATGGTGTCGACGAAATCCCCACCGCACTTCGGATCATCGCATTTTCTCCCAGGCTCGTGGCGTAATGCTTTGGGACTGTTTCGCACGCGATAGTCACGCAAAAACTCTCTTTTACACTTCTTACACCGCTCCAAGTTCCTGTTCCCATGCAACTCTTTTGATTAGAAAGATAGAGATCGAAAGTTTTCACTTGTTGATAAATGAAAATCCGAAATCCGTTATATTCGAATTGGATTCCTCGGATGTCAAACAAGACAACAAGCAGCAAAGAGTTTGTTGAGAATCAAAATACAACACAGTCACAGACTGCCATGGTAATAAATTAAATATGCCATGCTGCATAAGAGAATTGTGCTTCATTGACGCCCGACCGTACATGAAGGCCATCTGTGTTTTGAGAGACCAAGTGCTCTAAATAGCCTCTCTCCAATAGAGTTCGTCATGCCATATGAGTGTAGGTTGGAAAGGCATTCTGCACTTGCGTTGTCTTCGCTTTCACAGCACGCTCCATTTGCTCCTATGAATTAGACATCAGAGCAACCTAATCCTAGACTGATCATTTTCAGATGTTGATGAAACAAGGAAAAGTAGGAAGATCATAGAAGACAGAGAAAAACAAATTAGCATACGTTACGTTGACATTAAACCTGCTTCGGTGTAGGGGCACTACATGATCATGTACTTAGTTTTTGAGAGGTCTCCTCTATCTAGAAAGGGTAGCTGCAATGATGTGATGCAAGTTTTCTAATCTCGTCATAATGAGCGGCTTCTTCGCATTTGCGTCCTTTTCCCATTTCCCGAATCCAGTTGAGAGAACGGTGCCCATCCCACTACGGAAATCGGCTATTCCTGCTGCCGTTGAAATGCCAGCACCAGTGAAGGCAACGGCAAATTTGGAAGCTATCCTTAGAAGAACTCGTTCGTTTGTGCTGCACGACTACTTTCTGGCCTAAGTCTAAGATCATGAACTTCCTAAGATTGGATCTTACGAACGTGAGCTTGACAAGTAATTGACCACTTCTCAAGAAGAGCACTCTAGTAGATAGAAAACGAAATTTCAACTAGGAGGGACGCTGAGAAATGAAAGAGACGATGTGTTGCATGAAGAATGAAACAAAGCTGAATTTTTATCAATCCAGAGCCGTAATTTCAAGGCTTGCACCAGAAAGTCCACCTTTCGATTCATTTCCTCCTCCGAATCAAAAAATTCCTTGCATTCATCGGCACTTCGCGCAGTCGCCGCCATTTTGTATCTACTTATGAACACCTAAGGAAGCAAAGAGTGACAAAAGGGAAAATGAACGAGAATAATGGACCATAGTAAAAATGGAGATTTGACAAGCTATGCTACACAATCACACACTTACGGGTATGAAATGAGAATCGCGCACGCACAGGCAAAAAAGCACACTTAGGTAAGAAAGAGAGAGATAGTACCCAGGCGACCTGTGAAAACGCAGCAGAATCCCTCATGGAAAATCTCTGAATTTAAACCTCCTAACTCAGTTCTTTGCTCAGAAAGCCTCTCTATTACCTTCTCTCGATTGTCATCTCCGCTCCTTTCTAGCTACATCTTCTAGAGTCGTGTGCCCACTTTCCACAAAAACAACTTTAGAAAGAACACCGAAGCCTTAGCAGATTCACCATGATACCTTAAAATTGACGTCCCTCTCAAAATGGGGACGAAACCAATGTGGTTTCTTCAGGAAAAGACACTTGCTGATATATAGACTGAATTCATCGCGCGTGGAGTATCAGAGCAGCTTCAATTTCTACCTCCCTTCGTTTGTATCGCCAAGTAGTACTTGTCAATCAGCATAGCCCTCCTCACAGTCACATATTCATGATCTACTACAACTAGATCGGTCACATGAAACGGCTATCCACTGACATAATTTCCTCCTGTTCATCCACTCTTTTCCCCATAGCGGCTTGAATTTCTCGCGCTCTGGCCGCACGACGATGCTCGCAGTAGTAGCTTGAAGCAACCGAAACTGCAACCAGAACGACCACGATTTCAATCGCCAGCACCACGAGAGGAACCTTAGCCGCTTCCTTTTTATTTAGAGCTGCTCAAAAATCCTTCGTCAGATGCATCTTCTTGGGGCCTTTTTCCCCTTAATTATATGCAAGGGACTAGGACACGACCTCTATCTGAAGATGAACCATTAGGGGAACACGCCTTAACTCTTCATGATCCGAAGTGCTGCTGGTAGAGGACGCATTGCTGGTATTCCCGGTGGTGCCGTTCGCAACGTGAACCATCGAAGAAAGTGAATCATCGAAAACGAATCGCCGAAGCTCGCCGATGCCTGGAGACGACCCCTTTTCCTTTCCGACACTCCCCTGAGAGTTAGACGCGCGATCTCGGTAACCAGACTGCTTGGCCTTTACTCAGTGCTGTCATTATACTTTGTTTCCCAGTTCGTTGATTGTAGAGGAAATAAATATAATCAGGGATGGCTTTCTAATTGTTACGACGAGGAGGACACTCACCATCAGTAGTTCTTGTAGCCTTAAGCTTATGTGCCGAGGGTGGGTTACCATCGCCGGCAGAACTTCTAGTATGCTTCCCGTGGCTTCTTCTTTCTTCTGCAATTTCGGCTCCATCCTTAGCTACTATCTCGGAAGGGGCAGAGTCTCCGTCCTTGACCACTTCTATATCGGCATGATCCGATACCGTCGCCTCTCCATCCACCGTGTCCGACGCACCTGACTCCTCGCGACGAAGAGTCGGGCCCCCTTGCAACCCATGCGCTCCCCACCATGCCCATAGGTGCAAAGTCGACAGTACTAGCGCTAGAAGTCTCAGAACGCTAGACCTCCACACGAAAAACCGAAGGGATCTGCGACCACTGTCAGACGCATCGGTACGCCGCACGCCGACTCCTACGGCACTGGCATGCGCCATGGAAATTCATCTACGTTTCACACCATAAAAGCGTGTTCCATAATGACAATCGAAGTTCAAAAAATGAATAGATACTGCTTGTCAACATCATGGTCGTCCCTCGAGCTTTGTAAGATTCTATTTCTCACTACTTTGACTCCCAGTTACATTGAGCAACTCCTATCTTGAAATTCAAATTTATCAGGGTAAGACCCAAATTTTCGTCAACAAAGATGCTTCGTTTACAACTGCTCCTCTCTTTGTGGAAGACCTTTCCTTTCTTACTGGCCTCTTTCATGTCACTAATAGCCTTTTTTCAACGTCACTGTTATCGAAAGAGCACAGGACCAACTCCCGCTCCTTGGCGCAGCCTCTGAGGTCCACATGGACACCCTAGTCTTCTGTCCTAGCGTGGTTACATGTTTGCACATAGGCTCAACCTCATGTTCTCCTCAGGGTCATTTATATCTTCTTGGGGTACAGCAATGATTCTCTAATTGTCGGTACTATAAATTTTCAGGGGAAGAATTACACAGCCCAGGGGAGGTGGTGCAATGTTCTGGCACCCTCGCAGCCTTTTTCTGAAGGCCTCGCGAACCACGGTAGTTGAAAGTCAGCAAATGTTAAGGATACTATCATTTTTCTTTGATCTCCTAGATTGAATGCGAATGTAAAAGTCCGAATTGAGGAGCGCATCCTCTCCTATTTGTGTTGCTTGAGCACGTCGTCCCGCATCCTAGTTCTGCACTGACAGTGATTTCCACAGCAAAACCGTTTCCCTAGAGTTCGCAACATCGAACATGCACACGTGACCTGCGACGAGGTAAAAGTGTGGTCGAAAACCAAATCAAGTCCTACACGAGTAGAAAGGAATGTACTATTTCTTGCTCAATGAGAACTACGTAGCATTCATGTACTGCCTGGTCTAGAGGTATTATATTGTCATCTTCTTATCATCGGAAAAACATGCTCAACATTGTGGAAAATCCAAAATCTGAAAGTACTCGCTTCGTGTGTTATTGCGCCTGCGAAGGACTTCCCTACTATTGTCTGCCACGGGCCTTTGCCTGGCAACTCGTTAAAATCTGGGTCCTCATCGATCTTTGTCTTGATATAGCGCCTGTCAAATGATGAGAGCGAGTTCTTTTATTCTGATGACGATGAGCGACGAGATGGATCATTCAAGCTGATCAAAGTAAATAGAAAACAAAAATCATCTTGTATCAACATAATACGCGATGTCTTTCTCCATCTTGTGTGCTGCGAGCGCTTCCTTCAAGGCAATTCTTACCTGTGGAGGAGGAGAAGAATGCCGTGTTAATATCTTGCGTTTGCTGTTGTCTGCATTAACGAAGTGGTCTCAAGTCTCACATAGACAGTCAGTCTTTAGTCTCTTCCCTTAGCATTGCTAATGCTATCAGCTCGATTCAACAATAAAACTACATATCATAGCAAGCATGGTCTGATTACCTTATCCCAAAGATGGTCGGGAAGGTCGTTTTGTCTCACATGACAATCCGGTACACCAGCAAGGGCAGCGGCCCTTGGGTCGACGTTTTGTTGTTGTTCTTCTTCGTCAGACATATTTTTGATTTAATGTCTAGTCGTACTACTACTATCCTTTAATAAATCGACGGCAGTAGTTTTGAACCTTGCATGGATTTCGGGTTGGAGGGCTTTGATGACATAATCTTGACATTTTTGAGGCGAAGGTTCTTGCAACCTTTGTGTATTTCCGGCTTCTGTTTGCAAGGATCCGGGTAGGTGACACTTCTTTCTCGAGGATCAAGAAAGAGATATCGACGAGGAGACACAAGCACAACGGGGATCTCTCTATACTAATGCTCAAACGGGCATTGCTGTCCTCTCACAGACTCTCAAAGTTTCATCTCACTATCTATTGTACTCATCCTCGATAATATGTCACCTGCTCTGCTCTCAATCGATTACAATCAGTCTCGACCTCATTTCACCACTCACGCGAATGGAACTTCTTCGAGTATGCATTGACCTTAGTTCTCCACTCAAGTTCTTACACGCTTCACAGGAACTTCTTCCACTATGCACAGCGCACCGACAGCGATTTGAATCTGGAATAATATGCGTAGAAATATGTCAGATTTTAATGTCGAGTGCTGTGAGTGTGCATGAGATGCAGAGGTGGAAAAGGAAAGTTCATTATGTTCATTTCGTTTTGTTCTACTTGTGATCATCATTGTTGTTCGCTATGCGGCTGCGTGTATGCATGAATGCTTATACATAGGACTAGAAGAACAGGGTCGATAATATTATAAAGGACTAGTACGTATAAAGCTGTTTTGAGTCGTTTTAGCACAAATGAGGGTTGCTCAACGCAAACTGTGATGGACCAAACACCACAGAAAAATGCTTACGACAGAGACGCAACATCGATTCCGTTTCGTCCGGTGAGAACAAGACTTCATCGTCACAAGTATCGTCGTTGATCCCACTTTCACCTCGCATCCAGGTACACAACAACGACAAAACGAGACAGGAATGTAGACTGTAGGGCTCCCGTACTAAGACCAAGTCCAGTGCTCGCGCTAGCATATTCACGGCTTCCGCACGAAATCCGTCCTCATTCAAGGCTTTCGCGAAATTCAGGAAGACATGGAAACCAGCCGGGTCCGAGTAAAGCTCCATGTCCATCAACTGGGAAATTTCGCTGCAAAGCTGAAATAGGGCTTCAACGCGCTCTTGCGCAGAGGGGTGCGACGTGGAAGCCGCACTAGCGGAACCAGAAATATTGATAGTAGGATTATCCCCATTCTCGTCGTTGTTGAATGAGGAAAGAACCTCTCGTGTTGAATAGAGAACCGTTCCAGCTGTTTTAGTAGTGTCGCAGGTTGAAGAAGTAATTTCGCCTGGTGCGGACTCCTCAAGTCCTTCATGTTCATCTACTTCTTCAGCACCCGCCTTAATCTTCGAAGAAGACGCGGCGGCATCCTCATCCTCATCGTCTTCTACTTCTTCTCCCTCTTCATTTGCGGCTCCGTTGTCGCGAACTCGTCCCCACAGATCGTCGTATGCTGCTAAGAATTCACGCGTCGCTTCGTTGTCGTGCTCGTCCGGACGGACGTGTCTCAGCTTGTGCTGCTTCAATTCTACGTCTTTCCGTTTCTTGAAGTCGCTCGACAAGTCTAGATAATTATCGAAAACTTCATTTCCTGGTGCGATTTCTCGAATCACCCGATACTCCACAACGATGGTACCCCGAAGCGGCGTGTTACCTTTAGTTTGTGGAGGTCTTCTTCCCGAACACAATCGTAGTGAGAAACTTCGTGCCACGTTTGGCGCCGCAAAGGAGTGGTTGATGAGCGAAGCTGTTGGCCACAATCCAAGGCGTGGGATTTCATCTTCGAGGCTACCTTCGCTGCTTCCTTGTTGCTGTAGATCTATGCCCGGGTTGTCTGTGCTAGAACAGCTACCGCTCCACTGTTTCTGTGCCTCTTCACCCGCAATACGATGCTGGACATAAGGTTCAAGTGGCTCTGGTATAGCATCTTCATTTTGGTGCGATGCACCGTCTTTGCCGGGCGACTCCTCGAATGAGGAATCGAGTGCAGTGGAGGCGATGCTGCGACTAAGTTTCTCTTCACTACTGCCTGGGCCCAACGCTTCCTTTTTCTTCGGACTGCATGTTTTTATGTCGCTATGTTGGTCCATACAAGTTGTACTTCTGTTCTTTTCGTTGTCTTCTACTGCAACTGCTTGTCGCGTAGTTACAACTCGCCCTTCCTGTTCATCTCCACAATTTTCTAGCCCTTCGGCTCCCTCAAGAAGCAAAGAAGGGCTACTACTTCTTGCCAAAGCTTCTGCCCTACCGGATGAACTGTTCGCATACAATTCTTCCTCTTTGGCGATTTCGGTCTCCAAATTTGTGGTTCGGAACTGTGTCCTTGAGACGACGCCCTCAAGCAGCATCCCATCTGCACTGTGCCAATTATGCTGGATTTTTTCGCGAAACCGTCCAAACCCACACGGATGCATCGCAGCTAATAAATTCTGCTCCTTGATGACCAAGTCCTTTCTCTGCTGTCGTCGTTCCAGTCGGTCTTCTGCTTGCAGTTGCTCGACAACATGATCTACTTCAGGTCGTGGATCAGTACTTCTAGTGGTTCTTTCTTCGTTATAATCCTCATTTGCACAACATGTACGAGCAAAAGACTGGTCTTGCAGGCTCTTCATGCGGTGAAGTAAATCTTCGTACGAGTCGGCGAGGAGCAAAGCGGTTTCAGCTAGAACCAGCGTTCCTTCAGGTAATGGCTGTCCCGCAAGCGAGGACACGAAAACACCGCGGCCGCCGTCTCTCTGCGACACCTGGCCTCGCAGCTCCACTGCCGGATGCAGCCAGAACCCTTCATATTGAGACTGCTCAAACATCCTGCTGCTCACGTGAAAAACAACAAAGCGTAAAAAACACAAAGCGAAAAACAAAGGTCTAAATAACTGGTAAGCTTGAGATAAGAGCCGAGAAGTTATCAAGGTCTAAATAAGAAATTCGGGGCGAGGCTATAATACCAGCAGTCCCCGTAGTCGTCTTAAAGCCTGAAATCTCACCCTCATGCAGTTGAAGTTATGTGTTGTACAACAGACAGTCTCCAGCGTCAAGATGTGAGAAAATTGTCAAAACTGTTGGATGATCTTACAATTTCCTCAAGCGGTACTAGTAGCATTTGCCATGTTGATCTTGGTCATGGTCATGTACTTCAGGTCTAACCCTCCCTGGTCAAGTTGATCTCACTCTTCCCATAACTTCTAGTCTTCCTACAAATCCAAAAAAAATATTTTTCAAGCACACCACGTCGATGATATTAGATCTGCGATTTAGAGGAACTATGCGTAGGATCTTGGAGTTGAACACTCACACAGGAGTGCGCGGGGCCAGAAGATCAACGACTAATTCTGTCCTCCCTGCTGATGTGCAGCTATTTGTTGTATCATTTTATTTTGAGCATTTTCCATATTATAATGTAACTTCATTTAACAGCGTAATCCTCTTTATCTGGCAACATCTCTTGCCCCACGGCAAGTGTTATTGTCAAAACCATCAGGTTCAAGGCGCCGACTACATTCGAGCTCACTCAAGTCCATCTTGAGATTCGTCTTGGAGCTGTTTTTTTTGTCTTGTGGAACAGCTCCAAGATGCTGCGGAAGATGGATTAGGATAAGTCTTAACAACAGCTATCCGAATTATGCAGCTTAACTCGTCTATCCGTGAATTGGGCAACATCAGCATCGCCTCAACGGTGCCAAATAACACTTCCAGGAGGAGTAGCTGTTGTTGAAGAAGAAATGTCAGTTAGTGCCACCTGTGTGATTTGTTACCAGCTGAGGAGGCTCTGCAATACAAATAATTTGCAATAAAAAATCTCGTACTTTTAGTAAGTTCCCACCTACTTTTGTAGTCAACTCTGCCATACTTATGATGGAGACGCTCGGCGCTTTTAATCACGTGATAGAAAGATGAACAAAAGCAAAAGCACCGAAACTAAATACATAGTAGGAGTTAGGAGGACTAGTAGTACTCCTATCGCCATCGCGTTCAGCGCCTCATCGAACCGTAAGACGTAGCTTTGGTTCTGCATCCAATAGCCGTGGAACATAACCAGAGGTAGCGTCAAAAAGCCAAAGAACACAAAAAATAGATTCCGTTTCATGGGATTGTCGAATCGATATGCGTTTTCTCCGAAAAAGCTCCTACTTGCTCGCGTAGGAATGTACAGAAAAAGCAGCAGTGCCTCTCGCTCGACGCGCCCACTCGCGTAGTCGAAGACGGATTTCTTGTACATCAGCAAGACGAATTAGAGCTCAAAGCAATTCATCCTGTCTTCCCTTAATTTCTCTAGAGTCCCGAGAAGGAAACCGAAGAAAATGCCCCTGGAAATGAATTGTCTCGAGCCTTAAACGAAGGTCAGAATCAGAAACATGTACGCGAAATAGCCGTTGCAGTAAAGCAATAGCTGAAACTGCAGGAGTGCGGCCACCGGTTTCGTCGCATCTTTCGCCGATTTCCGGTTCTCCCCTGCAGCGAGGACCTCCTTACGCCGCGCAGACGAGACCTCCATTTTTCGAATCGGCACAAAATTGCTTATAGTAGCTATCTTTCCGTTTATTCTCGAACCTGAATTATAGACCAAAACTTCATCATCGTCCTTACAAGTAGTCTACCCAGTAATCTCCTCCTCCTCAGAAGCTCTTCTAGGTGAGGCTACTAGAACAGAATGCAACTGGGATTTTCACCTCCGCCGTGTCGATTAGCAACTTCCTACAAGTAGTACTCGACGAGCTACGTCCTAAGACTGACAAGTTTTACAACTAGTAGAGTCCTCTCACATGCTAGTGCTGCTCCAGTAGTTTTTACTCATTCATTTGAGCCTTTGTTTCGTTACCAATATTCACTCTACATACTAAACTCGGGGGGTCTCTCAAGAACGCTCATCTTACTGCTAGTCTAGCCTTTCCCTGGGTTCATACAACGCCGATTACTAACCGGACTCAAATTTGAACTCCAACGCTGTATATTCGACAACCTTGCTTCACAAGACCTCGCTTGAGCCTGCATCTTCATCATGTGCTCCACCCAAGCCAACGTTGAGCCCTTATTGGGCAGTTTATTGGGCAGTTGTTTTCAATCTAAATTTCCAGTACCTAACGGTGATGGAATAAAAATCTACGATCAGAACAAGGAAAATTGTCATGATGTGTGAGTGTATTCCTGATATCGCCTTTCACAACGACCGGAAAAACTGGTGTTCGATTGATGCACCTACTCCGGAGGTAAACATGCGCCGTCGAACTGAATGGGGTATGTCATGTCGTCTTTCTCTAGGACCGTAGAGATTGAGTCTGATCATCATCTTCACGAAGCGCGGTAGCCCGAGGCATGCGGGCGTGTTTTTTTTTCCATAGGACTATATGCGTCTTCCCCCCCCCCGAATACTAGTTCTTTTTAAATCACTTATAAACATCCACCCTGAGAAGCATAAGGCCGCACAATCGCCCAACAATTCTATTCCTATCTGAAGAGCCGCTGTCACTGCTCGTCGTGCCTCGACATTAGTTATAAGTACTTAAAAGCTTACTCGAACCATTACGGTAGGTAAAAACGCAGAAAGAACTCCCACCGAGGCGGCGGGGAGCCGCTGCCCCTATAGTAAAGAAAATACTTGTTCTTGGAATGACTGACAATGACATTGAATGTGATGAATTTTGTGAGATGACCGTAGACATAGATATCCATCCTCGACATGGCAGATTGCTACAGCTCACTTCAGATATCAAAGAAAACGCTAAGTAGACCACTACATTGAAACCAATTTCCTCTAGCTACTTTCTCATCAAAATATCTAGGATTATATATATTTCAATGCCCATGTGACGAGTGAAACACGCTCTTGAGAAACAAGCTACCTCCTAGTAGGCGGGCCATAGAGTAGGCGGTCCAACTCCGAAGGCCCGCTACAATTTCATCTTTACAACAGTATTATACTATGCTGTGCTCATCTTCCCTATGGAGTTAGATGTCCCCTTCTCTGACTAGACTTGCACCACAACTTTTGATGTTGTGCAGACCTCTCGATCTTTTTTAGAACAAGCTAGGTCTATCTACTCCAGCATCGTGCTCTAAAACTTATGACCTTGCTGGAGGAGGGTGGTTGTAGCATTCAAGAACATTGGGGTAAAAAACTAAGCGTGGGTAACTGGGCATGCGGGCATCGCTTCACAGCACCAGCACCATGATACGAGATAACAGCAAGGCTATCGGTCAATCTGTAGCCTGTCGTAACATTTTTGAAAAAGCTTCTATAAGCCCATTTCTTGAAAATTCTCATGATGATTTGAATCGATTCGGCGACGTGCGTAAGTTTTTTCTGTAGATTTCTACCAGCTAATCTAGCCTTTAAAAATGTGATGGAGGAAATACACTAGTGCGAATCCATATACTCAATTAAGTATCATCTATGTATCTTTCTAACACTATCCAGCTAGTGAATCAAACTCTAAAAGTTTTTATACGTCATAACAAGTGTTGACAAACGATGTATTCCGTATTTTCAACCTACCACAACGATCATGCTCAAGGTGACCGAACAAGATCCACGAAGCGGGACACTGAAGAATCTATGTATCCTCTGACTCTTCTAGATCTTCATCTTTTTCACCGAATCATCAGCAGCGTCATCTAGGTTGTTACATAGATTAAAGGTCGTAGTTTCTCACTATCCGCGTTTGAAGAGTGGATATATTATCCCTTTGCTAATCGCCTGAAATAATCCCTGCTTTGACTTCTCATCAAAGGGGACAAGAGCTCCACTCTCAAAACCATTCCCTCCACATGAACATGATTTTCATCATGGGATGATAATGAATCTTGCGAGACCCAACGCTTGATCATGAATAATTTTAATCATGGGATGATAGTGATATACCACCACTGGCCTTAAAAAGACTGCGGTCCTTTTCGTTGCCACCGTTAACGAATTGCTTGATGCTCTCCAGAAGGCTCCACGCGGGTCCGTCGCCCTCGAACACTTGGTCGAATTTGGCCGCGTAGTTCTTGCGACTCTCCTCGCAGATGTTGATGTTCAGCAAACCTAGGCGCAGCTGTTCGCGAAAACAGGGATGGCGAGACATATCGGCGTCGCCAAGAGAGTCGCCGATGGCGATCGCAGCATTGCGCTCGCCGATGGCGGCCCAGACCTCTGCGGGTGCGCGCTGCAAGTGCTTGTTGTACATGTGCATCAGTGGGGGGCGGACGCCAAGAAGCACACCCGGCGGTACCACCTTACTACTATTTGTTCCTCCTGTTGCAACGGAAGAGGTCGAAGTTGCTGCAGAGGTGGATACCGAAGACGCCGAGGATAAAGATCCCTGCAGCATGCTTGTTGCGATGTCCGGTGACAGTGGAAGATTTGGAGACGCTGGGCAATGTACTTCAACTTCAGAAGAACTGCTCCTCTGATTCACGAGGACATGTTGATCACTTTGTTCTTGACTCAACATCTTACATCCAGGAGACGAACTGTTGATGTTCTGCTCCTCGATCCCAATACAAGTGGAAGCAGAACTGATTTTCTTCATGTTGTTCTCGATCTCGTCGTTGTGTTGAACATGTTCCCCCTGTTCTTCAAGAACACGACTCGTCATCTTTTTACAAGAAGAAGAACTGTTGTAGGAAGTGATGTTCATCTCCTCGTCGATTTGCTCGTTGTATTCAAACATGTTGCTCCAGAGGGTGTACTTCTCGGGACCGATGCCGTGTTCGGCCAGAACCGTGCGAATGACATCCCCGAAGCCTGCGGAGATTACCACGAGCGGAATGTTCATCGAGTAGCAGTAGTCGATCACCTCGCGCATGCCGTCGCGCAGCTCAACGCGATGTAGGTTTTCGTGGACCAAATCGGTCACGTGCGACGGCTTGAAGTCGAGGTCTTGCGCGTGTCGCACAAAGTCGTCAATCGTCTCCTCGTACCACTTGATCATGTAGGGGATTTTCGCGTCCTTCGACATGTGCGCGTCGTTCTCGATCGCGAAGTAGTAGTCGTGCCTGCGCTGGCTTTCCGCGATGTAGGCGGGCGGCAGACGCGACCACTTCTCCACAAGCTGCACTGCAGTCAAACCCTTTTCAGGTCCTTTGACACAAGGTGACACGGCCTCCCCATGGCTTGAGGAGTCATCTTGATGTTGCGCCTTTTTTTGGAGAAAGCGCGTAGTGATGGTGGCATCATAATCACAGAAAACCACAAGTCGGTTCGCTCGACCTCCATCTTGATCTCCTGGGGTGGCTGTGGTGGATTCATGTTGTCGTGCCGCAGCAGTCTCGTTCGGCTGCTTCGTCGCGATACAGCCAGAGGCGGTGTTCTGCTGCTGCTGGGGTACCAGGGTCATGGTCATCTTGTTTTTGTCTCTAGGGATTTCAGATTTCAAAGAACAAGAATTTTATCCTTTTCTGTATGTGTCATGCAAGACCACAACTTTTGAAGATCTTGTGTTCAAGCTGAAATTTATGGAGAGAAGATTTGTTACGAAGATCACAAAGGGAGAAATACGAGAGAAAGCTAACTAAAAAAGATTGAATTTTATTCCACACGACAGAGTGGATGATGTTATCCGATTCGGATTGGCCCTACTAAGTAAAACACAGACTTACTACACACGAAGATCCATTGATTTGGGAAGGCGAAAAGAAAATGTTAGCAATACATTCAACACTTTCAGTGGGTTTTTTAGAGAAGGGACGATGATGATTGAGAAAAAAGTCTTCAGCTTGAGAAGCTCAGTATGCGCATACAATGAATATGCGGTAGCGGTACCTATCTAGAAAAGGGTGGGCAGCAAAGAAAGTAAGCAAATAAAAAACATGTTTATGTTATTGTTCAAGTGGCCATTTCTAATGTGTATGATTTGGATGAACACAGTAGCCTACGCGGAGAGAAAATACCCGGGTTTTATGATATTCAAACAAGAATAATAGAAAGTGGTGATAGATCTTTTAACACTGGAAGTAAGTAGACTCGCCTTCGGCCCACATAATTCAATATGCTGACGAAGACTTCCCCTTACATCCCAAAGCGATATACTGTCTGATTGGGTGAATGGCAAATATGGTTTGGTACAAGTAAAGACGGAACTGCCGCTTTTATGGAAGAGAATAATCAGTAAGAACTGGAGGTTTCTTTACAGTTATACAACTAAATCCTTACAGCTTTAGCTCTTTACAGAACTGCAGGTTTCTTTACAGTTACACTACCAAATCCTTACAGTCTTTTGTTAGTTTCTTTACAGAACTGGAGGCTTGTTTACTCACACTCGAACGACCAAAACCTAAGACAATCTTGGTAGGGAAGGGGGAACTTCTGGACGACAGTAGAAAGTGAGGACACTTTCTCTACAATCCCTGTAACGAATTTCGCGATTTCAAGAACCAGAAGATCTTTCTTATAATCTTTTTCTCTACAACTACATTGGGTGCTGGATAAAGTCAATTTGATTATTCGGGATCTCATTCTCGTTCGTCATATTCCTATTCCTTTTATATCTGGGGAGACCCATCTTGCGATCATTGCGAAGTAGCTACAAATCGATCCTTGTATGTACTTACACTTCGATCCTCGCATGGATTTTCGCATTTTCGATCCACACAAGACAATTTGAATTTTTATCGTTTTCTACAGAGTATGATTTGCAGTTCGCATGACTATCTTTTCTTACTCGTAGAACTTGTCGTGGGTTGCAGAATGTCCTTTTCTCACACAGAACGTCGCACTTCGGTGCAACACAGCTAGGGGATCCTGCTACACATCAACTTGAGAGCTTTACAATGGCGCATATATCTAACAGAAATCTTCGCTTTTCTTCTTTAGTCAACAAGCTTTTTCGCTCGCTCGTGTTACCTTTTTGCACTAGTCAACAAGCTTTTTCACTCGCTCCTGTAGCTAGCTTTCTCCGAAACTCGCTCCGAACTTCTGAGTTTTTCGTGTGTGCCTTCCACTCTCTTAAGAGATGACAATTTTTTCAGATAAAAAACCCCGATCTCGACTACAGGTGATGCAGAATACATAGACGCAGTTGGTCCACAAATTATGCAAGAGGCTGGCGGTTCCGTCTAATAATGAGTGAGTTCATATCCGGGAAATAAGCAACAGCACAAGGAAAGAGGTCTATTGCCCAGCGTCCTTGACGGTGTCGTTGAAAGGAAAGATAATAGACGATTGATTTTCAATACCACGCTGTGAGAACGTTGACATGATCATGTCGCTAGCTAGCTAAATATTATCAGCTAGTAAATAAAAAATTCACGATTCGAGAAAAAACCATAGAATCGAGAAAGACGATTATGAACTCCAAAATGAATAAGACATATCATCATAAGTATTCAACTGGATATGGATATCTTCGTGTTGTAGAGCTAAAATAATGTGCTAAAGATTCATGAATTCATCCCAAGCGCGACTGGAAGGATTAGAGCTACCGCCTTAGCCTCCCTAAATGTATCCTTGTCCCCTTTTTCAAGTAGAAAAAGAAGATCCAAGGACTATGATGTTAGGGACATGCTCGAGCAGTAGCCTTAAGAGAAAGCGTCTTTCCTTTTTTTCGTCCTTCGCGAGCCATCATAAGCCGCTCTCTTTGATCCGGCAGACAGATCGGCGCAGCGCTTGTTGCCCCATTATCTTGCTCGAGTGACTGGGATTGAGTGTGGCCATCAGATAAGAGGTTAGAGGGTTTAGAAAGACTAGGACTGAGTGTGGCAATCAGAAAATAAGAGATTAGAGGACCGAAGAATGTGATTTGGGAATCCCTATTTCTAATTAAATCACGCAAGAAATTCACACATTTCTGCGGGATGAAAGATCCTTGTCTACCACAGTCGCAAATTCTTTTCTTCATTGTCGTAAAAATCACTCATGGCAAAGATTTTTGGTGTTATTGACAACATTATTTGAGAATAAGTACTTACAATTTCGATACCATCAGAATCATGATTTGCGTAGCTCCTATTCAAATCATACGACCATAATGAGAGCTGATGTGCTGCTCGATGTCGTTACAACTGCGTTTGAAGACGCGTATGATGACCCGGCTGCAGCTTTTTCGATACTACAACTGCTTCTCGTGATGCCAGTGCAAGAGCCGTTCTTTCTACCTGCTCCAATGGTTGTGCCATTCCCATTGTTTGACAGAGCAGGGGCTGCAGGAGCAGTACTATTGCGTGCGCCGCCTCTTGTTCCACCACTAAGGTCAGATTTAATAGAAGATACGCCAAGACGCGTTGCTGAAGGACTACGCCTTGGCACATGTTGTTCCTGCTTCCCAAAACCATGCTCCTTGGAACCGGGAGGTCGCACACTCACTGCCAAAGGCTTCGGCGTTTGCTTCTGACGGTGAGCAATCTGATTCCTAGAAGTACTATTTGAAGAAGTCATAGTCAACGAGGTGGTGGAAGTGGCTCCTCCATGTACATCGGCGGACTCTCCTCCTAGTTGTCCTCCATGATTAGCAGAAGTTTGGTGTAAAGCATTTGAAGACTTCCACGAGGAGCGTGATTGATGTCCTCCTAAACAAGAGCCTGATCCTCCTAAAGTACTAGAGATTCCTGCTGAAGTACTAAAAAACTGCTGACTAATACGATGAGACGTTCTTGAGGTTGCCCGCTTTTGCTCTCCTCGTGGACGCGAGTAAGCCCTCGTTTGCGGTACAGAACTACGACTCACTGGCTCCGGACTACGGAACCGTGGAACGCTGGTCCAACTCTTGTTCAAGACGTTTACGCTTTCAGATCCGCAGCGGTGCTGCGCCCCTGCTCTCGAGCCTGCGCGTCCGGACGTAGAAGACACGGATGCCGTAGAAGAAGCTCCTCCAGCTGGAAGAGGTGAGATTGCTCCTCCAGGTGGAAGAGGTGAGATTCCGAACTTATTAGCAAGGAACGAAGAAGAAGACCTCGAAACAGGACTTGCTTGTTGATTTACAACTTGGGCGGCGGGTGTGTTGCTAGCGGCATAGTGCGCTGATTCTTGATGCCCGACACTAGTGGGTGGATTCACCCGCACGACAGGTTGATTACTAGAAGAACTAGTTGTACTAGTCAACCCAGTACCAGAAGTTGTATACGAAAATCCGTTGGCTTGATCGGCAGTATTTTTGGGAGGATGCACCAGAACCGGGGCGTTCACGATGATGCCGCTTCGGTGTTGCTGATTTAGACGGAGAGTAGTTGCCTGTTCTTGCAGGCTTTGGAGGTAGCTGGTGTCGATACTTCTTCTCAGGAATTCACTGCTGCTGCGACGCAATGTTGACCCCTGACCTTTGCGCAGAAAATTCGAACGAGATGAACCGGTAGACCCCGACGCTTGCTGGGTGGTATGCTGTGCACCGAAACCGGAAGAGTTCAGGATGGCGGAGGTATTCAAGCTCCTCTCGCTGTAGTTCTTGCTCGGTTGCACTGGGCCATTTGAAGACGACGGTGGCGCCGCGCCGCGTTTCGATTGTTGAGACACAGAGGTAGATGGAGCGTCATCACGATAATGCTGTGAAGCCTCATCTCGATGAATGCTGGGAGCAATTACAGCAGATGGCTGTTTTGCAGTAGAATCCTGCAACTGCTGAGGCCCCGTTGCCTGTAGCGCAGCTCTGTCGCCTGCCACCGAGCCACCGACTGTCATTCCTGAATTTCCTGAGTTTGTTGGCTGTGAATTGAAAGGGGAAGAGTTTTTTGATGCACTCCGTGAATCTGTTACAAGCGTCGACGCATTCCACGAAGGTTTTGAACTCTTGGTGCAACGGTCTGCGACGACACCTCCGCTGCATGGTTTACTCCCTCTCCGCGACTCGACTGCTGTGCCGCAACTGGAGGAAAACGAATTGGACAAGGCATTTGAGGTAGAAGATGAAGTCAGACCATGTTGCAGCTGCCCATTGGCGGCGCTTGCAGGCCCAGGCGTTGTGGTTGTACTAGTAGTATGTATCACTTTAATATCTGGCGGCCCTCCATCTACTATGCTGCTGGTGTTCACGAGTGACACATTGACACTACTGGATCCAAGAGATTGCGTTGGTGGAACAGTATTTTTGCTAGACGCGGTCGAGCGGGAAGAAGTGGTGACTGTGTGCTTACTCGATGTCGTCGAACCGGCACTAGTGTTTTTGGATGAACCGGACAGTAGAGCGTTATTCACGCCACAAGTGTGGCTCGTTTTGCTCGGCGTGCGCGCATTGGCAGAGTCCTTGCTTGAGGATGCCGCTCCTCGCAGGGAAGAGCGGGTTACGACGGTGGTGGATGCGTCCCAAGCTGCTCTCCCAGCACCAGGAGTGAGCGTTCCACTCAGAGCAACACTCGTCGGCGATGAGGTAGATGCAGAACTGCACGAGCTTCCGTTTCTGTCACGAGCCGAGTTGACTCGCATCCGCGGTCCATTATTTGGCTGCTTCGCGCCACCTCCAGCCGTAGACTTCGTTCCAGATACCACACAGGAACTAGATGCTGATGCTGGAGAGGTTATAGCTCCTGCAGAGTGGACCCTGGCGGATGGCCCGCTTCCAGCAGCAGCGCCAACATGCGCTGGCGGATATAGCTGCGGGACACCGACAGCTACTCCTCCAATGCTAGTGGAAGACGAGTTTAACACATTGCTCCCGCCTCCTGGTAGGTCGATGGGCGAGGACAAAGACGACGATGAATTTTGCGATTTACTGTGCTTCCGCGTGCCGAGAAGAGGAGACTGCATCGAGGATCCGGGTTTTGACTTGACCTGCTTCTGACCACCTCGTGGTGCCGGTTTGAACGGGACAGCCTGATGCATGTCAGAGAGATGTGAGTGTGTGCGAGAATTGGATGAGAAGGCGCAAAGATCTTTACGAACCGGTGATATTGCAGAAGCCTATAAGATATCCTCCATCTCTCAGAAAATTTGAAATCCTACACAGCAACATGCTAGCAAGCTAAATCACAGTATGTAAGGAACCTGTGGTGCTGCTGCGCCCGCATCTACCGAGCTTCGAAAAGACTTGGAGGTAGCGAGAGCTGTGGTTTTAGAGCTCTTGCTTTGAAGCTTCGCCACGATATCCATAGCCGCTGCCTGTGTCATTTGTTGGTCTAGACCAGCGTCCGGCACGCCATTTGCCCCGATGCTGCACGTGGACGACGACGCCGTTCGAGTCACCCCGGCAGTCCGCCTTGAATGTTGTACTAAAGCTGGTTTGGAATTGGATGACGTTGATGCATGACTAGACCGGCTTGGGTGCGGTGTTTGCTCAGACGCACTGCCACGCGTCGCGGTCTTGATGCTCAACGAAGTTGATCCGGGAACAGTGGATCTCTGCCCAGAGATCATAGCGGTCTTGGGCGTTGCGCGGGATGGCCCTGTAGAAGCAGTACCGAAACCCATGTTCGAAGAAAGCGAAGAGGACAGGGACAGCGTCCCCGCACTGCCACGTGGGTTGCTCCCTGGGCCAGTCGCAGTCCGCCCGAGAGCCGCCCGTGTTAACGCTGTTCGCCCACCGTTTTCAGGCCCACCTCGTGTGCCACGGTGGCTTGTCGACGTCGACGTAGCGTGGCCGCTGCCTCCTGAAGATGCTGCGGACGTATTAGATTTGCCTGAAGCTGTTGCTGCGGGGCCTACATTCGATGAAGGCGCCCAAGAGGCATTTGGTCCCCCCGCGGACCGTAGAATAGCTCCCGAAAATACACTACTGCCGGAGGAGACAACTGTGTTCGTGTTGGGCAGACTGCCACGGCCAAATACGTTCTCGCAGCACCGTATGTGGATCGCATACGACTTCGCATTGAAGGACCGCAGGCAATTCGCACACTGCAAAAGGCCACTAGCAACCTGGCGCGCAGACACGATGGCCTCTTGTCCACTTGCTGCCAACTCGTGGGCCCGTTGCTCAAATGTCTTAATCTCCCGCACATCTTCGGCCGATGGCAGTATCGTCCCGTTCGGTTGTAACGGAACTTGCTGCTGCATAGGAGCGCAGATGCTGGTCTGGTCACTCGCGTCTGCAAAGTGTTGTCCAGGTTCTTGAGTCATCGCTTGGCCGGGGGAAGACGCTTGCAAGTACCACTGAGGTTCATACTTGGGCGGCCGCAGTGGCAGCTCTTCTGCTGAGAACGAACTAGAGCTGTCTTTATTCAGCTGGTGCCGCCTAATCCCAAAGCTGGACTGTTCAACTGCATCCGGAGGAAATACGTCAGTTCTTGCGTCGCCTGGTCGTCCTAAACTCGTCGCTGACGCCGAGCTGACCCTTGCTGCAGTACTAGTCAAGTTCCGCTCCTCCCGTAGAGTTGCGGCCACACAAGCGCCTGCGCTTGTGTTCGGATGTCCTTGCACTTCTTGGTGCTTCACACCATCACCAGATAATTCATCTTGCAGATACCGCAAAGCGGCAGATTCGTCGTACTCATCAGGCACTGCAGGCACTTGCCGCGCAGTCGCAAAATTCTCGTCAGGCATCGGCATATTCTGTTGCGTGAAGATGCCCCCATGCTCTGGTGGCGTCTCAAATACATCAGCCCCTGTTGACGATGGCGGAGGCGTGAGAACAAAGCTACCTGCAACGCAAACTTGTTGATGAGATCGACTAGAGGGGGCCACATCCTCTGCTTCGCCTCGACTCTGTGCAGGTCTTTGCTCCACAATAGTCGTCGGAGAGACCCTCTCGTCTTGCAGAGGTGAGATCGCTATGCCGTCCTCGTCGATGCTTGTCACGTTCACCGAGAAGACCTCACTTCGGCCCAGGCTGGCTCCGGCCCGTTTAAGGCATCCGCCGGCGTCCTGTGTCTCATCAAGGGGACTCATGCTGCTGCCCTCCCCATCGCAAGCCGCCGGATTCTTCAGCTGTGTGAGTGAGTGTTTTTGATTTTGAAGCGCGTAGCCGTACTCTGCTGCTGGTCTTGACGAGGGCGATCGCGCTCGCCCTCCAGTGAGGAAGCTGAGCCACAAGCCCCCCCGCCGCGGCGTCGTGGGTGACTGATCCATGTACTACGTACACATCCACCCCAAGGGCCAAGGTTGTAGCTAGCCAATCCACTGTCCCCCAGGTAATACAAACCGCCCAGCGGGGCTTCAGCTCATCGCCTTGCATTGCATGGAGGTCAGGGCGGGGCCTGGTCCGCTGCGGCGAGCCCCTGAAGTGCGGCCATCTAATCCGAGGCGAGTCCTGCCATCGTGCCGCCCTAGCTCCCAATAACTTGCCATCACTTCACGCGAAACATACAAGCTCGCCAGTGTCTACGAACGCACGCTGCCCAACGAACACCGCGGCGCCACGCGGCTGCAGTCTGCGGATATCATGCGCACCCACCTGGGGCCTGAGCGCTTCCCACCAGCCGTAGCCCTGCCCGGCTGCTCCCTCGCACTCAACACCGTCGGCCTGCTCGGCTGGCTCCCTTTCCGCCGGCCTCCGGCTTTGCTTTCGCCTGTCGAGTCACGCTGTCGCAGGAAGCTAGTCAGCCCTTCATCTTCGGCGCTGATTTCGAAAGCCAGGGGCCACCGGTGTGAGTGCGGGGCGCGTGTGTGCTTCCAGGGCCGAACGCCTTGCAGGACAATACTTCTACACTCTAAAGTGGAGGGATCTAACGCCGCCCCCCCCCAGTTTGTTCTCGTTAGGCCTCGACTAATCTTTTCGCGTAAAATTTTCTACATGCGTCTAAAATCAGCAACGTGCTCACTAGCTGACATATTCTATCTCGCGCATACACGTGTCGCTCTTCTTTCAACATCGTTAGCACTCGCTGTGCGTCCAACAAGTTGGCGCTTCCCTGTTCTCTTGTGTTCCTCGTTCTACACGTTCCTAAGCAACTAACCAGTTTCCATATGTGCCTGAGGGCATAGCACTAGATAAATATTCCAGATATGCACACAAGAACTTTTGCTCGCTCTGTTTCTCTTCACACTAATTTTTAAGCAGTACTCTTGCACTATCATGCCAGGGTGAAGCGCTAACTTCCACGCCTCTCCGAAAGCAAAACATCCAGCCAGGGACTACCCCCGCGGATAAGAGTATCCTTTACCCGTCACGTGATGAAGCTCGTCGCCTCTGCCCTCTCACTCTCTCCTGTTTCTCCTCCCACCCGGCCACGGTCCATACCTGCGCGGCATTTACTACAGCCCGCGGCGGACTCCGCTACACAGCAAAGAAGCGCGCTGCTTCTCCTCGCCTAGGTCATTGCTGCCGGCGTTATGGCTTACCGTAGTGGGCTTCGCAATGGCACCCCCTTGCTCCTCAGACTGATCGCCCGCGCCTAAAGGCAACCCATCCGGTGCGCCACTAATCGGCGGAGTCGGTAACACGTCGCCGCTCTGTCCTTGAAGGTTCTCCGCCAAGGTGTAAATCCATAAGTCCATAACCGGCGCAAGCTGTCCCACTCCTTCAAGAGTCCCAGTCGCATCGTTCTCCACCCTCGCCAAATTCTCCCCGCCTGTGGTATTTTCCGCGGTAGAAAACGGAGCGACGACCGGGGGCATCGACGTAGATGAACAAGCAGTCGGGTCGCTCGGTCCCGACTCATTCCCTCACTCCAACAATTCCGCGCGGAAGATTAGGCGGAAGCACGTCGCCCAGATCATCATCGGAACCAAGCGCCGCAGCAGCAACAGCATCCATCAGCGCGCCATCAGCATCACCCGCGTCCGGGTTCACGTCTGCCAGCAGAGCGTCGGGCTTCGCAATGCCCGCGGATTCCGGCAACGAGCCATCTCCAACGTTATCCCCGCCACCAGATGCACCTTGATGGGGCTGGCTCTCGAGGTGGGCGCGTCCGCCAATGCGCGAAGCGCGCAGCCCTTTAGGTCTATACGTGGCGACGCAGGCGGGTGGAAATAAGTCCCACCACCAAAGGCGCGCACTTGCTAAGGTGTTCTCTTGATCTCCTCCCTGTATGCTACGGCATTGCCCTGCGTGCAAGATGTCCCCAGATGCTTATGCGCCCCCGCCCGCAATATAGGCCCGCCCGGCATCCACCCTACACGAAGAAACAAGGCCCCAAACCCTTCACACGCAATACGGCCCCGGCGGGCTTTCTCCGATGGACACGCGGATGACCCCACTGTTCGGAGGCTATCATCTCGCTCGCCGTCATGCCGGGTGTACGCACAAACAAACATCATCGCCCACCACAGGCCCTTACCAGATTCTGCAGCTGCGTCACCAGCTGAGGGCGTCGCAATGACATAAAAAATGCGGTCAAATTCAGTACCTCCATCTCGCTCTTCTCAAGTCGTGTCCCCGACTCCGTCAGCCATGTTTCATTTCGGAGACCCCCGTAAAAAACCATCGTCCCGGGTGAAGGAACAAGTGGAGACGTCGAGGGACTGCTCGTGGCTTTTCGGAGTGCTTGAGCACTCTGCTGCAGTTGTGCGTAATGCTCTTGCAGCCTCATCTGGACACGTGTGGCTCTTGAACCGTAATTGGCGTTAGGCGTTACGAGCAGTTGTTGTGCTCCAGGCGAGTTGTTACCGCCCAAGAAGCTGCTCCCTGGCTGCCCTACTACGCCGGTCGTGCTTCGAGGGTCCCCCATTGTCGTTGTATCGTTACCTCCGGAAACGCAATTGCTCTGGTGTAAGTTCGACAGCACGGATGTATTCGATAGCGCATGCTTCGCCAATGCCGCGCCTCCACGAGACTCATGCGTTACTCTGCCGCTTACCTGATCTCCAGCTGCTAGCGAAGGATTAGGCGCTGCGGGTTGATCTGCTGGCAACACAACACTGCCATAGGTACTTGCAAGCATTGGCGCAGCGTGCAACTTGAAGCGACCCGCAAGACCCGATACAGCACTTAGAATACCCGTAGTCGAAGAAGTGACAGACGACTGAGCAGTGTTTGGGCTAACAATGGCTGTCGCAACGCCATTCGCTGGAAACGCGTTGCCTATACCTGGACTAACATCAACGCCATTTACCACTTTACTGGGGCCATCTTCAGCACGTCGCGTGGGTGAAAGAATCAACGATGCCGGTGATACAAGGTATGCAGTCCTCGTCCCACTACTACTAGTTGGCATACAAGTCGAAGAGTCCAACAAAAAGCTTGCTCCTGCGACATTGCTCGCGCCTTCAGTGTCCGGATGGATCATGGAAATGTTCGTACTAATATTGGGGAGCTCTTCATCGAGAAGAACGACTGGCGTTGCAGAACTACCGTTTCCGTTCTTTGACGGAAAGCCAGTGCTGCTTTCGTGGAGATTACTGCCTGTGCCTTCGAGAACGATGCTGCTATTCGCAACGGTTTCGGTCACGTGCTCTACTTTCACCAGTGTCCCGCTATAATTATTCTTGACGAGACTTTCCGATCCTCCTATCATCTTACTAGCGGATTTCTGTTCTTCGCCGTTGGTGTTCGCGCTTGGTCTGGCGACATCTGCCGACGATGACGTGGAGTTACTGGCGCCAGTTGTAATCGAAATCGCTGGAGGTGGCGCGAGAACGCTGCTGACCCCACGGTCGTATAGCGGAGACGAGGCAAAGCTACCTCCACTCGCCGCCTTACGCGCGTTGAACTTCGGCCTTTTCGAGAGGAAGACGCTGTGACAGTTTTTCGTGTGCTTTTCGAAGGAGTCACGTACCAGGAATGTCCGTTTACATGTAGGACACTCGTATCCCGCTCCCCCGCCAAGAGATACTGAGACTGAGGAGGTGCTCTCCCGCATCGCCCCGCTGGTTGCGGTCGGGCACGTCGTCGTAGCAAGCCCTCCCTTTGCACTCGTCGCCGTTGCAGTTGATGTAGTCGCAGTCCCCCTGGCTGCTCCGGCTCCATAGTCCTTCCCAGGGCCTGTGCCAGATTCTGTGGGTATACTCGTTGGGCCAGGCAACGTTGCATCTCCGGGTATGCTAGAGCTGGATGAGGTTGCATTTTTTCCATCAAGGGTCGTGGTAGGTGCGCTATCCACGGCGGGCATCGTGCTGTATGAGGCACTCCAGCAGAGCGTGAGCGCATACCCACTTAGAACTGGCGGACAATCCAGCCGCCGAAAGAACTTTTCCTCAACGCAAGCCAGAAACTATACAGTTCTGACAAGAAACAAAATCCAGAACCAACAGTCACATGCACCCGCACGGTCCCTTTTTCATATTCTTCAGAAAGACAATTATAACCTGAGTCCACCTGCATACAATAAAAATACACTGGACTCAATTTTTTGTATTGACAGTCGAAAACTTTACGGCGTCATGTAATCAAATGTGTCGCAGACTTCAACAAGGCGTAGACCGATAAAGAACGTGGAAGAACTTGACATAAATGCCTCTGCTTAATTAGGTACATTATGCAGGCTAGACCACCTCGATGGAGGCTTCGTACGAACAAGTCGGAATTCTAAGACGTGACTCAAAACTAGTATCAACTACTCAAAAATTTCATCCCTCGAATTTTTCCGGCTATGTTTGTCTTCTCTCGAATCACAGCCTCATTATGGATGGTACTAAAAACTTTCGACTTCTGTGACTACTGAAATTTGTCATCCATCCCACGCCAAGATGTTCAGATCAAAACGGACCATCTTCTAGTATTAAGAATGATTCTCCACCACCGAGGTGAGTGGTAATGACACTGAGAAGGGCGCACACAATCGAAGGCGCCACGATTCTTCCTACGGATATAGTGATGAACACATTTAAAGAGATGACACGACATAAAGAGGCGACCTCCAGTACATAAGGCCTCGCACTTCTCTCTTTTTTGCTTTTCTTTGGACAGTAACGGATCGATCATGGGTGGAGTTGGTCTCCATGTCTAAAACAGTTCTTGTTGGAATGGGTAGAAGGAAGGACTCATTAGAAAGTCTACAGTCTATGGGTGGATATTGTCTCCAGCAGGCGCCAGGAAAGCAACTGGTAGACATGTCAAATCCGGTCCTCCGAACTCGAATCATCAAGCACTATGACATTATCTTTTGTTTGTGCTGAACGAACTCCAACGGTGGAGCTGGAATCTTCCTTCACGGCCTCCACTCGTCTGCTTTCTTCAATAGATTTCTCCCCCAAAAGATCCACTTCCTCGTCAAACACTCTGCTTAAATCCTCGTGTAGTGTCAAGTGCTCTAGAGCTTGTTGCTTGCTAGGCGTAGGCGTTTTCGCCCTTCCAATAGATTTACCGAGTGCTTCCCTTCCAGAAGTTGTCAGATCCTCCGGAGCTTGTTGCTTGCTTGGCGCTCTTGCCCTCGCCCCAAGAGTTGTTTTATCTAATTGTCTTTCCTCGAGTACCAAGCGACGCTTTGCACTTGTTGCATCAAATTTTCCTTGATGTTGTATTAATTCAACGTCTTTATTAATCATGCCAGAACCAACACCTTCATTCACTGTCGCGATTCCGACTCGTCCTCGTCCAGGGGTCATGAATTCATCGAGTTTTCGAAATTTCAAAGGCGAACATGAAGCTGCGTCGTCTCTATTCGCTGCAGTTTTCCGTCTACTTCCAGAAGTTTTTGGAGTTTTATTTCGCACCGACTTCGACGACTGTCCAACAGAACGCGCTGAAGAATGCGGCGTCTTCATCCGCGCACTCTTTGGCAGATGCAAGGTCGCCAAAGTCGATGCTAGAGACGGATCAAACTGGAGTAGTAAACTCCTTCGAATCGGAATCCACTGGGCTTGCTCTACTGCTGCCGGAGCCGCTGGTGATGCTCCTGCTGAGAGCGTAACTTTATTCACATCTTTCGTCGTAGTTTTTGAAGACGAGCTCGTTCCTGTCGCACTTGAAGATGAGGAAGTAGTTGGCGGAAGATACAATCTCGACTTCCTCTTCCGCGGTACATTAGCCTTCCTCCATTCGTCACCATCGGAATCAAAAGCGTCCTCCTCAGGCTCTTTATCGGTGCCAGAAGTAGCATTTCTTCCACAAAGAACAAGACACCGCCAATGCTCGCCATTCTCCTGCTTTTTCTTCAGTGTCAGTGGTCCCGAAAGTCCATCCCAAGAGGGACCAAACGCCACACGGTCGGAGCAAAGGATTCCTTCGTCTTCAAAACTCATGGTCGTCCTTGTCCTGTGGTCATGTACTTCCCTTTGACCTGACCTATCAAAGCTGGTTGTGTTTCTTGCCAAAGATATTATATTGGATGAATTTTCATCTGCGTCCCCCCGTAGATCATGATCAATCTTTCTTCTGAAATACAGCTCCAACATTACAGGTTTCAACGCATTGATCGTCTTCTCTTTCGGCTGCGGCACCTCCTCTAGTAGGACATCTAGATTTATTTGAAGACATCTTAGACGCCCACCGCGGTCTTGCTCCACAACATCCTCCACCGTCTGGGCATTAACAACGTCGACGCCCCTCGTAAACCGATCATAGACAGCCACTAGAGCAGTTCTGGTTGCGTTCTCCTTCTCCACTAGTTCTAGATGTCTCCGAAGGATTTGCGGATGCTTTGGAAGATACTCAGTGTGGAAATATGCGATAGCCTCAGGCGTTCGGCGGAGTGCTTCTGCTACGTCGACAAGCTTTGTGGAATTCTCGACTGCCCTCCCATGCTCATCAAGTGTGCCTGCTCCTGTCATAGAAGTATAATCACCTTCGCCTCCTTCATCACTCGACACCGACACGCTTCTTCTAGCATCAATTTCTTCTTCCTCTTTATAGGCAGCGGCTTGAACTTTTCCTCTGCTGCTTCTAGACGCAGGCATCCTTCTTGCCTCAGGAATATACAACCATCTACTCATACTGTCTTTTTGTTGTTTGCTGCTTCCACCCACAGCAGTCGCACTCTTGCTTCGACGTTTTGCAGCAGGTTTGAAGCATTTATCCACGACTTTTTCGCACCCTCGTCCTTCCGTCTCTGTGTACTTACCTGCACTTGGAAATTCGTCTACTTGTTCTCGTTCACCATTTCTCCTTGCTTTCCTCGCGCTTTGAACGTCCATTTTGAGTTCCTTCTGGCGCTTTTTCGCATCTTCAGCACTGACATTATGACGCAAACGGAGGAGGTCAGCCCATGCTCGCTTCGGTCCTTTGCCCAAGGCACCTGCTGTGCAAAAATCCGAGCCACTCAACGCCGCGATGAATGCCAATTCATGTCGAGTCAGCGATTCGAGGCCGAAATCGTTAATCTCTTTCTCCTGCAAGACTCTGCGCGGCTGCTCGTTCGGTTCTTGCTCTTGTTCCCTAGATGAAGCAGATCCAGGATTCTCTCCTCCTGCTAACCCTTCTCGGTCTCCCGGTTTTACGCATCTTGTCGTGTGCTCGATATTGGCCACAGCATTCTCTCTCGGACGTCCTCTATGGGGAGTCATGAAACGCGCCTCAAGATCCTCTATGACGACTCCTTTTGAGGGTGAAGTGTCTAGACCTCTCCTCGTAGACCCAGCAGATTCTGCAGGAGGGACGCCGATTAGCTTTTCAAACTCTGCCTTCCGATCTTCGCGCTTTCGGTTTAGAGTCAGGAGTAACCGACCCGTCGACGTCAGAGGTGACGTAGAACTAGTACTGTTCCGCTCGTTTCCAGCAGCATCTTCTTCGGGCGAATGATACCTTTCAAGAATCTGAGTCTTGTTTTCAACGTAATTGTTACTTACATTGGTGCGAGGTGCCATGGGTGTCGAGTCAATAGGTGAACAACTTTCCCGCACAAGCAGCTGCCCTGCAGTGTCTCTCGGCAAATTGAAGGGCTGTAGCTTTTTAATCAATCGACTTGCTCCGTACAGCAAAGCATCGCCATCGCAGCTGTCCACTAGAGAAAAGGACCCCGTTATATTTTTACCACCCGAAGAGATTACAGACGCCTCTTCCAGTTTTACCTGTATCGCACCGCACAGTTCCTCTGCCTCTCCGCTAGCCTCCACTAAAGCGCATCCCTCGAAGGCAGAAAAGACGCGACGTATACGTTCGTACAAAGCGTCACTAAAGCGTTGCGTTGTACTCAATACCGGAGCTTTTGATGATCCTGTCTTATGATCCGCTATCCCTCTATATTTACTGTTGAGTTTATCCAATGGGAGAAACTTGCTATCCAGCACGCCAACAATGGAGCGCACTCCTAATAGCAACAGCCGGCAGAGCTTCCGGAACACAATTTTCACAACAAAATCATCCTCCGTGTCCGGGCCTGGGCCATCTTTGTTCTCCTCTTCAAGCAAATCAACTCTGCTAGGGGTCTTGTCCGCTATCGAAGTACTTCGATAATGATTCGCGTATCGGTCTCGATACATGAACGAAGCCTCGACTATCCAGCGGGATAAGTCCACGATCAGTAGCGTATCCTTCAAATTTTCCTCGAGCTGCGCTCCCCCGTGGACACGTTGCAGTAGAGGTTGCAACAATGTCCAGAGACTGTTCACTGTCATCTTTGTGTTGTTTTACCTCTTCTTTGGTGGAACATTACAGGCAGAGCAGCTAGGATTAGTGAACAAGACTTCGCCATGACATGCATTTGCAACTGGAAGAATATGCAGAAAGGTTCAGATACCCATGAGCTCGGTCTTCTGCTTCACTGTAATATTTTTTTTGGCAAAACTGGAACTAACGCAACTAGATAACACTGACTAGAACTACACGCAAAGTTAAAGAATGCGATGCCACAAAGGACACAGGCGAGCGAAAGCTTTCATCCTTGTCGCTGCGAAAAGGGGCAAAGCGGGGGTATACTAGACATTTTCCACATCCACCAGCAGAAGTTTTCATGCATCCCTGCTCATTACAAGTTTTCATGCTCATTCGATGCAATGATTGGAAACCAAAAGGAACGTTATCAAGAGTGCATTTTTAGCTTGAAGGGTCTTGTCTATCACTTTGGACCTTGTCAAAAAAAGCTCCTAATCCTTCGAGTCGAGCAGAAGCCTGCGACATTTGTGAACCTACTTACACATCTGACCGCAACGATTGGTACCGAGGTTTTCGATTCCAGATAGCTCACACCATAAGATAGATCTTCTCTTTTAACAGAGGACACAGAATCTATTTTTGTCTCCCTCTTCACACAAAAAACACTCGAAATTAACATCGTAGTAAACAAATCGCTCGGGAGGAGACAGAAGCAATCCTTGAACAGATTACATCAACTCAACATACTTTTCTGAAAAAATGGTGAGCCATCCTTTTCCGTCCATGACCACCGCTTTCACCTACACCGGACCAATTCTTTATGTTTAGCAGACGGCGTCACTAAGTGGACATCAAGTTTGTGTTTTTCACTGACATAAGACGTGAGAACATGTAATGCTGATCTCACCACTGAAGAAACATCATGACCCATGCCGTACTAGGCGCGTGTTAATAAAAAGCTAGTAAGTTCTAGTTCATGATAACCTTCTTGTCTGATAATTGCATTCTGAGTCTCCAATAGCGCCTGTCGAAAAGAAGTGTCACATTTATGTCCGCCCAATGGAAATAAGTATTATTATGAATGTGCAAAAAGTTACTCCCTGTGCAGTAGTCCGCCTAATCATCTCTAAACAAAGTGACTTCCTCTAAATTTCTCCCTCTTGCTGATCAACTACCTTCGAATCTCTCACTGTATGATCCCCCATGAAAAATTTCGTACCCTCTAGTCCACAAAATTGATTCCTACTATATTCCCAAACGACTGACTTTAGTGTCAGTTTACTAATTACATTTCTTCGAAATAGACTCCAACCGATTATCTCTTCGATAAGGTAGCATCCCTGACTTCTGATGGCACGCCGATTTTGATGCCACGCAGAAATGGACATTAAACTGATTCAGAATCGACTCGCATTAGCCTCCGCATAGTTCGGAGGCGCGCTTCCTAATGGCATCGCGCACATCGAAGGAATACCACCAAAAGACGGCATTGCCAAAGAGGATAGACTGGAATAGGCCATCGAGGAGGCCGCGATTGTACTAGGCGTTCCAGGGTCATCCACCCCAGGCTTTCCCGAAATGCCGCAATCGACCGGGATCTTGCCGCGATTAGAAACAAAAGTGGCAAATAAGTACTAGATTAAACAGATGTTTTTCGTTTTCCTTTGATGCGGTCGTTGTGTGTCCTATAGTCCCGATGCAGGAATCACAAAACTTTGTGTTTGTTCATCATCTACTGAGTGATCTACTCGTAGTACTATCAATAAGTACAAAGCCTAGCAATCATAAATGACGACTTTTCCTTCGCCTCTGCTCCGCTACCTGCCGAGAGCTGCGTGAGAAAAGTATCACTGAATGGGGAATCCTGCGTTAAAAAGGTTCCTTCACACTTCGTCGTTGCCTCGTCCTCGACCGGCGCATTATCACGTAACAACACTGGCAATTGGGTCTCCCTTGAATCCGACCTAGGCGCTGATGTCGAGGAAGCGGCCTCCTCCGACTGAGAGTCGCGATTGCGAAAGAATGAGATGCTTAGACACACATTGTCTATCCACTAGTGTTGTGTGACACACTGAAAAAGTTAGAATAGCTTGTACAAAAGAAAATGTAACAAACTTCAAACTTCAGACAAACTTCAACCTAGCTTGTCATAGTTCTTTTTCACAACGAACTGCACACTAAAAGTACCTTTTCCTTGTACATGATATTCCGCAACGTATCCATGGGGTGCTGCTTGCGTCGAATACGAGCATCCTCCTGAGCACGTCGATCGTCAGAAGTTAGGATGCCTACAATATACTTCTCGTTCTCCCCATTGCTCAGTAATTCCTCATCCGTCACATCTGCAACAAACCTGTGCAGGGTAATTGTGCTGTCTATCTGTGACTGTATTACATTCTTCGATTTTTTCAGGGCGTCTCTACTACTTGAAGTGCATTCCATAATATGAAGAGAATTTTTCGCTTCCGAATTTCAATAAAGATACTTCTGCATACCATCAAGAGGCGAGGACGAGTAGTTATTTCTACTAAATCGTAATAGCGAACTACCTACTGACGTCGTAGATTTTCTCGCCAACTACTTTCCAACACCGTTGCTTTTTTGCGACAAGGTCCGCCACTTCTTCCTTCGTAAAAGTTCGTTTTATCATACAATCGCGATCGAGCGAGGGCGTCGTCAACAGCATTTTGTTTGTTGATGTGCTGATGGATTCGATATGAGTGTCGATTATTCTAGGAATCCAAATTCGATATGACTTGAAGTTCTTGGAATGTTTTCTGTCGGTCTGTTCATTCTTGCGACCGATCTCTAGTCATTGGGGTAGACCTATGTTATGTTTGGTATCATCGGAGGAAAACATGATCAAAGCTGAACTTATTAAGGTGCTAGAACTAGCCAAAAGAGAGGTGAGATACATTCTGTATAAGTATTTCAAGGCCATTGTGCTCTTTGCGGTAAGTAGAAGCCTCCTTTTGCGTCCTTTGTTCTTTTTCTCGATGTTTAATCTTGTGGCTATTTTGCTTTTGAATTCCAAACTTCTTAGCCCTCTTTGCATTTCTCACTCAAAGATGCTCACTTTCGGTTTCAGTACTGCCACGGTGCTTTTTGCCCTTTGCTTTTCCAGTATCCAGGTGTACTGCAGCAGTTTCACTTTCATCTGCATAGAGATATCTGTTCAGTCAACTCTGTGGGAAAGTATGTCGAAACGAAAGCATGAGACCAAGTCCTGCTCAAATTTTTATCGTGAAGCTCGAGAAACTTTACAAAAAATGATACAGAAGGCTGTTGCGTGTCTATGCGCATGAAGGAGAGGTTGCTATCGATGCATATTCGAAAGAACAGGGACTATACATGTTCTTGTGAACGAAATGTAACTTCAAGAAACGAACATGAGAATCATCTGTCATCGCTCTACGTAAAAAAGGCACAAACGATTATTATGAGGTGTAACAGGACTATTAAGGACAAGCACTTAGTAGAGTCAGGCATAGTTTGAAAGGCATGAACGACAAAGCAGGTACACCAAGATGAGAAAGTCGGTCGGGATGGATCATAGTTTTGACACGGCAAGGTAAGCAATCTTCACACGTCTCTCAAGTTGTTTTCATCACAGCGCATATAGGTAACGTGCATCATCCCGCAACCTTTCTAAGAAATTTTCGCGCTCGGCAAGCGCCGTCTTGTTCCACCCGAAGTCTGTGAGCGACGGCTTCTGGGCGTTTCCTTCGACGTCGTCCGTGCTAGCAGGTGCACCATCTTCATTTTCGTCAACCTGCAAAGAAGACAATGCCGGGTCGTCGCCCTCTGCTCTGGCGCTATTCATGACTTCGGTCAAATTCTGCGAGATGAGGCTGATAAATAGATTTGCCAGCGCGAAAGAAACGATCAGGATGTAGGCAACCACCAACAGCGCCATCATGGGGAAGGCTTCGATCATCGGACGCGAGACATCACCCCAATCGAAAGTGGAATTAGATGAAAAGATCACTCAGTTGTATCGAATGAAATCTAAATCACAAGTACATCATCCACAGCGTTCCATGTTAGATGCGTCCAAGATCATGATGATTGAAGAGACATTAGTGAATAAAGGTATTGCGCAGGGCCATACATATTAAATATGTCTACGGCTTTATTAAACTTTACTTGATAGCATAATGGAGATTTGGAAGAGTGTGAGGCTGCTCCGAAAGACGTTGCCCCACAATTGCACGTTGCTTTGGCCTTCCAGCAGCTCGTCTTCTGGCGCATCATCGTTGACGGCAAACGTCTGGTAGTTCTGGCCCACTAGTCGCGTCATGAGGACGCTACACGGCACAACCATAGGGAGAAACAAAATGAGAAAGTCCCGGATCGTCGCAGCTGCCATCACAAAAGCGGCTACAAGGGCGCGCAACGCCCTGAAGCGGCGGGCACCACGGAAAAGCCGCAGTAGTGTCCACAGCTGGAAGCCGTAGAAAACTGCTCCATAGTCAATCGCATCGAACAAAACGTCGAGAAGACCTAGCACATTCAAGACACGATCCACCCAAGCAAAACTATTGCGCCGCAGCGCGAGAACAGGAAGATAATTCACCCAGAATAACCGGTAAAGATGTTCTGAAAAAGCGCGCAGATGAGAGGTAAGACGAGACCAGTGGGCAATAAGTGCATCCCGTGTGCTGGGTTCTTCTGCTTCAGTGACGGATGTCGATGTACTGCTGACACACAAGGGTGATACGACTTCAACGTCCTTCGCCCGGTTATCGACATTTTTCAGTTCATCCGACACCTCCTCCCGTCCTCCAGCGACTTTTTCTGACTTCTCCTTGTCAGTTACGGCTGGTTCTCCCACCGCTTTCACGTACGCTACCCACCGCCACGCTGCGTAGTCTGTAAACATCCGAACAACGGTGGTCCACAGCACACAAAGGACGAGAAAGATGCGGCAAGTGAACTTAGGATGCATAGGACTCTTGAAACCTCCAGGATCGTAGAAAGTCAATGCGGCTACTTGCTCTTTCGTCCCAGTCACCGCATCGCCATTCGCGTGGCTCTCGTCGCCCCAATAGATCGTCACAAGAAGCACAACCGCGAGCAATCTCACGAAAACACTGCTCTGCTCTACCCAAACCGAGTAGGTGAACCGCACGCAGACTCGTTGAAAGTGGCTCAACGGAAGCGTCTTAGTCTTCTTGGCCAACGTCGTTCTGCAGGAAGCTTCACGAGCATCTGCATTTGTGATGTTGGCATTTCGATGGCAGGACATCTCTTCGCCAGGTGCCATGTTTTCCGTTGAGGACTGATCCAAAGACATCGCTCGTATGCGCAAAACATCTTCTCGTTTCGATCGCTCTTCTAACTGCTTCCGCACCTGCGCAACAGTGCGTTTCACTGCCGCTGAAGTCTTTGCTGCGCGAATAAATATGTCCCTCTGAAGCGACGCTATCGATGAAGCCGTCCTAGGAGCAGGTGGGACAACGTCACTGCCACCTACATGTTGTTCAGTGGCTTCTTCTTGTATTAAAGTTTTACCACTTTTATCAATTGATGTAGATTCGCAACCCGAGCTAGACGAGCTACAGCTAGTCGTCACAGGCGCATCCGTCTCTGGATCGTCTTCCGAATTAACGATCATTTCTACGGAACCGAGTGCCAAAGATGTTGTCCCGGTTGCATTCATCTTCCCCATCCCATCTTCAGCGTCCTTAGAGCTCGAAATCCGAGAGCGAGGGGGAAAAGCTAAGCTCGCCGCGAGGTGGCGCAACCTGCGTATCTTCGCCTCGGCAAAGCCGAAGCGCCGCATCGGTCGGTTGTCCTCCGCATCTGTAGCATACTGCGCGGCCTCGTTCAGACGATCACCTACAAGACCAATGAACAAATTGGCCAACGCGTACCCAACAACCAGTAGGTAAGCGAAAAAGAAGAAATATGAAGGGAGAATGATATTAAGGTTATCAGGAAACTGTAGGAGTCATTGGTCAGGTAGGGTGTGAGGAGGTCGTGTTATATCTTTCTACAAGTAGAAATATCCTGTATGATGTAGCACTGTACATAATTGATGATCTGATTTAAACTTATTACCGCGTGGTTTTACATTTCCAATTCCTCTACTCGTTCTCATAGTTCTCTGTCCACTTCCGTAAATATCTTTCCTGTAAAATAACACTCACACTCACACTGAGCACTTCTCTTCATGTCCATAATTTTTTCAGTACTTCTCTATCTCTATCTCTTCATGATGTCTTTTGTCTCATAACAGAGCCAACACCGGTCTCCGATCGATACTCGCACGAGCGATGTCACCCCAATCCATCGTTCCGATTTGAAACAGTGTCAGCATCGCACGAGGCACAGTACCCCACAGCTCGTAATTCGCTTGACCCTCCTGGGTTGATGCGTCCGCAAAGTTAGAGGTGACGGAATTACGTTCCTCAGAACATACCTGGCGTCTTTTCTGGTAGGAAAAGAGCCAGGGATGGTTTAGTACTGGGGAATGTAATTTGGTGGAAACCCGTAACAAAGGTCGCAGACCGGCCCACCAGCGCGGTAAATGCGCACGCTGTCGGTACTAGAATCGGTAATAAGAGGAGAAGGAACTGGCGCGTATGCGAAATGCCCTTGAAAAACGCGATGATCAGCCTTTTGAGGTGCATGTACCGGTTGTAGACCCGCAGAAGGCGTAAAAAGCGGAAAAAGCGAATTATCAAGAAAAAAGCTGCATCAGGCCACGCTGAGTAGTTCGCGCATTGGAGGCGTTCATATCCTTGTTCGTGGTCTTCTTGTTTCCCAGCTACGAACATTCGACAAAAAATTAGACTCGGCCACAAGTCGATGCTCGCTAACACTGCTACGGCAACATCCGCGCACTTCCATCCATCGAGGAAGAACTTTTTGAAAACGTTGATATTTGACGCCGTGCTGCGCATCAGGTAGAACTCGAGTCCCAACTCCGCATACAGGGCCAAGAGAATCAAGAAAAGTAACGACTGCACCCACACTGGCGTCGGAAAGTACTTGAAGTTTGCTCATGACAGGTGGCTTCTGGGTTCTAGATAAGTGTATTTAACTGTTAATGATACAACTGCTTAGCTGCTATTCTTCCTAGCAAGTAGCATGATATATCTTACAAGGACAACTTCAGACTTAGACATGATCCTGCTAAGAGATGGAGATAATAAAATCGTGGGGAATAAGATGGTTTGATTTGGGATTCATAAGTAGACAGACAAAGGAAGGTCCATCGTCTGGCTAATCTAAACCCTGTTGATCTCATACATCTACAACGTTGCCTCCCCTGCTTTGCATGTGACCGTAGAGTTGATGGACCTCACTAAACTCATCTGCATCTGCGCGTCTATATTCGGACTCGCACACGTTAAATCCAAGGATGGTGGAGAGTACGATACTAAAATAGCTCAGAAACTGCAACATTCGCGCTCCGCGAGGCTCTTTGTGCAGTTCGAGCTGCAGCACAAACTGCGCACTAGGAATGTGCCGCTCCGGATGTACGAGTGCTGTGGCTAACCGTCGAGTTGGGTCTAGCATCTGCTTGGCATAGTTATCCTCATCCAAGCTGACCGCAGTAGCGGATAAGGCCTTATCCACATCATGTCCAGACGAGTTATTGCTCCTCATTGCATGTGCCTCACCAGATTCTGCAGCTGCAGCATGATCGTCGATTTCCGTGAGTAGTTCTGTCACGCGGCGCACCGCTGGCGTCGTCGTAAGTGTGTCGTACACGCTATCGGCCAGCGTTGGCAAAGCGTCCTCCTCTTGTCGACAAAAGTCCTCGAGAGCGACATCTTTATCTCGAATCGGCACTCCCTCAAAATTGACGACGGGCTGCGTGTCTCCGGTCCAACGTCCTGCGACGTCGGTTCGGTCCAAGTTGCGCCGCAAGTTACCGATGCCATCTTCCGAATTCTGCTGACCCGCCTGCTCTACAGCCAAAGATGAACCTCTGCTCTTGTTACTCGTCTGTGTCGTTTGCGCCCTGAGCACAATCTCGTCCAACACCGTTGGCGTCAAAATCGTGGCATATTTCTGTCTATGCGCAGGAATACCGGTCTCATCCTCGACCAGTTGGCGAAAGGAACGCCAGGTCACGCTTCGATCCTCGACAAGAATAGGCACAAGTGGTCCACGTGTCGGCAACTGCAGATGAACCACAAAGGTTTGCGGCAGCGATGCAGTATACTTAGAAAACGTATCTAGAGCTTTAGATCCGAATCGGATTCTTCAGAAAACTAAACAAAAATCCAGTCATTTGTTCATACTCTGAAACGATAACGAGTACATCGAACTTGATATGCAAGTACAAACATTTGTTGAGGAAAAATATCTCTGATTGAGATGACACCGCGCTACTCAGCGAACATCCGGAGCCAGCGAAACTGTCATCCACAGTAAAAAAAAAACTAGTGGTCATAATGCAAACACTCACGGCATTTGCAGCCTTCGCAACTGAACTTACGCCGCCATTCACTTTGTCCCGTCCGACCATGCGCATAACACGACGAAACTTAGCCACAGCATCGGCCCTCGCGGCTCCAGCGCTGCCGTGAGAGGATACTGTGTCCTTTTCCATGTTCCTTTCAAATTTCTGTGTTCATCTTCATTCACTCAACTGTTCACGGTCGAAAAGTCCAATCTTTCATTGTTCTGCAATAGATATCAAGACCCCCCACTGCTCATGATAGATCAACTATCATTTTCTATTCACCTAATATTAAGTAAAAGACCTATATTTAATCACATGTCCAGAAGTGATATCTCCACCATTTCTTCTTTCTCCTTGTAGATATTCAGAATTTTCAATCCTGGGGGGCAAAAAAGTAGCGCCCATGACTCCATCTTAGGTCTTGAGATATTCTTACTTCTGAGCGCCTTTCTACACATGTAAGTGTAAAAGTCTTTACTTATTCATTCCTCACCATACTCTCGTTCTTGCAAAAAGTACCTCCAACGCCTGCGATGAGGAAACTACTGAATTGGGGGAAAAATGACCCGCTACAGTTCGTTTCTTACGTGCTCTGCAGCACGTTTTTCTTACTTCTAGTATCACAGTGCTACCAGTCGGATCGCAGAACTGTGTGCGTTGCGATTTTTCCAGTTCAAAATTGAGATCTTCCAAAAGTACTTCTTTCACCAGTAGTTTTACGAGTTCAGTTTACACGACCAAGCTAGTGCAAACCACCTGATGCTAATATTTCTGCGGCACAGAGTCTTTCTTCCAGTTTACCACTAGCGCATCTTATAGTTTTCTGCCGTTCAAATGACGCTACTGCGCTTCTCCGTCTCGCATGCTGACAGAACTGGCTACAATCAATCAACGTTAGACACAAGTTATTATTATTTGCAAGTACATTTGTTATACCCGCAAGACCCACCCGACGACCTCTAGTTTATCATATAGAGCTACATGATCTTTAACACCGGCACGTTCATCATCATTGCGTCTCGGATGGTCGTTCTGTACTGACAAGACGAAACAGTCCCTGAAAGAACAATCAACTCAAAAGTGCGTTTTCGACTGAAGAAAACCAAGATGATGTGAGAGTATGTTGAAATGTTTATGCCGCTTCATCGCTATGAGTCAGTCATCTTCTGGCGTGATTATATATCGGTGCCCCTCTTGCTTTCGTGTGTTTCTTTTTGCGTACATCAACCTAGATGAAGACCACTTATCTTTGTGCGTACAACTTGGTCTAGCATTGAAGAACAACTTGGTCTCCTACCATTTTCTAGATATTGAAATGCATTATCATACTAGCCCGACATCATCATCATTTTTTCTTATTCAAAATCTAAAATGCTTTGTTAGTACCAGCACCGAGTGGCGCCACATTTCATAAGAAGTAGTAGAAACATGAATCATAAATTGCAGGGTTCTTCTACAACATTCAGTCGGTGAATATTTCGTTGATATTATACATAGGTTCGTGTATCATGTGACTTACAGCATTAGCGAGCCCACTCTTCCCCCAGTCAATATCCGAAAAAAATCTGCGTAGCCCACTGGCATCGTGTTCTCATAGATAGTATATGGTTGTAACTTCTATAAATGATCTATATCTTAGAGGTCGCAGCATTACATTATTCAGCACATCCTTGCCCTATTTCCCACTTGAAAAAAGATCAAGGATGTTGCTGGATGATGTAACATGGAAGCCCCATAATCTCGGCTCCCCCGTCGACACACGACGTGACAACAATCGTTCATATTTACGTTAGGTCATCATCATTGCGTCTCTCATGAAGGATGGACAATAGCAATGCAGCAAAATCGCAGAAAGCAGATCCCAAAGGACGCAAAAGGCGCCATAACCTGGCTATCCTCCGCGCTATCCTCCGCGCGCATAGCGCGTTCGCGCTCCGGTCCATGGGGCAGAACTTGGAACTATTACCGCATTTAAGTAAAGAAAATAACAGCTGACTAGTTTTTATCTGAGAGACTAAGTCTTAAGTGACATCCTCCAAGTGCTTTTCCCACCATAACAGAAAAAAGGTGCCGAGAAGGGGTCGCCATATCCTCGTCGATGCTCCATTCCTACGCTTAGGACATTCCCAAAGACCACCAGCACGGACCAGCCCGCGCCGATCCCAGGAGCCAAGCTTCGGATACTAGGAGGTGTTGATGTCATGTCGGTGATGATGATTGTACTCTAGGTAAAAAGGTGTGAACAATCAAAATTAGTCAGACAATCAAGGGGCGAATGATGATTGTACCTAGTAGTCAGTGATGATAATTGTACTAAAGGTTAATGTTGGTTCTAAGTCATACTGACTTCCGTGATGCGATGTTGGTGTCATTTTAAAATTCAGGTCTACGAGCCCAATAAAAGAGACACAGAGCCTGGAAGAATGGATTATGCCGTGTGATTGCTTCGTGTTGTAGTTCTAACTTAACTACCTGAGGAGCTACATTACATGGGTAGATAACTACCGTAGGAGCCGGATTACATACGAGCTCAAAGGGACAAAGGCACATTCCATTTCAAACGCACAAATTCAAACACGAAGAAACAAGTTGGAAGTAGTACGCCTGTCCGCAATCCGTGATCTTGCCGTCTCTGTCCCGCCACGGCCGAACTCTGCCGTGAAGGCACGGTGCCCAACAAAGCAGAATCAAGATGTAAACGAGGGCTCTTAGAACTATCATATGCATGGCCTCCTCAAGGCCAAGGGCGTGATAATCATCGTCATCAACATTGCGTCCTCGATAGTCTTTCTCTAGTATCACCAAAAATGGTATTGAAAACACTAGCAGACAAACTCTATTATCCACTCACACGGCGATACTGAAAACAAAGTGTATAAGAAAATGTAGAGAAAGTAGAGGGGTAGAATCTGCCGTGATTCAGTTATACTCTAATCAAAAAAACAAGATTCATAACGTGACGAATCCGCGATATGCAAAAGTGTCCAAGGCACTCTTCCGACTAATGTAAGCGACAATCCCGTCCACCACTAGGCAGATGAGAAACTGAAACCCAATGCAGAAGTCATGGCCCCTTCGAGTTAGAGCTAAAGCAAAAGCGTCGATAAAGGGAAAAGTATAGTAAGAATGATCAATGGTGAGATCTCTTCTTCTAGATGAAGATGTTGCAGATGTATCCACGTGGGAAGTAGGAATTATCTTAAATGACACTGTGATTGCAAAAGTCATTTGTCAGAATGATAGGAGATTTGTAGAAGTAGTTCTGGGTACGTCAAGACAACTGTCGATATTCTTGTAACCGGGGTAGCTCAAGAAGAACGATCAGTATACTCTTCTTGATAAACAACTCAGGCTCAAATTATGCTCAGGACTCCCTTAACTGATCTTCCTCTTGCTGCGGTTTTTCTGAAGACAATTCCGCACGATTGCCATTTGAACTTTGTGGAACACAGGTCTTCGTCCCCTTTTTTAAGGACGCCTGCTTTTTCTCGGTGTTCGACATCGGCCCCGTGTAAGTCATCTTGGCGGTCGTTATAAACGCGGGTCGTGTCATGGGTGCCGCTCCAGGTGCTCATTTTACAGGTGGACGAGGGAATGCATCTCATCTAGATCATCTTCTGGGCATCTAGATCTTCTTCTTGCCTTATTCTTATTCAAGATGACTTTGGTGGAGATGTATTCCCTAGCACGCTCAACATAATACTGCTGGGCCTTGTTGTGGAACCATGCCCGTCAGGGGAGCTGGTGCAGCACCATAATGGTAATTCGTAGTTGCGTGACGAACGACGACTTTAGCAGGCCGTTGCGTGTTCTTCATTGCTTTTATTGGCTTCTGCGGCACATAAGGTCGGTTCTGTGGCATGTAAGGTTGGTTCTGTTCTTCGTGCAAAGTGCCATAGGATGGCACACTTGAACGTCGTTGCCCAGGAGTAGCACCATAGACGTTGTTGTTCATCCCGCCAACATTGATATCATTTCCTTCACCCATCTGTGGTGGTGCATGATAATATTGCTCTGCAGGAGGAGCCCACGCATTCGAAGTTACAAAGCCACTCGTGGGTGCAGAGGGTCCACTGGAGGTAGGCTGCATTGAGGAATTGGAAGGCTGCATATGAGGATTGTGCTGCAGCTGAGGATTGTGCTGCAGATGAGGATTGTGCTGCAGATGAGGATTGTGTTGCACCTGAGCATTGTAGGCATGAGCAGAAGGTGGATTGTTTGTCGTCGTAGTCGTATTATAAGATGATGGCGCAGCTGTTGTAGAAGAAAATGGATTCTGTAGTTGACCCTGATTCTGGACAACGCAGTAGAAATCTTGATCGGGCTCTTGGTCAGGTTCCTCATCCGGCTCCGGCCGCTCTCTCGCCACTGCTTGCCCAACTCCGTGGAAGGCCTGCCACGGTTGGAACAACGGGACCGTTTCATCGTCCTCCGCACAGTGTCCTTGTTCGGGATTCAACCCCGCCATCTTTTTGGTCCTCTGTTGTCTCTGTTGAAGGTATGTCTCTGGTGAAGTTCTTCTTCTTGTTTTGTTCGCTTTATAATTTGGAACAAAAATCGGATTAGGACGTTGTAGTCTTTCTTCTTGGCAGAGTGTGAAGATTTCAAAACGTTTTACTGAACATTTCAATTTTCCGTGAATGAAAATCGCAATTGCACAAAATGAGCCTGCTTGATCACACGCAGAGATAAGCGCCGAAGCCAAACTTGATCAAAACCTCCAAAAGATGTGCTTTTGTTGCAATGTGCTGCTGCCTTGCGCTACCCATGATCCATCGCGGCTAAAGCCTGGGAATCTACCACACCAGACTACAACGTCAACTTAGGATCCTCAAGCGTCGCTGAACAATACACTACAACGCAATGGTGCAACCCAACACAATACATCTCGCGCAAAGTTCTGCGCAGACAGCCACACGAACGTCTTCGAGGTTCGAAACTACTCCATATCAAAATAGACGAGGAGGATAAACTTTCTTCGGCGCACTCGGTAGGAAGAACACGCCACAACACCAGTCTCTTTCGGCTTGTCTCTTCTGTTCCTCCTTCGCCTTCCGAGCAGTAGGGATCTTTCTTCGCCTACTTGCAACCAGGCACAAACTACAGGTCGTAGATGTCATCGGTCATACAGCGTGCAAGTCACTGATCACACAGCGTGCAAGTCATTGAATAGAAAGGAGAAGTTACCAGTCACTAAGAGTTGATACGATACCACGAGAATCAAAAGGTACTTGAAGTTATTGTTCTCTTGTGTTCACGGAAACCTTCCCCGCAGCTCGACTGTAGTCAGCTTGGGAGAAGGGAAACAGTGAATTACCCACGACAATCGAGCAGAAGGCTACTACCCTGCTTCAACAATGCCTCCTTGTTTTAGAACAATCTTGACTCCGTAATTGTTTTTCTACGTGAGAATAGTAGGTCGAGATAAAGTGAAGATACGGTAAAGTTTATTCAAACCTGAGTTAAACATAGATACTGATTGCAAAAGCTCCTCGCTACAGACCTGCAATTCGTACTTTTCCTAGTCCACCGCGCAGCTTTTGAAATCACTCCTAGTCTACCACACTGGACCGAGGTCCTCCGCCTTATCCTCCTCCACGACGCCCAACTAAGCGTGTCCTGCTTGCAAGGTCGTCTCCTCTGATATCCTCCAACACACTGACATCGTTCACGAATCGAATGACTCGATCGCCTAGTAGTTGTACTTTCCGATTGCTGCCACGTCTGTAAATCTCCACCTGATGCTGACGTCCAACCTTCCACGTGGTTACCGGTATCGCCCCAAGAAAGTGGAATAAATGCCGCTGCATCTCCTGAGCACTCGACTTCCCTCCGCCTGCAGAGCCGGAGCAGCCGTCTTGCTGCTGAGGCAACGACCCTACGCTTGCCATAATTGACCTCGAAGACACTGAAGGAGGAGGAGGAGGAAGAACAAGAGCTCGACATCTTCATCAGGGACCTCTTTTTCCTGCTTGGTTGTATCTTCCTACAACAACGCTTTAATACTCAGGCGCCAGATCAGGTACACCAGTCCGATCGTCCGACGAGGAGTACCTAAGAGTAGCAGAAAATAAACACAATCAGAAACTGGTCGAAATTTCCTTTGTGCAATCAAAATTGTTGATTATTGATTTGAATTCATCATTTTCACAGTATTGAGACTATTATACATGCAGGGCAGAAATGGAATGCCAAAAATCCACCAATAAAAATCCGACGTGCTTCCCAAAAAGAAATACTACTTACTTACCACTCAGAATATTTCCATAGATCGACTGTCGGTTCGCGAAAATTTTCTTCTTCGTACAATACTAGCTGCTCCATAAATCCGAGATTTGGTGTAATAATAGGTCTGCGAGATCTCACCAGGAAAAAAGCGTCATGCAACGTATAATTGTGAAAGTTCATCAAATAACTGTTCTTAGAGCAGCTCACCCTTATCGTATGATCCATCTTGATATGAATATGCACCTTGATGCTCCTTTTTTCTTTCCCTGTATTCTCGGAGGACAGCTTCAAGAACAACATGCTCTCTCTGGAGATGGATCAGCAGGGGACGAGGCCTTTCTGAGCTTGTGAACCTTAGATAGTCAAAAAACATAATGATCACAATCGTAGCAGACCGGCTTACTCCAGCCCGACAGTGGACGAAAACCGAAAGCTCGCGTTGAATAAAACTGTGTATGAAGTCCTGAGCTTCACCGAAGTACCTGGAGATGACTGTAGGTTGGGAAAGAAATAAAAAGTTGCATTTCGTGTCATGCCATACGTCTTCGATGCGACCTAGCAAATCACCTGTCATCATATTCCATTCCATGAAGTCTAACTCTAGCAGACAAGGTGAAGGTACTAGCAAGGTATAAGTAATACAGCATCTTCAATACAAAGGTGAATACTAGCAAGGTATAAGGTGAAGGTACTAGCATCTTCAATACAAATTGATAGGCTCTCGGCTTTGGTCCTCGACGTCGACGCGGAAATACTGAATCTCCTCCCGCTCTTCTGAGACAAGGAACTCCGTTTCTTGGAGGTGCAGCTTGAAGATAGTCACGGCACAGTAAGATCATATCTATGATGTAGTCCGCCTTCTCACCTTTAATCACTCTCCTGAGTGAGCACCATCTACTTACTGCCATTTCTGGTATTGTATACTTATCTATATTCCTGAATTCTCGTGGTCATGTTCGCAAAAAAACTCAAAGAACTAGCCAGGAGACATAAGTGTAAGGGCAACAGCAGACTATGGCAGCGACGCCTTCCCGGTTTAAGAGCGCAGAGTCCGACGCGGTCTCGATGCCGCCCAACACCTTAGAGCAGCTCCGGCACCTGTCCTTGTAAGCATCCCTGTTGTAAGCCTAAGCGTTCAATCTAATAAAATCATCTCCCCTGAAGTGAGTTTATAATTAGATTGATCGCTTACACCTGTCTTCTTTTTCAAGGATGCTGTTCTTCAAGATGTGAATGTATTCTTCCTTGGTGAAATCAAAAAAAAGCCTTAAGAAAGAGGTGCGGAATAATGAGATCCACTTTCTCTTGCCGGAGAGCACTCGCCCTACTCCCCTACTCGGAAGTAGAGGGAATGCTCAGAAAGACCATATTCGACGTAGTCCATCAACTTATCGATGTTCAAAGTAGCATAAAGGGGGGTACTGATTGATGCAGTCAGCAGTCTCTCACGAACCATAAGTAGAATCGAAATTACATCAGTTATACAACAAATAGTCCTCAAAAATCCTATTTATAAAATAGTCCTAATATAGCTCGGAGTCGGACGGCGCCACAGGTTGCGTTTAAATTGTGATTTTAAAGGATGCTGAAACACTAACGACTTCTCTCTAAACCGACTTCTCTCTAAACCTGTCTTACGGAAATAATAACAATATCCTTATAAATAGATACTTCCGTATCCCTGTTATCATGCAATCTTCGCATTCAACTCGAACTCTCATACTGCAGGAACAAACAAGATCATTGATCCACTATCATGGAGATGATCCGTCACGCAGCGACGCTGTACTGTAAGCGTAATAAAGGCACGCCAGGTGGGCTGCCCAAAAATGGTCTATCACGTGTCCATAATGTGAATGTGTCACCTGCTCGGGCACACACCCAAGATGAATGCCTCACACCCCAACTCATTGCGGCTCCGTGGAAGAAGATGGCACGATAATATTTTCACGAGGACTCAGAGTCCGAGGTAGCTACAATAAGGATCACAACTCCGTATGCGCACGATCTACAAGCAGCGCTGGTACATGTGGTTACCGATGCTTCGATTCATGTAGTCTTCTCCTGCGCCGCCGCAATCTGCTCCAGATACCGGAAAAGATTCTCCGACACCCCTGTCGCTCGTAAGATTTCTGCATTAGGTGTGTAGCTGGTGATGAAAATACGGTTTTTGATCGTGTCCGCACTCATCCTTACTGCAAAGACCTGCCACGCGACGTGGGCAGAAAGCGGCATGTTAAAAAGCACCATCTTCCGCATTCCCCCTTGGAAATGGCGCTGGAGGATGGTAGATGTGGTCGCAACGTTACAGTAAATTGATAAGGATCTTCATCAGGTAGTCAGAACATCCTGGTAGACACTTTTTAGAGAACTGAGTGAGATGATCATTGAGAGTGTTCAAAGAGACTATGCTCTTCTATAAATATTGCATCAAGCGAACAAGCTGTCCTTTCGTCGGGAGAGGCATCAGCATGTAACAAGTAGTCAACTAATAAGCAGTGATACCGATTCCATTTCTTTCGAAATCTGGTTGAGACGCTTGAGAAAATGGTTGTGCTTCGCAACTTGGAAAACCGTAAGCCCTGCGCAATTCACGAACAGGATTTCGCCATCGACAGCACAGTTGCGACACAGCTGCTGACGTCGCAACAGGTACAACAAAAACGCGCACCCTAACTGTTTCTCGGTGAGCTGTCGAAACAAAGCAGGGAGCGAGCGCACATATGCTCCAGCGTGCAGATAGCTGACTGGAACGCCTTCGCGGGAAAGGGGGTTTAGAGCTCTCGATCATCTACAGAGCCTATCTGTCTGCCTTTGATGCACCCGCTCTTGACCACCGCAGAAGCCGTATGGCATTTCCATTATACGACACGCACATACCCTCCTGAATGATTTGGATTTGGAATCAATCAGACCATAAAAGCAGCACCTTGTTGTGTGGAGAAGCGGCTGCCTCAGGACCGTTGGATTCTGCAGAGGCTTTGGATTTTGCACTTCCAGCGTGAGCACTCTCAGGCCAACGATGTTCGCAGTAGGTTCGGACAGCCTCAGTATACATCGGGAACAAGCCACGGCGGACGGTGACATCCAACATAGTGAATGTATCCTCAAGCAGGCTAACATCCGATTCGAAAACAGGAAAACTGGTGGAGGTGCGACCATCTGCATCTGGGGTGGAAGTAGATGTATTTATATTTTCATTCATCGATGAGACGTTTTCATTCGATGAGGGCACCGCACACGTGCGGTACATATCAGCTGCTCGTAACTGCTGGGCTCGAATTTCATCGCCTGGTGAAAGAGTTCTTGATGTTCGTTTTTTCCTGTCCGCATTCGCAGACGTAGTTACCGATACGATTTTGGACGTGGTCGTAACTTGTAGTTCCCTCTCAGCGCGTGCGGAAGCAAGCTCTTCTAGCAGGCTTATTTGTGAGCCCTCACGATCTGCCCGCACTAGGTCTACCAAACACCTGGGCTCCTTAAAGCGGACGCGTCTGCAGAAAGCACGTAGATCCGGCTCACTTTGCCGCAAAAGCGCTCGTGCCAGTCTTTCCTTGGGATGAAGCGGTAGCGTTGCGTACTTTTGCAATGTAGTTCTCGTCGAAGGTACGCTTGGACCTGTAGTTGCTCCTCCGACAACCTCGTTCGAGAAACCTCCACCAACATCGTCGTCTACGACGAGCACGCAACCTCGCAGGAGAACGCGGTACAGGTACGCATTGCGGCTAATGACAGCCTCAACGATCGCATCAGAAGTATTCGCAAAGTTGTAGTTGTGAAATTCCAAAAACTGCAGCACCGCGAATTCTGGGCCGTTGCTGTAGACGAAGAAATACTCAATGAGCCAAGCGGCCGCCACAGCGCGTAGGATTTCCGGGGACACGCGGTTTGAAGCTAGTGGTGACCTTGTCTGGCGCTGATGTGCAGAAGTAAGCGCTGAAGCTCGTCTGTGCTCGTCATGATCGGCGTAAGAAGACTTAGTCAAAAAGGATCCGCCAGCATGGATCATCTCCTCTTCAGATATTAAAGATGTGGCTGCATCACTAGCCGGACTCTGCTTTGGTATTCTTACAACTGCTCTCGCTGAAGATGTATCATACGACTTGCTCGCGAGTCTGTTGGGAACTGAGGCGCCTTGTGGAAAGGCCGGCTCACTTGTCGGTGACCACGTTGGTTGTTGTTCAGCAATTGTTCCGTTACCTGCATGGACATCTGTGTTCTTACTTACAATTCCAGTGCTTGCGCCGTTACCTAGATGAAAAGCCGACACACCGGCGCGTGCACTGTCCGCGGTGCTGAATCCTGATTCTAGATCGCCAAGCGTTAGTTCATTCAAGGATACGACGTCCTCGGACGTGGCATGCGACGACCCGACCGTAAACGAGGAGGTACCGCTTACTGCTCGGACACCCCCGTTCTCCAAGGGAGGCGCTTGACCTGGAACATCGGAGGCTGTATGCCCGCTCTCGCTCCTATCAAAAATGACGCTCGCACCCGTAGCAAAAGAGACATTTCGCTGAGCCGCTCCTGGTCCTGCCAGCACCACAGATCGCATATTTGCCAAGTCGGCTTCGTCATGATTGTAGAGAGTCGTTGTAGTACCATTGGAAGAAATAGGGGCACCACCTCCATTGGCTGCGGTAGTATTTGTGGAACCTGTGCTTCCGCTGGTTGTGAAATTTCGAAAGAAGGTGAAATTTGTCGCTCCCTGTCCTTTTGCACTTTTATCGGGAGAGACCGAGACTGAAGGCGAATCACTCGCAAAAGTTCCACCCTTACTTGCCGGTGTTGCACCTCCCGCTGCACTCGCGGCTTCCAGCACGGATGTACTAGCAACTGCACCAGCAGCTCTTTTGTTTGCTTTCGTATTTTCACCATCGCCTTGTTCATTTTCTGTTTTGCGACGCACGCGCTTCTTCGTCTCGACCGCAAGCATGTCTAGCAACAGCCCCGTCTCGAAGTATTCAGCGAAATACTTCTCTAACGTCGCCGTGTGCGGCCCTGTCCGCCGTAGAATCTCCTCAACGACCCAGGGCATCAAGCGCGCAGTGGCCAAACCTTCCCACCGAACAACCTGCAGCAAGCGCTCGCACGAATCTACACCAGAATCGGCATTCGCACGCCAGCCGCCACTTGCCGCCAAGGACGTCGCACTCTCTTCCATCACTTGTATCCCAAGCACAGCGATAGTCTCTTGAGCTGCAGCATTTGCTCTACGATTCTCCAGATACAACACCTGTTGGCGCTGTTGCTCTAAGACTTCTCGCGTTGACGCTTCCTGTGTCATGTTGTTGTGGTTGTGCACCTGTTCGCCTATACCAGTGCCATCCTGGTCCTGAACGGGATCTTCCGCGATGCTGAGCAGAATCCCTGCGCCAGCATCGAGCACGGAGCTCCCCGGCGAGTCCGGAGATGCAAACGATATTGTTTCACTACCCGCAACTGGTGATGGGCGCGCGCTTTTGCTTGGCCATTTTTAGCGGTACTAGTCTTGCATCAGCCAGACTACTTCAGTGAATGGAATGGCTGTTGTCCCCGTCTGGTTTCTACTTGAAACTACCAGGATGAACAATCTAGATCTGCCACTCAGGAAAACAAAAATCCAAACCAGTGATGATGAAAAACTCCCTTCCATAACGCTTGTTGCCCGTTGCTGGAAGCTCATCGTCTTGTGGACTTGCAGCACTTCCTCCAGCAGTGTTCACTTTCACAGCAACCTGAGGGTGAGGCTGTACCTCCTCAAACTCATCCGAGTCGTCATCCTGGGAGTCTCCAGCTGAGAGGAGGTCGTCTTTGTCCGGTCGTTCGATCTCCCTTGAGTCTGTCCCTTCTGCCCGTCGCCGACAGCAACCATTGCAGATGCCCATCTTTGGAGCTTCTTGCTGGCTCACATAACCTATATATGAGACAAAATGAGCTTAGGAATGCGCGTGGAATGGTCTACCAGACACATCCTGCTGTGCACTCTTTCTAACCGTGTTCAATACAGTTCCGGTGTAGTCGCCGCGGGATTAATACAACCCACGCCGAGTCTGCAGGCACCATCATTGTTTTCACTCTACTTTCTTCAACACCAGGAATGCATCAGGGAATGGACTCAAAACGGCGCGATCGGGAAACAATGAGAAAAAAACACTACACCACTTGTTACCTTCTTGATTCTTGCGAAGTAGAAACAAGAAGAAGCAAAATTACCTATGACGTGATAACTAAGCATAACTACGATCCAAACCGGGGCATGTCGTAAACCGCAAGCTAAGAGCGACTTCGCTCCCCCTCTATCAAGATTTTGACCACGGCTTGTGGTCACACTCGAGCATGTCTGACTGAACCGACTCCTTCTGCTCAAACCTCCCAGCGCGACTCGTTGAATCTTGCACCGACAAAAGTGGTAATTCGGAAGTGACCCAACCGACACGAGGATGTTACATGCTTGCTACAAACGCGACATCACGCCACGCTGAAGCTGAACAAGGACGAGTGACCCCCAATAGGTTCTTGCGCAAAGCAAAGAACCAGTCGTAGGGTAGAGAGCCAAAGGCGTATACACCCAAAGAAACTGCTGATAAGCTTCAACGTGATCTAAAAACATTTGTATTTCTGCGCGGGCGGAGCCTACTTCTGTATACCCGAGAGAGATGGAGAAGCAAAAACTCAAAATAAAAGCAAAATCTTCAAATTTCGAATATCGATAAGACACTATGCAAGCCCTCTAACGAATGTGTCCTCTAACGAAACTCAAACATTTCTTAGTCGAAGCACAACATTGAGTCTACGTTATGGAAATGAAATCCGCGTTCATAGTACTTCGGTGACTGAGGAGTCGAATAGTAGTACCGACGACTTGATAAGTAGGTATGGTGTAGTTGGTTTTAAGAAGTACATGAAGGCAAAGTGGGAATGGATACTCGAAAAACAGGTACAGAACTTCTGCACGCGGAGATGGTTTGCATCTGTTCGGCAGTGTGCCTTTGTAGTTGCAGGTTCACGTTGTCGCTATTGTGCTTGTCAAGGTTTCCCTGACGATTTCTACCAAAACTACTGCACATAATACTTATCATGAATGTCGATGGCATATCAACAACTTCTGCGGCAAGCAATTTTTTATACATACACGTTATAATAAATTGCAGCCAGCACAACAAGTATGGTGGTCTGAAAAGTAAACCTTTTTTACAGTGACGAGACCCAATAGTCCGCATTTTCGATGTTGGCTACTTGGGTCTATATATGGAGCAACTGAAGCCAGATAAAAATCATAACAGAATTTATAAGGCTTGTAAACTATTACGCAAGCATCTTGATGTGAAGGCTGATCGAGTTTAGAAGTAGCGAGCTCAACAGAAACAAAGGAGTAGGAGTGGCGCTATGATGAAAAGCTGAACATTCTTTCAAAACTATTTAGGGCGCAGTAGTATATACATATATCACGAACGAGGACGTATAGGGGACGCGCGTCGTCGAATCCGCAGAAGTGACAGCGTGTAGTATAACGCACCATGAAAGTCAAAAGATAAACTTGATAAAAATTAGCTGGTTACCACGTATACATGGCACTTATAGACGCCACCTTGCCTTTCCTGCTCAATAAGCGACGCATGTACATCTTTCAGATTTCTTCCAAAAACTTGCCCATAGAACATACGCCTCTTAGACGTCTGACCCCACTACATGTACTGGAGATGTCTGCCGACTATGCCAATACTTACCTACAGGCGATGCCTGCCTACAGCGCTCATCTCGTTGAGGCTCCCATCGTCGTTCACCGCATCCCCCGAGTAAGCTTCCTTGCCGAGTTGCGTTTTTCCAGCTGATGCTTTATGTGTTGAACCATCATCGCAATCGCATTATTGGTCTCCATTTCTCGTTCTTATATTAGAAATCACCTATCATGGAACCAAAGGAAGAACTTCTCACATCTACAAGCAAGCACACTGGTCAACATCAGTTGTACACTTATTTTGCAATAAATGCCAAAACTTCACGTTAATGAAATAATGCCCCCGGCAATCCGTAAAATGAGACATTTTGATTAAACTTTTTCTTAACTTTGTGTTAGGAATGATAACATCCGCGTAGCGCTTGCTCGGTTCGATGAAATTGTCGTAGCTGGGCTTTACGAATTTCATGTATTGCGTCAGTATGCCGTTACATTCTCGACCACGTTCAACGATATCACGCTGCAACCGCCTAGCTAATCTCACGTCTGAGTCACAATCTATGAAAATCTTCAGATCCAATTCGCTCCTCAATTCCGGTCCCACTGCGTAGATCAGGATGCCTGACGGGAAAAATAGAAGAAGTGTATTCACTAATATGAACTTCGTATCATTATGAATGATCAATACAGGGGATCAAATGCGCTCATCTATACTTGCTGGAAGCAAAATGTAGTTAGTACCTTCCACGATAATGACATCAGCTGGCTTAATAATTTCGCCGCCAGCATGACCGCCTTTCACCCCGCTAAATTAGAGGGTTCCTTTCACACTCGGCAGTTCTCGTCCTGCAAGTATGGAGATGAATGCTTTTTTCCATCAACTTCGAAAGGCCCGACCCCATCAAAGCTTTCAGGATCTTTTACTTTCTACGACATCACTGCCACATGATCAACATCCTCTTTCATAATCAGTGGCAGTCTTGCTCAAGCGGCTGTGCGTCTTGAAGTCGTAGCGTGGGATCTCAACACTCTCGAAGCCTCTTTTAAGCGTTTTTATCTTGCCAAGCATCTCGTCCCAAGCAATGGCGTCCGGATGGTCAAAGTCGTATTGTGCTGCATCTTTAGAGCTCGCAATGCTTCATCCTCTGCGCTCAATCTCAAAAAAAGTTGTTGAAACAATAATTTATCTTGATCTTCTACGCTATCATTATTCGTCATAGTATTCTGCTCGGTCACATGAGAGAAGGAAACTGATGGAACAAGTACTCTTCTTCTACTTTGGATATGTGCAGGAAGTACGTCAACTTTCCTACGCATGAGGTGAGGGGTTCCTGGCGCTCTTCATTATTATGTTTAGCCTTAACATTTGCCAGCTTTTTTTGCGTCTCGTCGAGATCTTTGTAGAACGCATCACTGGGGATAAAAGCAACGCGCAGATAGTTCCGCAGCTCCCGACGAAAGATATCGCAGAGCGTGGTTTTGCCGGAACAGGTGGCGCCGCAAACCCCGATGACGTAGGGTTTCACCAAGGTGTCGACACAACTGCGCAGATTCTTTCCCTGCATCGCTTGGGCGACCACCTCCTCATGTAGGCGGCGCTTTTCGTGCCTCGTAGCAGGGAAGGACATCAGGTTCTTCACGCGGCCAAGTCCGCCTCCTGCTGCCATCGAGTCAATCACCTGATGATGTCCGAACATCAAGGGGCTTTCTTGCTGGTTTTGTTGACCGACACCAGTGACATCCTTCATCTGTAAAAACAGCTGCTGCGCGGCTAATCCGGCTCCAGTAAAAGCAGTGTTATAGCTCGCTGTTCGTGAAGACAGCTTCTGCTCCGAGCCGGGCATTGCGTTGAGCACCGGTGGAGAATGCTGCAGCAGTTGTGGGCGATGATGTCGTGGAGCACTCTCGCTCACCACCGCTGGTCGATTTGCAGTTTGTTGTTCGTGCTGCAGTATTCCTCCGATTTCTAGAGAGCCACTACGATAAGTTTTCTTCTGCGATGACGAACCCACAGCTGCACTTGCAGCAGCCGCACCCGTTGCCACTGGAGATTTCGCGACGTCCTCATCTTCCATGTGGACTGGTGACGCTGTCTCGCTTCCTCCTCTTTTGCGAAAATACGGCACAGAGCTTGAGGTCTGGCTCCGCTCGACACACAATCTGAAGTCGTCGCTCGTAGCAGCTACAATCTTTATCTCAGCTACAATCTCTGGATTGGTGTCGCTGAGGAGTTCCGGTCCGCCGCAACGGATTTCCTCAGCACCTCCGGCGCTTGCGCTAGTCGGCCGTCTGCACGCGTTGTAGTTAGTCGCTCGACAAGACCCTCCTTGTGCAGTGACATCATTATTCCCACCGCCACAAGCGGCAGACGTAAGCAGGTCGTTACTGGAGTCAGAGGAAGAGGCACAGCCGAGGCCGGAAACGCCGCCACTGTCCGCGCCATTACCGCCAGCGGCAGTGGTGCCCTCCGCCGCGATGTCTTCGGGATGAACATCTAGTTTTGCTCCAATCGCCGATGATCCTAATTCCTCACTGCTAGATCCCGGAACTTCTTGCGATATCACGACGTCTCCCTCCAAGGATCCGCCTGCGTCACCTTCTGAGGTTCTCCCTACTGCCGAAGCATTTCTTGAAGCGCCGCCGTTGCTGGAGGTAGTCGCTGCCATCGATGTTGCAGGGTCGGAGACGTCCTCACCTATAGAGAGGACCGTCTTGAGCATACCGCAAGGCGGATTGCTGTAGGAAGTGCAGCTGTGGCCCGCAGGGGTGACAGTAACGATTTTCTCCGACGGGGTCGCGTTGCCCGGATTGTTCCCTCCACTACTAGAAGCGACCGAGCCCTGAGACTTACGCCCCTCCGTGGACACACGCTTGACAATGGCTTTGCCTCCTACGTCTTCAGGCAAAGCTGGTGCTACGCTAGAATGTGTTCCCGCCGCACTACTAGGCGATGGGCTTGCTGTTACGATTGCGTTCTTGCTCACGGCACTAGCCAAGGCCGCATTCGTTTGCGCAGTGCCCTGGTCCACTAGACTGCCGCTGCTGCTCAGCGAATGGCGCAGAAAAGGGCCTACGATTCGAGGTCGTAGCAATGACGGCGCTGGCTGAATGAGACCAAACGTGGACGGTTGTGCAGTGCCTGAGCTCGTGACCGTAGGCGCTTTTCTTCCACTTCCCGGCGTGCCGCCGGTCCGAAGTGCGCCACTGCTGGTCCCCATGTGTGTCATGCCACTACCACCGTTTGCCAGTCTCGCGAGCTTACTAGTGGTGGCCGCGGCGCCGACCAAGGCTGCACCTCCAGGTGCCAAGGAAGCACCGGTCGTCGCTGCTGATCCGCTGGCGCTAGTCCCGACACCGAGAAAGGTCGTTGGCACCGACAGGTCCGTGTGCCGCACCTGCAGGAGACGGCCCCGGGGCCGAGCGGAAAGGCCGCTCTTTTGCCCGTACACAGCGCTTAGCTGCGGACTGTTGTACGCATGCTCCTCCCGCTCTGGTCCTCTGGTATCCAGCACGTGCTGCGTGCCAGGAGCTTCTGCGCTGTTTCCACGGACAATATCGTCTTTCAGAGCCTCGGTAGCGGGAGGCAACGGTAACGGCGCAATGTCCGATTTCGTGTCGGTTGTAGAAGACTGCTGCATTTCGGACTACCTCTTGTTTTCAAAAAGCGCTCGTCTAGACGAATTTTTGCTAATGAAAATCCAGAAAATAACTCTTGAAATTTTTACGCATCTAATTCTAATGGTGGTAGTGTCTCATGGAATCAAAGATGACGACAGTATCCGCGTCAGAGGCTGCATAGATACTCCTGCTCGTGCATATTCGCGTTACAACGAAAGCACAGACATCCTCTGCACCAGCGATCTGAACACCCCGCAGAGTACCGGAAAGCGCCCTAAATTTCCACTTGGGTGGAAATGCTTCGACCTCTTCGGGAGAATGACAAGCCTTCTTCACAGTCAAATAAGTTAACACTGAGTAAGTTGAAGTCTGCCGGGCGTCCTTTCGCTCGAAATCATCATTTAGTTCTGCACACGCAAATTCTCTGGCTTCACACCTCAGCAAGCTCTCGTCTTGCCAAAAGGACAAGTAGAATTCCTTGAGCACATCGTGCCTTAGTAGTGCCATGTTCTGTTCTCATATTCTTAGATCATGTATCATCAATTTGAGCTCTGTTGTGGGGAAACTCGCCACAAAAATATCTTCAAATGCGACAGCACCTTGTTGAGCAAAAATATCTGCAAAAAGAGCGATGACATGTAGTTTTTAGCATAACTTTTGCATCCACACGCAGCCTCCGTTGAACACGACCAGTGAAATGTCCTACAACGACCGTTTATAAACTTTCGGCTTCTTTATTTCTACGGATATCACGACCTTCAATTGGGGACAATTGATATGATAAAACACACGAAGCTTGGTGGTATCTCAAAGTAAAAAAAAGTGTTTTGGCGAAACTTCTGACTATAATAAACAAGTACTTAGTCTATTAATTTGCGCAGATATCATAGGAAGAGGAAGGGGCTCATTAATAGATGGCAGATAAAACTTGCACAATGCTTTCAGTTTTTTCGCTTGGTCCTGAGAGGTGTTGTTGGGACGAAGATGTCTTTAGATATATAAATAAAGTGGAGGCAGATCTGTTCCTTCATTACATTCGTCAAATAGAAGGTGGGTACATTTTGACTTTATTGCAAGTGCAAATTGTCTTTTATTTGTCGGTTATTGTTTTTCCAATAGCAATGCAGAAAAATCATGTTTTTGGGATTACCGCGGCATTCGAACTTTTGTCGAACACTCGTGAGGTTTACCATTTTGATTTTGGATGTCATAATAATAGTGTGTTGGGTTCGTAAATAGAAAATGCGGATACTAGTATGGGTAATCTTCATCATCAATTATTTCTCATCTGTACAACTGTTCGTATCAAATAGATGTTGAGCAAGCCCTCATCTGCCTCAACAATGCTGTGTTCGTCTCGTACAATATGAGTCGACTAAACCTCCTCTATGCTCGTGGTAAACCACAACGCAGCTTGCAAGTCACACTTTTTTACACAAGTTGAAGTTTTCTTCTGACATTTTAGTACAATGGTAGTCAATCAACATTTAACGAAAGAAGTTCTTGGCAACTTTCTTAGGAATCCAATCACTTCATAACAGAATATTAAGATCTTAAGCTTTCTTAGGAATCAACACTGGAGACCGAACTTTGTCGACGAAAATGGTTCTCGCGAAGCTGCTCCTTAATGTGATGCAGAAGCATGCGGACCGCATTAGACCCTTCCAATTTTCCATCCCGCACGTTGGGTATAATCACATCGGCATATCGTTTACTCGGTTCCACGAATTCCTCCCAGCTACGCTTTACGAAACGAAGGTACCTGAAGTCGACACGAGCGTGATCGTTGGCGAAGTAGCTAAATTTACTTATCTGATCTTCTTGAGCGATTACACTACCGAAGCAAGGTAATAGTACTCATTTGGAACAGTGGAAATTCAGCAATTTGTTTGTAGCATCGGCGTAAAAATTCAAATTTTCTACTGGTCCTTGACGCCAGCTAGATCCCGTCCACGTTCCGTGATGTCACGCTGCAGTCGACGCAATACTACGATGTCCGCATCGCAATCGATAAAAACCTATATTTTCGAAGTGGTGGTTTTCCTCATTATACCCTAAAGGCAACAAGAATTGCAACAGCCAGCGTCAAATTTTATCCTTCTCAGAAGTCGTAGTTGCTCGTTAAAGTAATTATTTGCTGAAGGATATCAAAGCATTAAAACTGACCTTCAAGTCAAACTGGTCCCGCAGCTCACGGCCTGCTGCGTAAATCAAAATTCCTTCGACAATGATGACGTCAGCGGGACGAACCGTGTGCTCCTCTAGGTCCTGCGCATCTGCTTTTGCTACTCTTGCATGCTTCGCAAAGTCGTACTTCGGTAATTCCACAGTCGTTGACCCGTTACTGTTCTTCAGTACGTCTAAGTCTCGAGATAGCTCATCAAACGCTAAAGCATTCGGGTGATCGAAATCATACTGCTGCGAATGCGCTAGCTGCAGCTGCGTCTCCGACAACGGCCGATAGTAACAATCGGAGCTATTCAATTATGGAAAGCAGAAAGTCTCGAGAAAGACACTTAGTCAATTTTTAAGATATTTTACCTACTTACAAACATGTTGTTCAAGTGACATTCCTCTTAGTAAGTACAAATGAGATCACGAGTGACCCCACTATCAATTCACCTTTCATTGTGAGGTAGGCGTTTAAAGAAAAACTCAAATTGACAACAGTAGAAAGAACAATGAGCATCAGGTACGGAATAAAAGCGACGTCGAGTCCTTTCAATTCTCTTCGCAAGATCTTGCACAATGTCGTCTTCCCTGAGCAGGTGGAACCGCAGACGCCGATAACGTAAGGCTTTACTTCACCTCCAGCTAGGGCAACATGATTTCTCAGACCCGCTTTGATTTCCGTTGCCAAGGCGTTTCCGAGCTGAGTCATACCACTCGACCCGCCGGAGCTAACTGAGAGTTGCGGACTCAATTTTTCCGGTGTTGATACGGTGAATTTACCGGACGTTGTTGTATTCCGCATCGTTCTTTTCGCAGCCGAGTCATCATCAAGAGCTGGACTTGCATGATTACCATCTTGTTTTCTTGTGGTGCTATTGGTTGTAGGCTCTGCAACTACTTTTGATGCACACCTACTATCACCAGCTACAACGACATCATCGGCTGCGAGTGTGGCGGGACTTCGACCAGCCGCTGGCGTTGACGGCGTGGTTGACTGCGGAGAGTTGTGACCCAGAACGGTTTTGATCTTGCTCAGCGTAGTATCGCTGCTCGCGGCGCGCAATGGCCGGCTGGAGCACGAACTCTTTCCTTGTGAATCCATGATCGAGATGCACTGTCTGCGAGAAGGTTAGATGCGCTTCTTCAGACACGTCTGCGATGTACAAGACGAGAATCTTTATCAGCTTGTTGCGCTTCTACATGCAAGACTGCTAGTATCGCTTCTTCGTTTTGTCGTCCACTAATCGTCGTCGTCTCAGCAAACTTCTTAGGCAACGAGTGTTCGATTGCACGCGAAAAATCCACTACAAACTAATTCTGCGAAAGATCTTCCTCTACGATGGCGCGGAAAAACCAATGCTTACTCTTTCTTCCACCTCTTCTTGCAAATATTGTGAAAGAATGAGTGTAGAAAGCGGTTCTACAAAGTTGCTTGCTAGAACCAACAGTGTAGAATGGATGTGAAATATAAAACAGCACGACTATGCACAAAACTTCAACACAGAAGCAATGAGATAGCAGGCTGCGGTTGTTTTTTCGTTAAAAAAGCGAGGAGAATAAGAGTGTCGCCCTAGAAGTATGTTTCTCGACGTGCTACTAGAGTTGACTAGTACAACAACTTCCTCTAGTACGTGATGTACGTATTAGAATAAGAGTCTTGAATGAAAATAGAAGGTTGGTGGGATCTTGCTTCTGATAAGCCAGAACTTCTCAGACCTCTAGTTTCTTCAATAAGAGGATCCAAGACCCAGACGCCGCAGTGAAGAGAACTTTTTCCCAAGACCACAAGGATCTATATTTCATGCACGTGTCTACGACTACGACATGTCCTCGCTCGACCAACATCCGTAATATCATCCAATCCCATAAATCAATACTAACAAGAATTGACCTAAAGAAAGCACAAGGAATCCTTCACTCAGACGAGGATCCAGGGTGATACAACTGCTTATACTTCATCCCAATTCAACAAAACATATCATTAATCAGCTCAGTGTTGTAATGAAGGAGCCTCCGGAAAAGAGCCATGTTGATATGCCGCTTGATCTTCCACGCGGACGGATCTTGATTCCTAAGATAGGGATCGCTTTTGTCTCTTTCGTCCGTGCTGTTGTCTCTCTGTGGGTTCATCTACTTCTACTAAGTAGTGGCTCAGGTGGGATCTTTTCGTGGCGTCCTTCTTAGTCGGATCGACATATGAAATTTTGTCTTTTTGCTCTAGACGATGGTCGTTCTTCGTTGAACACAGGATTATTTAGGCGACTAAGATGATCTTCGAGAAGAGCAAGCTCAGAAGAAAAACTCGATGTGAGTTCGATTTGGATATGAGTTCTTTGTGCATTCAGCAATGGATTTCAGGCTTTTCTGACGTCTTGGACATGATTTGACTTTGATAATTACAAGAGGGGAATCCTAATTTCATGGCACACATAAACCGAAGTGGAAGTTGTCTGCTTTGTTCGTTTCTATAACACCATAGACACAGTAGACAGTGCGTTTCTAAAAGTTTTTGGTAAGAAATCATGTGTATTAACTATTTATCTATACAATCGAAGAAATCATAATCACAACACTTACACGATTTGTACATTACGTAGTTATACCTTTACTTAGTGCCTTGTTGTTTCCAATTCTTTTTATAACACTATGAAGGAATCATTTTGACTAATCTCTAATGACTAAGCATGAATGCTACAAGAAATCTCTCTTTTGTGTTCCAAAGAATTTGTACATCGTGAAGGATTTTTTCTTGTATCACAAAGTAACGCGAAGTGAAAGAATGCGAAATTTCATAAGAAACTCTGAATGCTTAGATACAAAAACAATTTTCTGAAGGTATCAGTACGCTCTTCCACTAGTGCAGCTTTACGGCGAAAGCTGTTCGTGCCGCGTCTGTTCTTCCCTGCCTTCTCATCTTTTCCAACAAAACCTAATACAATAAGTCTGAATGCAGTAAAATCTGCAGTGTCATACTAAAATATGTAATCCTAAAGATATCTCTAGTATGCCCTCGAGGAAGTCAGAGGAAAGCATGTATATATTGCTTGAAGGGATAAGTCTACGAGTAGAGGGAAAACTAGCCGGCTGCTTTACTTATGTGCTTTGAGCGCCGCTTTACTTATGTGCTTTGAGAAGAAAACTAAAACATGTACTTATATAATCAATCATAAGAATGCTACACTCTAAATCTCATCGATGGATCAATAATTCAAGTTTATTCCTGAAAGATAGACATCATCTGGCTCGAAGAACAACACGAGCATTTATTCTGTGCACATCTGTTGATCTTCTCACCCCATACCTATCATGACAACCCGGGGAAAGCTAGTAACTATTTCATTTTTAGCAACTGATTCATATCCATACCCATCATGACATAGACTAGCTAGTTCTGCTTCTGTTTCAATTTTCGTGGCCCTATAACTGGCGTTCCGGCCGCAGAACTGCTTTCCCATCGTGCTGTCACTGAGCTCGCCGGAACATCATGTGACGTCGGAGATGAGACCGGGCGGGAGAAGGGGTTGGATAATGTTAGTAGATTATTTAGATGTTGATGATTAGGTGTGAGCGTTCCCGGGTTGTTGCTAGAAGTGCTGCTATCTTTTGACGTTGCTGTTCTTTTCTCCGAAATGTTACCTTGTTGCGGCTGCTCTTGTTGTTTTTGTTCTAGACGACGAATGCGGCGTCGTTGGGCGAGATGCAGCTTGATATGGTCGAGAATCATGCTGATGACGCAGTTTCGACGCAAAGACGCTACGCCCTCAGTGTGCTCCTGGTTGTTGTTTGGGATGATGACGTCCGCATAACGCCTTGAGGGTTCCACGTAGTTGGTGTACGAGGGCCGCACGAAGCGCAAATACTGCTTCAAGATGCCGTCGAACTCGCGGCCGCGCTCTACGATGTCCCGCTGCAAGCGTCGGGCCAAACGCACATCGGAGTCGCAGTCGATGAAAATTTTCATGTCGATCTCGTCCAACAAGGCTTGCCCAGCCGCGAAGACGAGAATGCCCTCCACGATAATCACGTCGCTAGGCTGTAGCACGTCGCCTCCACTCACTCCGGTCAAGTCCACGTCGTCTGGAAAAGGACTGCCGTCTTCGGGTAGCTGAATGCGCGAATGCGTTTTGAAACTGTACATCGGCAGTTGCACGGGTTCCTTGCCTTGCTTTAACGTGCGGAGATCCCGCAACAAATCCTGCCAGTCCAGAGCTTCCGGAACGTCAAAGTCGTACTTTCCCTCGTGCGCGAGGGCTTTTTGCGCGTCCGTCAGGGACTTGTAGTAGCTGTCCGAAGGCAAAAACGCCACTCGACTATCGGTCGTCATGAACTCAGCCCGCAAGATGTCACAGACCGTGGTCTTGCCACTGCAGCTGGCGCCACACACGCCGATCACAAACGGCCGGGGCTCCGAAAAACTGCGATTGTCCGACCCTGTGGATGTGGTTGCGTTCATTGCGGGACTTACCGGTCGTAAAATTCGCTTAGGTGCTGGAACCGCTGGAACCGGCGATGGAACTTCCTCGAAGTCCTGACCAGCAGCAGCGACTGAACTGAAGAGACGACTGCTATCACGTTGGAAATATTCGACATTTGATGTTGGCACATCCTGCTGCTGCTGCTGCTGTATCTGGTGAGGCGGTCCTTCGCCCTCTGGTGCTTGAATGCGAAGATTAACATTTACGGACATATTTTCTGGAGGTGCGTCCTCGTCTGGTGGACTCAGGAGCAGTGTACCTACCTCTAGCGTCCTCTCGTGCAGTGCAGGGCTGAGTTCCTCACTCGGGACGCCGCCCGATGTTCCAGAAGGCGAGTCATAGTAAAGGAATTGCTCTTGACTTTGTTCGCCGTCTTCTCCGCCTTCCTCCTGTGGCGCAGCGGCTTCACCCTCTGCTCCCTTCACGAGGGGTTGCCGCAAATCTGCATTCCACGAGGGAGAAAAGCGGTTTGCTCCTCCAGCAAGCAGTTCGTAGCCTCCTCCAAGGTCGCTGCTGTTGTTGTATATAATCTTCTTCTCAGCGGCACTCTTTTCAGCGCCTCCAGAGTACGAAGAGGCTGTCGCTTCCAGATGACCTCCGCGAAGCGCACGAATCATGCGCAAGCGGTTATAGGCCCTCTGCATGGGTCTGAGACGAAGAATGCGGTCCACTTGCTCTAGCAAATTCTGGGAACGCCTGGCCAACGCGTGGAAGGCAGCTCGGTCCTCGTCACCGGAGTCTTCGGAGAGTTCGCCCACCGTTGCGTGCAAGATGGAGCCACTGAGACGTTTACTACTGTCCATCAGCTTGTGCATATCTTCCAAATGCTCCAAATGCGCTTCTTCATCGTCATGATTCGCATTCTTCATGTGCGACATCTGCGCACGAGTCTCATGACCCTGCGGAGCACGATTTTCGACTTGGTCGTGCTCCGCATGGTCATGAGACTCGTCGGCCTGGTGCTCCGCGAGTTCGGCTGCAGCGTGAGCCGCATCTTCTGCGAGCTCGGCGACGCCAGCGCGCAGAGATTCTAGCTTCTCCGCTTGCGCTTCGCGCTCACGGCGCTGCTCGTGCTGTAACGCCGCATCCTGGCGCCCGTTCAAACCCATGGCGGCCTGCATTTCCTCCACGGACTCAGAATGACCTGCTGATGATGACACTCCATGATGAGCTTCCTCGCTTACTGAGTCAAGGCGCAACTGTGCCATCTTCGCGGTCAGTTCGTCGACGTCGAGCGCATATGCATCCTGCGCAGCGCCTTGCGCTATTACACTGTTGTGCCTATGGTAGGACGAATGCCGTCGTTGCCGATGATGCTGCTGCTGGTGTTGACGCTTTTTGTTTTTATGGTGCTGTTGCAGCTGGTTATGGTGTGATTGCCGATGTTGCTGATGCTGCTGTTCGTGGTTCTCGTGGGGGTGCTTTGTTGAGTACTTGTCTGAGGCGGCACGAACCGCTTCCTCACCCATGCTTGCCGGGATGGCGATGTAGTTGTACTTTCCCTCCGAGATAGAGGATTTGCGGAATGCTCCCTCGCTCGCAACGAGAATCTGGAGAAGCGCTAGTTGCATCATGACCTGATGCTCTGGAGTCGCCTCCGTCGTTTCCGGTCTAGTAGCACTGTTGAAGACCCCTGCTCCCATGCCGATTGTTGTTTCTCCGGTGGCAGACGCGCGGCGCGCGTGATTGAGCGCCTGTTGATGCTCGACTTGGTCATGTTCCAACTGTTCCCTCAGGACTTCAGCCGGCGACATGCCAAGCACCTCCGCGTGTTTTTGCACCTGCTCTAGCAACAACCTGTTGCGCGCCAAATGTGACAAGTCGTCGCCCACATGAAAGACACTCTGATCCACATCCATTTCGCCGGCAATGACTCCCTTTCCACTGCTGCTGGCGCTTCGCGGGGTCTCCCCCAGCGTGTCGGCCGTTCCCAGGGCTGCGGCGTTCAGCGCGAAGTTGGTGGAATTACGAAACTGATGGCTGCGCCGCAGTTCATCCACGTCCAGTCCCATCATTTCCGCCAGTTCCTGCAGTTCCTCTTCATGCTCTGCGTGCATGTCGAGCCCATCCTGCAGTCTTGCGAGTGCACGCTCCGCAAAGCTCTTGTGGAACCGTTCCTCGTCCTGCTTCGCCTGCGTTTGCCGCGGGACCCGAGGCAGAGCGTCAGAGAGGTGGAAGGGGCCGTCTTGGTAGAAGCCGCCACCATCCATATCCACGAAGCCGGCATCTGGAAAAGCCTTTGGTGCAGGTACTATGAAAGCCGCGGTGTCGAATGCACGCGTTGGCACAACATCCTCCTGAGAGGACTGCCCGTCATCTAGTACTTTTCCAGTACTACCAGAGTTTTTCGTATTCGAGATCGAGACTGACTCCTCGACGTGATCCCTCTTCTTCTCAGACACTTCCACGGGCTTGGCGGAGGAGGAAGCGCGAGCATGATGTCCGGGAGGTGTGGAGTCAATATGATCGTGATGCGGACTATTGAAGGCAGTCGGAATGTTTAGCTTTTTTGGACATGCAGCCGCTCTCGGTGAGGTGCCAGTGCGGGGAGAATCCCCATGTGAGAGGTTCTCGAACATCTTGATTCGGTTCTTCACGTTTGTCGGGCCAGTTGATACTTCTCTGCGCGACATGTCAGTTGAGACATCTTCAGAAGCTGTCGGATGCTCCGTACGGGACTCTGGGATCATCTGATGGTCCCGTTCAGAGGAGGAACCGCCGCCTTGACTAGCAGATCCCAGAGCGGTCGACTGCGTCTCAATGGCCCCACCCACAACTGAGGGCGGTGGGCTTACCATGTTTGCGACGGTAGATGGCAAATACGTAATGACTTCAACTTCAGTATTCAAGGACGCACTAGATGAGTCGTTTCGCAACTGCGGCGGTCCTCCAGCGCTTGTCCAGGCAGCAGCCGCGTTTGCTTGAGTTGCCGTCTGAACCCGAGGTAGCATATCGAGGTTTCTCGGCGACAGCTTCAGCCTCGGAGCTCCACCGTCTTGGGACGAACACGTCGTACCCGCTCTCTCACTGTTGTCGGTTTCGAGCAAAGATCCCAGGTCCAAGGAATGCATCTCCCTGTGCGAAGGAAAGGCACTGTTGGCGAAAACACTAGTGCTTTTGTTGTTGTACATCACTGCCTCAGCATCCACATCGCTGTCCTGAACGACCAAGAAGCCTGCGATAGGCGACGCACCAGATCTGGCCTCTGCAAGTGTAACAGTGGCCTGTGTTGTAAAAGTTGCGTCGTGTTCTTGGTCGTTCTCTGACATCTCATCTAAGGAGTCCCGGAGTAACGCGGCAACATCCATCCCATACCCTTGAAGATGATCGACTCCCATGTTATAGTTGGACGTCCGCGGAGCCGACGAACAGCTATTGCTGCGCAGCACCCCATGCGCCGAAGGGTTGGTCATGAATTGGTGGCTCCCGCCTTCCTCCGCGACGAGCTCGGCCACGTCGAGGTTACTCGTTTGATGAACCAAGTCGGGCAAGGCTGCCTCTACAACCGACTGTGGGAAAGCGCGACCGGCTGGCACCGAGTCAGTTTCCAGGACCTGATCCGGAGTCGAGAGCGACCCAGCGCCTTCGTCGTCCTGCGAACATGACTCAATTTGCTCCTCGTTTCCGTTAAACGCGAAAACCGGCCAGGATTCTCTGACAGCTTCCTGCTCCTTTGCGGCTTGCGTGCCGCAAGAGGATTCTGGAGCAGCGGTATCCTTGCTGCGCAGCTCTGACTGAGTCACATGGTTAAAATAGTCCTCGGGAGTCTCACGTCCCTGCGCCAAGTGCTGCGAGATGTGAGGCTGTGGAGCAGCGGAAATTGGCTCTTTAACATTTCTACAACTCCGACCTTCCTTTCCAGTCTGCTCAACGATGCTGTCTTCGTCACCTTCGGTCAGGAGAGCGTTGCCAGAAGATGCACTCGGATACTCGGGCTCAAAAGAGAAGCAGCTTTCATCGCCACGTGCGTTATCTACGTGCGCTGTCTCCGTCGGAGAATCAAAGAGCCCCGATTGAGAAGACTCAAACGCTGCCTCACCTTCGGCATTTACCATGCGGCGCTTTTTCTGGTGCTGGACGTTCTGATGATAACTTTCAACTTCATCCCCCTCCGCGGGCTCACTAGCAGAAGCAGGCACCTCGTTGATTCGTTTCAGAGCGCTCTTGGGCGAAAAAATGTTAATCTTGGGAATATTTCCCAGTAGAGTATGTCTCTTGACCTGGTACGGAGTATCCAAGCGTGGTTTCGGCGAGCCTGGTGGGCGATGTGCTGGTTCTACAGGCTTCACGCGCCTCGAGGGTGCCAGGGTGTCGGTCCGAAGCAGGAGCTGCGGCGCCTGTTCTGCTGGAATCGTAAGTGCCCGCTCGAGGAAGCTCAACTCCTTTTTGCTGTCGTCTACTTTCTGAGGATGCTGGTGTCGTGGCTGCGAAGGTGGCGAAACATTGTTGTTTCTGTTGTCTCCGGCGCCACGCGGCAAAGCATGATGGTGCCGCGAATGTGCGTGCGAACGCGCATGCCGCTCGTCAGCATGCTGCTGCCTTCGTCCACGTGCTTCCATGTTTTTCAGCGCTTGTGTTCTAGGGCTGAAGGGACCTTGTGCTCCTGGAAGTGCTGCAATCTTGGGCACCGCGTGTGGATATGTAGGTGCCGATCTTGTTTCTAGTGGAGCCACATATCTCACGGCTATCTGCCCGCTAATCCGGGAACCACGAATTTCCTCGACTCCCTCAAAATCAACATCCATTGCGCTTGGAGGCCTCTCTTCTCGAGGCGGGGATCTTGATCGCCGCACTGCGCCAGTAAAACCTTGATCGCCGCGCGGTGATATCCGGGGAGGTGGCACCGTTCGTCCAGAAAATGCCGGCTGGTGCGGAGGAACGACCCGTGAAGCTCCATACGAGTGAGCAGCCTGCACATCCTGGGGATTCGGAAGATCCCCGCGAATGGGCACACGCCCAGCGGTCGGTGCCGAGTGCAGGTGCATAGGGGACGCAGCGACAGCCTGCATGGTCACATCTTGTTGCCCCCTGTTGTACAAGTCCGTGCGACGCTCAGCACGCTGCTCTACCGGATTCGACTGAAGACCCTGCCAGGTACTTTGCCCAAGCTGCTGTAACTGTTGTTGCTGGAGCGCCTGCTGCAACGCTTGCTGCTGCAATTGCAGTTCCTGCAGCGTTCTCGGAGAAACTTGCTGCTGCTGCGCCTGCTGCATAGCTTGCTGTAGTTGCATTTGTTGCAGCTGCAACGCTTGCTGCTGCAATTGCAGTTCCTGCAGCGTTCTCGGAGAAACTTGCTGCTGCTGCGCCTGCTGCATAGCTTGCTGTAGTTGCATTTGTTGCAGCTGCAACGCTTGCTGCTGCGACTGTTGCCCCTGAAGCTGTCGCGTTGAGATATCCTGCTGCTGCAGCGCTTGCTGCTGCAACTGCTGCGGGGAGATACCCTGCTGCAGCAGCATCTGCTGCATTGCTTGCTGCTGCAACTGTTGCTCCTGCAGCTGTCGCGGAGAGATACCCTGCTGCTGCAGAGGTTGCTGTTGAAATTGTTGCTGCATCTGCTGGAGCTGCATTGCCTGCTGCTGCATCGCCTGCTGCTGCATCGCCTGCTGCTGCATCGCTTGCTGTTGCGTCGCTTGCTGTTGCGTCGCTTGGTGTTGCATCGCTGGCTGCTGCATCGCTTGCTGTTGCATCGCTTGGTGTTGCATCGCTTGCTGTTGCATCGCTGGCTGCTGCATCGCTTGCTGTTGCATCGCTTGCTGTTGCATCGCTTGCTGTTGCATCGCTTGCTGCTGCATCGCTTGCTGCTGCATCGCTTGCTGCTGCATCGCTGGCTGTTGCATCGCTGGCTGTTGCATCGCTTGCTGCTGCATCGCTGGCTGTTGCATCGCTTGCAGTTGCATAGCTGGCTGTTGCATCGCTTGCAGTTGCATTCCCGGAGGTTGCATATGCATAGCTGGCTGTTGCATCGCTTGCAGTTGCATTCCCGGAGGTTGCATATGCATAGCTGGCTGTTGCATCGCTTGCAGTTGCATTCCAGGAGGCTGTTGGAGCCCCTGCATTTGCCGTCTCTGCTGTTTAAGCAGATCTTCCTGCTGTTTTTCAATTTTCTTTTTTTGTTCATCGAGTTGGACGTCCGCGTCAACTTTGTTTTTTCGCAACGCCAATTTGCCTTTGAGTTCAGCGATACCCCCAAGCGGAACAGCCTCTGCAGCGGACTCTCGCGCCTCTGGCGCCTCCGGTACCTCCGTATCAACATTGTGGTTGTCGTTGCGGTCTTCCGGTGGTGCATCAGTGGTTGTCGTTGGGGTTTCGGCCGCAACACTTATTTCGTCACATCGCGGTCCTGAAGTCGCTGCGGAACTTTTGCTGACAGTCTCATCCGCAAGAGGCTCTTCTGGGAGGAAGAGAAGCGGCGCAGGCCCACTTTGTTGTCCACTGGGCATTGCTTCACCTTCTCCCACAAGTATCTTTTTGTGTTTTGCTGAATTTCCATATGACGCAATCATGACCCCTTCAGTGGCCATCGTCGTGTCATTCTGTGCTTCTAAGATAGCAGGCTTGGTCGCTTTAGCGTCCGTAGAAGACGAGGAGGCTGCAGTAGGTGCAGCTTTGGCAGAGGCTACAACTGGCGTCGACTTCGAGGACGACAGGCAGAAAGGAGACGGCAGCGAGTCGTTCTGGTGCTCAAGAAAAAAAGTGCGGCTTGCCTTTGCACTCTCTTCGTAAAACCAGAGGACCAGCTGATCTTCTATCGGGGCTAGAACGCTTGTGACGCCGTCAATATGGAGGTCCCCTTGCTTTACGGGTTGCGTTTTTGGTGCCTGAGCAGCAGTCGGAGCGCTTTTGGCTTCGCTGCCCCCTTGACGAGACGAGTCTTTCGCACTCGGCTCCGGCTCAGACCTGTGGTGGTGACGCTTCTTGCTGTCCGCCGGCGGCGCCACCGCTGCTTCCGCGCGCTTCGCTGGATTCGCAGCGTCGACTGTAGCAGGAGAGTCGTCGAGCGATCCAAAAGGCTTGTCGTCGCCAAGGATTTCCTTCACGTCAGGGCGCACATCGGAATTCGTGTTGCGCTGATCCGCAAAGAAAGCAGCTACCTTTTCCTTCGCCACGATCTCTTTATTGTTCGTTTCCGGCATCGCATCCAGCCCCGCTTGAAACTCGTCGATTCCACGCACGTCCGTGCCTCCGAATACGGCTGTGTGCGCGTCTTCGAAGAAAGCCACGATGCTTCCGCCGAGGCCGTGCTGCCGATGGTGATGCGGCCCTTTGGAGTTTCTTCGAGATCCTCTCGGTACATACAGAGGCTGGGTTGCCGCGCTTTTCGCCGCATCTTCATACGGAATCACTTCCGGTTGCTCCACAATCGCTTTTGACTCCAGCACTTCTTGCGGACGGATCCGTGGCTCTCCCGGTGTGAGGCTTGGCGTCCGGTAGTAGGTTTTTCGCCGGTTGCCGCTCATGCCGTTTCGGATCAGAGGTTGCGTCACGCGATCCTTCTTGTCTTGGTCTTCGGTGACGATGCGAATGAGACTAGCCACGCTCCCGGAGACCTTTTTCGCTATACTGTCACGCTTCACCTCCCCATCGCTATCTATAGCGTCGTCGAAGAGCCCACGCTCGTTCTCGTAGTTTTCCATGGACTGACTCATAGTGCGCTTCGACAACCTGCGGTGGCTATGTCTACTTGGCCTCCTCACTCCCGTGACGTTGCTAGGGAGCATTTGCACAAAGAAACTTCCGATGCCGGAGTTATTGTTCTTCGTCTCGTCAAGCGCCTCCCCTCCGTACAGCTGGTCCTCTTTTGATGCTCCTCCAGTCTGCTGACCAGCGCCCTCGATAAGCAGAACCTGGGCTGGGGCGTCACCGCATTTCGCTTCTTCTTCTTCTTCTAAAGCTTCTTCGTCCCCTCCAGTAAAAGATTTGCTCACGTGCATCTTGTGCGAGTTTTTGCGCTCTCGCGTCTCCTCTTTGAGCTGCTTCCGACGCTGGTGCTCCTCTTCTTTCATCGATTCCCGCGCGAGTTTCTGCAGTTCCGTGTCGGTTGCCATGAAGGAGTTCATGGTGTTGTCGTCTTTGCTTGCCATTTCGCGTTCCTTGGCGCTGGTCGAAAAGGCCTTGGACTTCGGCGTGAGGCTATACCTGCGCGTCTTCAACCGCTGGCAGGTTTCCTCCCACGCCTCCTTCTGAGACGGGCTCCGCGGTGTGCACTCCACCGCCTGGGCTTCGTCCAGGACGCCTTGGACTCCTGAGGTTTTCAGAAGGGAACCGAACAAACCACCTCCGCTTTCTTCTGCTTCTTCTTCCAGCTCCGCCGCGTCCCCAATCAGTTTGTCCTGCATCAACCTCGGCACCTTCACGTTCGGGTCACCCCTCTTCCACGCCTCCAACTCTTCCAGCTCCGCAGCAGTGAGCTGACCAAAGGTCTCGCCCACTTCTTCCTCAGTGAGAATAAGTGCCTTCAACCCGTGCAGGACCCCCGACATGATGTCGCTGAAGCCCCCCGGGCTCTGCGCTTCCGGAGACTCCGTGCCGCCGCTTTCTTCCGCCTCCTCCTCCATCTTCCGGAGCATCTCAAGCTCGTTGTCCGGGTCGATGATTTGGCTTTGGTGTTTGCTATGACCGTTTGTTCCTTTCTCATGGTGCGAGTGATGTTTTTTGTGCTCTTGTTCTCCACCGTCCTCCCTCTTTCCGTGACGGCGACCTTCTTTGCTGGGTCTCTTTTGCTCGTGGGAGTGCACGGTGGCGATGGATTCGGGCACCAGAGACCCGGTTGCCTCCTTGTATTCGTAGCTCAGACCGCCGACCCGATTCGCCAGCGCACTAAAGCACTGCAGCTCATAGTTGCGGCTGTGCAGAGCCAGCTCGCGCAGGAAGATTTCGTTTGCGACGGTGATGACAGGGCGTCTCTTTTTTCCAGATCGGTGGATTTTTGCCGGCTCCTTCTTTTGTAAAGCAGCTGGCTTCCCAGCTACAAAGAGCGTTTCATCCAAGCAACCTTCCTCGTCGGAGTTGCTCGCATCCTCATTCTCCTCTTCGCTCTGTGTGCGCTCGCTAACGAACGGATCTTTCCGCGACAGCCGGCGAACGTAGCTCAGCACCGACACGGCGAGCGCCGGATCCCGTATTTGCTGTGTTCGAAGGAGCACGCCAAAGGTCTTCTCGTCCATGTGCTCGAAAACCGATCCGTAGGGGTGCGCCACCGCAGTTGCTGTATGCGGCTCAGGCTTATCCGTGTTCAACGCTGTGTTCGTATCAGTGGCAGCGTCTCCATCGCCTGCAGTAGCACAAATCGCATCGCCTGCACTTTCGATTACAGCTTGTTTCTCCGTCGAATCCTCGGTGTCTAGCTTTTGTTCCTCAGTCGTAGCCTCGACAGGAACAAGAGGGATACCATCAGACACCCATTTAGCCCTACGCGCTACTTCCTCAAGAACCTCTTGGTCCGCCTGTTGAAAATTATGGAAGTATTTGTAGACATCTAGAAGTCGACGGAGCTGTTGTATCCGCAAACAGATGAACGACTACCCTGACTGTCTTAGGTTTCTTGCTCTTGGTAGTCGCAGTTATAAGATATATTGAACTGTAGACGACTACACACAATGGTCTTCTCTTATCATCGTCTTGATCAAATCGAGTCGCAAACTACAACCTCCGCCCATGAATATGAATATCTACGTCACACCAGCAGATGAATCATGACTTTTTTACCTGTTCCTCATCTCCAGCACGACAGTGACTGAGAAACTCGAGGTAGTTCCAGACGTACACGGCTACTTCTGCACTCTGACGGCGGGCCCTATTCGCTTCCTCGGGAGAATCAAAGCGCCATGTTTCGAGGTGCGGGCGCTGTAATTCTAACACACCGTCCAATAAAGCGGGGTGCTCGGCTCCCTGACGGAAGTCGGCTAAAGGTGCAACCTTCGGCACTGGGAACAATGCTGCACCAGAGGTAATAGTTCCTTCGTCTACTTTTGAAGATTCTATGACAGGAGCACTGGTAGCATTCTCGCCTTCGGACCGCGGGCCTGCTATTGAGGCCGCGCGACTGGGTGCACCGTCACGCAAGCGCGAGAGACTCTGGCTGCACCGTCGATTGAAAACTTCGGTGTTCAAGCTTCCGCGTCCGCAATCGGGACTTAACTCCTCTTTACCCGCTTCGTTCTCAGGGTTATCCTGCAGCATATCAGCAGCGGCTTTCTCGAGACTCCCGGACTCTCTTGGAGCAGGCACCGCCATTTCCTCTGACGTCACTGCGTGGACACCGTCGTGCTGCGGTGCCTGTGTCTCCGCTTCTTCGACGGGAACTGCGTGGACAGGAGAAGATTTCGGCGCCCGTACTTCTTTCTCCTCCGAAGCCACTGCAGGAGTCGCAGCTAGTGATGCCACCTTGACATCTGATTCCTCCGCGGTGACTGCATGCGCCGGAGCAGGCTTCACTGGACCCGCATCTGTGCTCAGCGAGGTCACCTGATGCGCCGCGGACTGCCTTGGCGGGGCCCCGTTCATCTTCTCGGAGTGCACTGCATGAATGACCAAATGCCTCGGTGGGCTTTGGTTCATCTCCGAGGAAGCCACTGTATGGGCGCCAGAACCAGGCGTGCTACTTGTAGCCGACGACATTTTGAGAGAATGCTAGTTGAGAGAAGACGACATTTTGAGAGAAGACTACACCTGCACTTCTTATACTAGTACACTCACAAGAACAATATAAAGTCGCGGTAGTCAGCACTGATCGAAAGAGGTATGGAGGAGAAGCCACTTTGTTCTTCATGATCTAATTAGTACGACTACAAACAACTGAACATAATTATTGTTCAGAACGTAAAAGGAGGCACTAAAATGGATGTGTCGGAAAATCCAGGATATAAGCTTCGAGGAAGGAAAACTACGACAAATAAAAATCAATTAAAGAAAGTTTCGCGTCACACGTTAAGGGGAGGTTGAGACAACATTATGAGCACCGGTGTTTTCACGTGTTAGTACCAAGATATTTTTGCATATCCCTCAATTGGGGGTCGGTTCTTTGTTGCTACAATCGATCCTAGGTTCATACAAATGCGGTGGGAAATGGACGCGAACAGAATTGCGCGCAGTAATGTCTGCTTTGATTACTTCAACACAAAAGGTAGACAGAAAGTGCAAGCACCTGTGTTTCATCGAAAGGAACATGATATCATGGAGGATCATTTAAGACTCATTGGTATAGCATCTAGGATACCTGCAATCACAAAACTTAATCATTCACTCAGAGTTTCTACAGTTAAAACTTTCAGAAATCAATAAAATTTTTACATTGATGCAACACTGGTCTAACAGGACCATGATTCGCTCTTAGACGCACGCCTTTCCAGAATGAAGGACGTCTACTTCTCTCCTTCTCGAAACAGAGGCAGATCGTAATTTTCGCTCCGCGATATTACAGATCTCAAAATTGCACTATCTCTCTCAGTACACAGAAGCGAAACAATATCATCCTCGTCCTAGGACCAATCTCAGTCGTTTTTCATTCCTTCAAAACCAAACGCTCTCGTGAGTAACACGGAGGTCTCAAGATCAGGCAGGCCACTCTTATCTTCACTCCATCATTTTTATCACTGAAACCAGATATCTCCTCCATGACTTTTCAATTCAGTTTTTGTTATCACGACTCTTCCTATGCCTTGGACTATAGATACCAGTTGAGATATTTGTGTCGCATATGGAATCACTCGACGACAGTCTCAAGTAGGTTTCGAAACTTCCCTTGGCGCGTCTTGTTCACTATTCGGATACTACTCTGTTTCGTGAACCCGAAACACTCTCTCTTGGGATAAACAAAGTTCCTGGTGAAAGTATGCAGGTTATACATTATTATGCCCGTAGAATGATCCGCTGAATTTCGTTAAGGTAAAGGTTTCTGGACAAGATGTTTCTAGCCAGATTGCTCTCCATATGAGCTCTCTCGCGTGCTCACCCAAAACTGAAGAGCAAGATACAATATGTCGAAACAAAGCGCCTACATCGCTAGTAGACGCGTTCACTTGTAAAGCACGGCAAAAAATTCATTTATAGTGATGATCATCACGTCTCTAGAAATCTTGTTCAACTACCTGTACGATACGAATCCTAGATACGATTCCGCTAGCTACTCGTACACTATTCATTGCTACAAATAACAAATTCTATCCTTGTACACCACTTTTCGTAGCGTAGACCGTTTCTGTCGCAACGCATGTTCTCATGAACAACGATGTACAATAAATTAGTGGAGACATCTTGAGACCTGGCTACGTCTCAGCCAAACTCGAGTTATTCGTCGCAGTTTGCAAAACATGGACTTTCTCAGTCATTGTTGCATCCTTTCCAAATAAATTAATCTTCGCAATTCAGTCTCCGAGACTGGCGCCGGAAAGCCTTGTACATATTCTCGCATCCCTTGGTGAAACCAAGATTTGCTGCCACATCGTACAGCGAGACCGTTCCGCGGGTCAGCAATACCCCTTTTAGCACTCTGCAGCTCTCCTTATTCTCTTCCTCGTCCATAGCGAAGGATCGTTTTCTAGCAACATCAGCGAGTGGAGAAGAAAGCAGACTGGAACACTTTTCGCCTGCTCTACGACTGAGACTTCGCAGAAAGGAATGCTAGCTGGGTCGACAGTATTTCCACCAAATAGAAAGTCGCTCCCTAGCACATCGCGGTAGCGAAACGCCAAGTGTCCCGGACGGTGTCCCGGAATGCGGGCCACCAACGAACTATGTGTCGCACCTGTGTCAGAAAGACGAGTTAAGTCCTCGGAACCTGCTGTGAAGATGTTATAGGGAAACCACATACGGGGAGATGAACTGAACCAAGTCTGCCGCCCGATCGTGAACCTCCCAGAAGATGAATCTTCGGATTCCTCGGACAGCATGTCGTATGAGTATCCACTTGCTTCCAAAGACGCAGTATTCCTCGCATCAACTTGGATTTCCGACTTCGCAGCGGCAACCGTAAGGTCGGGAGAACGCTTCTGCCATTCTAAGAACTTCGAAGCGCCCACGTTATGGCTATGACTTAAAAAAAGTGGCTTAGCTTGAAGCGCCGAATCGGTTCTCTTGCGTATGCGTTTTTTGATGCTTTCGATAATTTCCTCGGAGGGATCCGTCATAACGTCTACCAAAACGTCGGCTCCTCGACTACCGATTGACTATTTCCCGAGCTCGGCAAAGCCGCTTGGGAATTGTGGGCACCTTGTTCTTGGCTTACAACGCTTTCTTCATCTCTTGGCTGGTGACGGTCTTCTTGGCATAAGCTCTTTGGTGGCGGAATCACTAGGAAGCCTTGCGTTTAAACCAACGGATTCTTCGGACCATGAAAAATGTGCAACACGTTTCCGAAGTGCCCGCTTTGTCCTTAGTCCGAACGCTTGACTCGCCATGCCCCCAATGCCGTCTTTAAAGAAGAAATGCCCGCCATTTCGTTGTACGCTAAGACGTCCACAGTAGTTCTGACTTATTTGGGTGCTGGGATAGGATCAAATAGGAGTTAAATGCTTCAGAAGGTAGAACTTGAATGCTTGTAGCTGTACATACGAGGGTAAGGGAAGAAGCTTAAAGCCTAAGCTAATCATGAAACATTAGATACAGTCGGTCAAAAAGGATTTCATGCCGTTTCTCTAGGTAGTGGCTAGTATTACCCTTCAGTCGGAATTTAGAACAATTACAAAGGAGAGATGACACTGCGTGGAGGCTTAATTGCACGATTGAATGAAGTTCGATATCGATTGGAGGATAGGATATGAGTGGGCTCGCCTACGGAGAAATCCAGTCGAATACTGCATGAAGAAGTTCAAGCTCCTTCATGTATGATAACATACCATAGACAGACCTTTGAATTCCGCATAACCAAGACCTTTTGGAACGCACATCAACTAGACATTTTAATTCAAAGATAATCAGACCTTTGAATTCATGATCATGGTTATCATGTGTCTGACAACATTTTTTGGCAAGCATTGATTCGTGCCTGACAACATTTTTTGGCAAGCATACGTGTGCTCTAACGGCGTTTCCGTCGTAGTGTAAAAGTTCTGCAATGGCGGTCTAAAATCTATCCAAGAGCGAAAAATTTACAGTAGAGAAGCTACATACTAGTCCTGATTATACACCAGGTTCGAGGTTGACTTAGAAGGCCTCTAGAATTGACTTGGGGGTCTAGTAGAATGCTAAACTTACAGTAAAGACTGGCGTCAGCACGATTCTCACTTGTCATGAAGAAAGAAAATCAAAGCCTGCTTCTTCGTCTAGGTGCCAAATTTGTGAGGTGGAAAAGGTACTCAATCCGGAAGAGGTCACTAGCGCAACTGCAGCATCCCTGTGTTCCACCACATATGCAAAGACAAGCTGGAATCGTGGTTACAAATTGTTGTACTTAAATTTATCTTGTTTTTTTGTTGATGGAGTAGAGCATATGTTGATGTTTCTTACTTTTAGAGAGAAGATGATGATGTGCTAAAATAAATCGAAGCTTGATTATGGGACATAACTACGTCTTACCTGGATAGGTTGCCGCTGCTGGTAGCTGGCTTCCACTAATGATAATTCTCGGAATCCGCTGTAGCCACGAAGCATATAAAAATAATCTCCTGGGCACGAGCGGCAGTTGACGGTGCCACTACTGTGTATCGTGAAAGAAGGCACCCCTGTATCATAATGTGTACCTGTTGTCCTAGGTATGTAGTTATGGTCACCAACCACTTACAATTGTTGCCGCTCACTACTTCCATTACTTCCGCTAGCTGCTGACAGTGATGCAGCAGTCTTTTAAAGTTCTCATCTATTGTTTCTAAGAAACTGACGATCATGATGTTACGATGGAGTCGGTTCGGATTTGAGGTAGGAAGGTTGTTTCTAAGCTCATAGAATTGATATCCCAGCTTCACGGAATACGTCCGATCATTTTCACTCTAGAGCTTCTTCGTCCCCCGTTTCGTCACCCTGTCTTAGTCTCTGGCAAGCCCGGAGGGTCCAGCGGCGTCTTCGTCTTGAGCTGGTTCGGCCAAAGGCTTGTTGGGCGCAGCGGCGCGTCCTTGAAGCAAAGGTTGTGCTTCGTCGAAATCACTGTCGGCCAGACCGCCTTGTGTAGTCATTAGAGTGTGCATCACCCATTTTCATCTCACGGCCTATCTTTACTAATTAATTGATTTTAGTCGAGGGAGAGTACTAACGTGTTTTTTTTTTGCTCATTATGGAAGTAAAGGCTACCTGAGACAGAGAAATGAATGACACGAAAGAGAGTACACAAGTAACGAAAAGGTAGTATCATTCTGACACAGAGATAATTCGAAGACCATAATGGAAGCACCGAAGACACCTGCCTCATTTGGGCTGCCGCTCCGCTCAATTGACGCAAAAGCACCTCGCCCTGTGGACTAGCGTGTGCGGAAATTTGTCTTGTACCCGACACGGTGCGCAGCATGAGTCTTAGAGGTTCATTTTCATATACCTAAGAACTTAGTAGAAGTTTAGTGCCGATTTATTGACTGACAGACGTATTTATGCGGTAGCACATTTCTTCTTTTTCGGTAGCACATTTAGTTTCAACCGATATTCTCTTATGGAATCCCTAATAACGACCACGACGAGGAGAAAAACAAAGAGAACCAATCTGAAGCACATGACGTATTTCATTATCATCACGATGTACCCATAAGGGTAGACCTTAGGATTAGGATTAGGATTCAGTCCGCCGTCCACAGTTTTACGTGCATACGCGAGACCTTTGTTCAACGTCATTATTATGATAATATCACGAACAAGTTTACCTCCTTAAGAGAAGACCTTTCACTGCTTCTGGGCCAAGCTTCACTGCCTCTGGGCCATCCACAGGAGGTCTAGCCGAGTCCACGAGAACAACGGATTCGTCCAATGTTTCCTTGTGTTCACGCAACTTCGCATCGTCTGAGGTATCCGGTACGATCAGATGGTGAAGAAACCATGCAAACATAAAGAAAGCCAACACACCCGCTGCGATAAAAATTAGAGTGAAACTATGAAATACAATAGGATAGGATAGGAGTTGGCTCACCTGTGGCAATAGGATAGGATAGGATAGGATAGGATAGGATAGGATAGGATAGGAGTTGGCTACAAACGAGCAAGAGGACTACTAACCCTATAACTCTTGAAGTAGATAGTCATGTTCATGAAGGGACTGTACTTGTTCATCTTGTGCGTAGCTGTAAGAATGGAAAATGAGCAGTGAACACCTGGAGGTAGTCCTTAGGTATCAAACAAGAAAGTTTAGGCTCTCAGTAGATATGAAAGAGTGGAGATAAAATGGAGTACATACTTACAAGGAAACTCATACAATCATGATGATGTACCCGTCAGAGGGCTGCATGCTACAACTCTAGCTATCTAGGAAAATCATGCATGTAATGTCTGTATTCCTTTCGTGCTTCAACTTAATCACCTAAGAAATATTATTACGTAGAAGCATGGTCATACCAGAAAAACCCAACGAATTCGCATGCTCTCGTCAGGCAGCATTTTCATTGGTAAGTTATCCTGAACCAGACCGCAGAAAACCGCACCGAGTGAGGGTCCGACACCGAAAAACAGGATCATGATCATCTGAATATAATTACAACAAAGTTTACTATGCAACTGGACATTCGGTTTACGTGATGATTAGAGTAAGCTACTTTTACCAGTTAGTTACTTTCATTTAGGGATTTCGATTTAGATTTAGCGGGGTTCCGGCCTCAGCCCTGCACATGTCGCGCTAGAAATGAATAACTGACTAAACGTGTCTATCGAGAGATGAGGGAAGTTTTAGGAAAATTGCAATCATCTTAGGTCCTCGTCGCTCCTCCTCAACCCGAAACCCGAATTGAACAAATAATCAAGACGAGATATTACCCAGTCCGAAGAAGTCCCAAGAAGATAATGGGCGGTTTATAGCTGACAAACAAAATAGAAATACTCCTTGCGCCGTGGCCTTCAGTGCTTCTGGTGCTAAGCGAGCCACGTACAATGACGCGAAGGTAATTGGTAGAGTCACAACCCAAACATTCAGCGCAGCAGCGATGAAGCTCCAAGCCATGTTCGTTACAGTGCAGTGCATGGATTAGCACGGGAAGCAAAAGTAATCAGCAAGTAATTGTAAGCGGAATAAGGAAGAGATACGACAGGCGGACCATGGTGGATCAACATCAGGGCGCTTAGATACTCAATACTCGACTAGGTAGTCATGGATGTTGATGACAATGATGGTACACTTCTATAAAGTTCTAATTTCCATTGAAGTAGATCAAATTTACAGTAACTGAGCCTGGCGAAGAAGCCATAAAAGAGGAGCTTCACGCAGCCGAGTACGAGAGATATCACCTGCAAGAGTCGTATTCCCAAAGAATCTAGGAGAATCACTACTGAGGCATACCCGACGACATCGAAAATTCCGCCCACAGCCTGTGATGAAGTATGTGAAATAAGTATGTACAGGAAGTATGTTGTAGGAGAAGTATGTACAGAAAGTATGTAGGAGAAGTATCGCGGAGGAGTATGTAGTTCATATGCTGGGAGTAGAAAGATGAAAAGTCCTTGTAAAGTGAAGTTGTTAAATCCCAATATGTGAAGCCACTCAAATCTTCAAAAGCCCAAGGGGAAAAACGTAGACGTACCGTAAAGAATGAGTGAAGAATAAGTGTGTTCTTGCTCTTGAGCAATCAAATGGGAGAAACTGTTGAGTAATACCCTTTGCGTAGGCAGGTACCAGGCCGGATAGTTCAACGACTCGAATAGTGGGTACAGCTTTGTCCATGTAACCCCGACAGCAAAACCCAGAGTGAGTAAGAAGCAGCCCAGCTGCAGTACACCACGGGTCGCCCAAAAGACTTAGAGAAAGCTTTAGGGCCAAAAATTAAATGATAATCAACTTACAAAACCGCTCTTCACGACTACCCCTTCGCCTTTTTATCAACGTCAGATTTTTATCTACTCGCTCTAGAAGTATATTTATCTCTACAAGTCCTTCTTGTTGCTGCTTGTATGTAAGATATCAACTCACCTATAAGCGTGAAAGCTGTTCTATCATCAGTGCATCTCAAATGATTCTTCTCAACCATCAGCGAGATGAAACAGTTCCTGAAGCGGTCCGAGGACAAGCAAAGGAAGCGCATAGCCTAGTGAGGGGATAGACAAATTGTTCCAAGTTTCAGTCGGATCAGAGTTTATATGAATTTCCTCCATAGAAAAAGGCTCCAGTTTGCTTCACTTCTTGCCAGAAGTCAACGGAGCGCGTCACGCCTTCGACGCCCTTCGCACTCGGAAACTTGGTTTTCCGCATGCCAACCGTTTGCTGTCGCGAGAGATCCCGTATGAAGGACGTTAACAGGATAGGTGGGCTTATAATGATTCCTACTTGTTGTAGCAGTACTTACGACTACAATTTCGTAGTGCGACCAATTATTCAGTGCGACGACGCACTGACCAGTTCTGACTTAGCGGCAAACATGGATCTGCCTTCTTGGTAGTCACTCCTACAGTTCTTGAAATATTTACCCAAGCGGAAATGATCTGAGAATTAAATGATCATCTAGTAAATCTAAATAGTTTTACCAGTCAGTCGTTCTCCTCAGTACCTCTAAAAAAGTTCTTTTTACAACCCGTTCTAGCCCTTCCTGTCTGTATATATTTTTGTCTCATAATGAATCAGGTGGACCTTAGACAAATAAAGAATTTACATCTACTAACTCCTCTAGAACAACAGATTTTGTCTCAACATAATATTTTGCGTACTGGTGCCTTCGGTGTGCGCGATTCGGTCGACGATTTCTGGGTCCAGTTCGCGCAATTCGCTCAGTTGATCTCGTGGCATCAACAACGGGTCGCTTACGGGATAGGCGAAAAAGTACCAATAATTAGAAGTTGCAGCATTTGCCACATTCTTCAGAATATGTCCTTTATTGACCTGAGTTTTCTACTTGAGAGAAAAAAGGCCAAGGATGCAAGTGCAGAATGCAATGTGGAAAGGCTTAAAATAACACCCGCCAAGAAAAGTCATCCCAGCCATGAAGAAAACCGTCAAGTTCTCCCGCACTGGTCTTTGATATCCGTCTCAGTATGAAGAAAGGTTTCTATAATCGCAGAAAGTGAAAGATCTTGAGAATTCTCAAAGGAAGTGAAACAATTTGGTAACTGGTACATTTCGATCCACGGATGACTGAAGAAATGAAAGCGAACTATTAGTGAAGACAGACGACTGAAGAAAATAAGCAACGGATGACTGAAGAAATTAATAAGCAAACTATAATCATCTTCTAAGTAGTTTAAAACAATTAAATTACACTTACTGGTAACTTGTGAGACAACAAAACTACTCTTTGTAACTGAAATGGTTCGCTACAAATTTGTATATTAAGTAACTACTTTCTCTAAATCGACTTCTCTTCCCTAGTGTATTAAGCATCCCTGTCAACGACCAGTTTCATAGAAGGTCAGTTGTATCCGCGAGAGACACATGAGGGTCTCGGGGCTTTCCTGCTGCGGTCTGCAGAGCGAAAAGGACGTAGAGGTTGATCACAACCCCAAACACAGCGAAGGACCGAACAGTGCCGAAGTAGTTTCTGGATAATGAAGTTTATTTAGGTCCGCTAGAAGTTTAATATTTTCGTCAGTTGTACCAAGTGTTGAGAGAGCTAGTTGTAGAAAACTCTAATGTCAAAAAATTCGCAAACTGACTCTTTTCTGTGGCATCGATTGATGCATCAACGGAAATGCTCGATACAGCCTGACATTCCCTGATTGAGAATGCTCGTGCTAGAGGACCTTCGGTCACTCGACTCAGATAGATCTTGGAGACAAGAAAATTTGCAACAGAAAAAATCATTTCGCCTTAAAACTGCATGCACGGTTACCGCGTCTAGCAAGCTCTGTGCCGTCACTAGCAGACTCTGCGCGAAGAAACCACAAATAAGGACAAGATACTGCGTAGGCGGAATCTTTCCTTTCGCTAGCTCAGCTGGTAACGAATGGAGAAGTTTTACGTAACATCAGTATGAATGTTTCATGTAGGAAGCTCTAAGTAAAAACGAGTATGACTTATCAAACAGCATCCACCCCGGCCGGAAACAGAAATTCTTTGCGAACAACGAGAGCAACCGTGTTCGCAAAAAGAGTAGGCACAATAAAGTAACTGGCTACTTACACAGTCAAACCAATGATTGCTCCGGTGAATAATTAGTGATGACATCAACGATTGCGTGCAGCTTACAGCTAGAAGAATAGGGACAAAAATAAGTGCCTGCTGTGGCGTCACCCATCGGAACGAGCGTGAGCGCGAGTGTGCCTAGTGCGCTACCAAGACAGCAGATGAAAATCATCAAGTGATGCGCCCTATATTTGTCTGCAAGCATCGCGCACAATACCCCAAAAAAAATCGCGCCACGTATTAGAAATTTATTTACCTGTGAATTGCGATGTACTCCTCAAATGTAGGGCTTTTTCTTGTCTTTTCTCACACATGCTTAATCGCTCTCCTCGTATAGGAGGAAGATGACACTCAGTTTTGTATAGGAGATTACTGCCTTTCATTTAAGAATTATTCAAAAATGATAGAACTTGCTTTCTGACAATTTTTCCACCTCCCAGAATAATGTATTTGCCTCTGATGCGACCGTTCTTGGTCATTGTAGAAGCAGGACGGCACACGAGGACCACCCCTCGCCTACTAAGAAGTAGACCAGCAATATTCCGATAGAATATTCTCATAACAGCAGATCCATGAGGAAGAGGAGGCCGACGATGCGATTGGCCACGCCCACTTGTGACATCCACCATGCAATCAGCGGCGTCCAAACTCCAACGGCGCCGCCAATAAAGAGCGACCCGCCTCCCAAGAGTACTAGAGAGCCTAGGATTAGAAGAAAGATGACCATCTATACAGGACGATGACCAATTGGAATTTTCACAGCCGTGCTATTGTTGCTGATCATAGTTAGTACTAGCTGTAGGTCTACTTCTTCCAACCTCTACTTTTTCATCTTCTCTATAAAAATGTGTATGTTGTACACAATAACAATGACACAACATCTTCTCTTTTCGAAGGTTATGATTGCCTACAAAGTCCTAGTACAGGCCGCAGTTGTATCCAACAAAGTACAGCTTACTAGGAGTATGAATATTAGTGCCAGTTGTAGTACTGTAATTCATAATAGCTCCACTTCACACTAATAGTATTATTACAACTCTAGCACTAATAGAACAAAGTTATTCAGTAATAGTACTAGTGTTAATCGAATCATAAACCAGATAAAATCGGCGCATTCTTGGTTTCATCGCCTGGCAAGTGAGTCTCGTCTATTTCTTCGGGTTCGGGCTCGCCTCCGAACATTCTCTTTTCTGTCGCATCTGCGAAAGGCATTTTTTCTTTTGAAGTTGAAGACTGTGTGCGATTAGTGACGATGTGAATCTACTCGGCCATCTGCCTAAGATTTCGCTGGTGACTTTTACACGCTTCTGTGTGTGATAAATACCGACGAGTAACGCGTGCGATAAGTGCCAGAAAGACTAGGGTGTGATTGATAAATATGTTTTCGTTTCGGTTGTAGTAGTTCTACAGCACTGCCTGGAAATACTCTAATAAAGAGCAGAGTAATGAGTAGGTTCAAGAACAACTTTATCGGCTAAAGTATTTTTTCCTCCATCATGCTGGTCTCTTAATCAAAGGCAAGTATTGTGACCTTAAGAGCGTCCTTGGCATTACAACCACGCCTTCCATGCCTCAAGGACAGCAAGCAACTGGACGCTCAGCACAGAGCAGACCAGGCTTGGTTCCGAATAGCCACGCAAGGAAACAAGTTACCATTATCTTTTACACTAAAAACTACCTCTTTCGTCTCCGATAATATCCAGTGATAGGAAATGTATATGAAATCAAAATTATTGATGCTCATCGTTCCAATAAAATTAAAACGATGGTTGTTAAAACTACTAGAGCTAAAAAAAATTATAAATAATAGGCATGATAGCAGTGGTGTTTTCAGGGCCAATGCGGGGAGGAAGAGACAATCGAAGCATCTAGAATGTGTGTAATCTGAGGACAACGAAGAGACAACGAAGGGACAATCATGTAATCTGAGGACTTCGTATTTGATAGTACAGACCGGCTTTTTCCACTATACGACCGACTGTGAATCTCACTCTGACAGGAAAGCTCACTCGGAAGCATCCAGTCGGAATTTCCACTCAAGACCGATGTGCTGCTGTGACATTCGACAAAACAGGATATTTATACGTAGTTCTGTGAGTATGTAAGGTGTATGCTACTATGGTTAAAACTCACGGTCTTTCGTGCTCGGTGCTAGGTGCAGGTAGGTAATGCCTTTTAGAAGCAGGCATGGTCGCGAACAGTCGTGTTTCTAAGGAATACAAGAAGCGCACTCGTTGTGATATTATTGTTTGATGAAATGAATACGTACCCTTCTGATTCTTCTTGCTCCTCCTCGGAAACGTCGTTTCCACTTGCTCTGGAGGTCTGTATTTCAACGTCTTTAGTTGTTTTGATATTATACACGAAGCCTGGTTCTTGGGCGTGTGCATGAAACTGCCTGGAAGCCGTCTTCCGTGAAGGAGTCTGTAAAAGTTTTCTTTTCATAGATGATATGTCTTTTTCTATCTGCTAAAAATATGACAAAAATCCACGCTATTCAAATATTAACGGTTTTGTAAAAGCAATCTGTGCAACCACGACCGCGGACATTTCTCCAAAAACTGAAAAAGTCAAAATTCGTAATCCTTATTCTTCGAGAGCTACGTAAACGTACAACTCAAATGACGGAACTACGAACTACACGGCACACAAGGGAAAAAATTGTTCATCTTAGCTTGTCGTGGATGCTGGATTTGATACTTCTCAATAACGAGATCATGAAGTATTCATAATATGTAGTTTCGTGGACGAGGTGCGCAAGTGCCTACTGTTATGATGTTACGTGGAGCTGCCTACCTAGAAAAACCCAGAAGATTTTCAATCGCTCCATTTTGTGCGTTGTCACTTACCGAGTCGTGGGCCTACTGAGTATCCCTTCTTCGATTTTTCGAAGTGTCGGACGGTGTTGGGGGAAAGTTGTTGTCGTCGTTCGTTGTTGGTGATTGAGTGCATGTGATGTTATCCTCATGCTCGACGCTTTTGCGTAGTAGCCCATTCAGAGAGTTCGCAACGACTCAGTTGGAGTAGCCCATAGAAAAAATCTCCGCTCGAATTTGCTCATAAACTGGCATGTAGATTCCGAAGACGATCGCGAATCTTATAAAAAGCGGACTCTCTATATGAAAAGCAGAAAATCCTTACTCACTATAGGTACTCAAGATTGAAGTTTTAAGAACCAGTTTGTTTTTGTTAGAAGTACTCAGTTTTAAGTACTCAGTTTTAACCGACTCTGCCTGGGTCTGTCAGCATTACATCACAAGGAGACCTAGGCAAAATATCTAGAATATCTGAACGGGCAACCGGCCAGAATCTTGAGTAATATCATGAGTAATCATTTTCCTGTCAGCATATCCCCCACGGTAAAAACCACGGACGCCTTCCTCCTTTGCTACTGTACGGACGCAATCGGACACACTCCCACAATACTTCTCGCGCTTTGTTTGGTACCTGCTTGAAGATAATCAAAAGATCATGATTACGATCAGGTTTTGAAAAATAAAATAACTTTCAGATGACTTTATAGTTTATTTGACTAATACCGAACCATGACGTTGTCGAAAGGCATACACGAGAGCGTTGCGAAAAGTGCCCCCGCCAACGAGGCTAGTAGGTGCAGCAGCGGCGTCTCTGAGCATATTTTTGGTGCCGCACCAGAAGACGAATCATGACCGTTCTCCGTGTCTGGCATAGGCGTCGCAACTTTCTTGTCCTCCTTCAGGAGTCCAAGCCAGCAAGCGAGTGGTTCCATACGTCGCGTGTAGGTCTTGCACCCGTCATAACATTCCTTAGAGGTCTTGAGAACGTCTCGTACAGTAGTACAACAGTGGAAATACCACGACTATTTGGAGCTATTCTTTTTCTTTCAGAAGTCAGAAGAATGATGAACAGGAAATAAACATCGTGGAGAAGATGAATGATGTCTGATTCTCAAGCACCACAGCGTGAAAGCTCCTTCTTCATGCATATTTATTTGACATTTTTGGAAGAAATAATAAATAGAGCTCATTTGCTGTCGAGCATAACCAACATTTGGCCTGCGGTAAGCGCAGCACCGCGAAAACCCATTGCTGCGGACGCCCTATATAAATTTCCCTCCGCCGCAATACACCGTAAACAATACAACGTCTTTTCTCTATATTCAGTTAGAGGCCCCTCTCTGGTCCACAACGTGTCTCGTCATTCGAAATGACTTCAAGTCCAAATAGCGAGACGCAGCAACATTCGCTTAGTAAGAGTGATGCTGCATCTCACTATTTGGACTGATCAGCCTGACTATGTTTCTGTCCATTCAGAAACGCTTGGGTTGCACTTGTAGTACTAGAGGGCTAATTTTGTTGATGTTGAGAAGGCTAATTCTATTGCTGTTATAGAATCCTTAATTCGGGTGGCTTGCCAGCACGGGCGCCGGACAGCAGCAGACCGCTTGCTGGGTCCAAAAGCCCGGCCTCTGCCTGCATCCGGTTCTTGGCTTGGTACACTGGGGAAAAATTAACGGTAGAAGAAACGAGGTAGGCAAAGTCTAATGCTTCATCTTGGGGAAATTATAAAATACTTCCTTAGAAATGCTGCTAATGATCAAGACTTGCTCCAGATGAGATGCTATGTATGCTTGTACTAGGACGAGCCGGAGATCAAATGATAATGATTAACACTACATAAATCAGGGCCGGTTTTGGGGGTTACTTCTCGATGGTGCAGTGAAGCTCTACACGACCAGACTCACAAATTACAAGAGTCGCGTTCATAAAAACAAGCACATAGCCGATAAAACCAGGGATCAGTCCGCCAACAAACATGATGCCAGCGTTTTTTTCTTCAGCCCCAGCGAGGGCTACCAGGCCGTCCCGAAAATAAGGGTAGAGACCTAGTGTAGGTTTGTTAAAACTCACCAGGTTTGTATTCGCCTGAATATTTACTAAAAATCGTGATAGATGCCTAGCATCTACTCAGTATGGATTCAATCACATAAAAATTCCCCAGCTCTTCTCCTAATACTCGGAAATATGAATTCATTCACATAAAAATTCACCACCTCTTCTCCTAGTACTCGGTAATATGAATTCAATCACATAAAACCCGAATACCTCGTCTTTTTGTTCTACCTATATCTAGCAAGAGCGGTACATGCTAACATATACCCATCCTAGTTGCGCTTGCTAGTCCCATGGCACCTGCATTTGGCACGAGACCTGGACGATGGAGGCCTCGCCAAAAGCCCTCCTGTTTCAGTATTTGTTGCGCGAAAGAGAGCATGGTCGTGGGAGCTTGGTTAGAGTAGAGCTTACACTCCCACAACGATCACAAACTTTCTTAGTTGTGAGAGATACACAACCATGATGTCAGAATCAACCTTGGAAAATTGAAAAATTTAGATTAGTCATCAACAAGTAGGTACTCTACAAGTGGTGCTCCTGCGGGTCTTAAGCCAAGCTATTCTTAGTAGATAGAGACACTACGACTAATCTTAGTTATGGAGCCTTAACTGAACAAACTGTTTTGCTCTCTTATATTCTTGGCTCTAGTCGTAACTATTTTGCTGCTCACAGCAGCCACAGAGCTCGATGAAGCAACGGCACTTCCCGTGACCTGCCATCGGACCTTGAGTGTGTCCAGAGGATTAAAAAGTGCTACAGTGGAGGCGACAGAGACTCCTGCTGCAGCACTGTTCTGTAAAAAGTCGTAGAAGGGCATCTGAGGCAAAGGCACTGAGAAGTCAGGCAGTCAGCCAACTTCTTGAGGTGTCGTCCTTTCTCTTTCTTTCCTCGAGTAGCTTCAGTCAAAGACTCCGATGTTTGGTTCTTTTCTCGTCTGCTTCTCGAGGTTTCGTTCTTTCTCCTGCCAGTTAGTCAACCACCCCGCACCGCTCTCCTTCTTGATGTTTCGGTCTTTCTCCTCTTACTGAAGCACACTGGAGCTGTACGCCGTCGAGCTTCCCCCATAGATGCATCTCCAACGAGAGAAGAGAAATCTATTGCCGCCGCCAGAAATTCGCTGCTGCAAGCGAAAGGTCTATAACACGTACAGAGTGCTCCAGCAGAGTTCAACTCAGCTACCGCTACTGTTGGAGCTCACCCAATCCATCCTGAAGATCATTTTGAGACCTTTCTCCCCTTGCAAACCCTCCCGAGGATGCTTCACGAGATGGATTAGGAGAGGCCTTAATGCAGGAGTATCTCCCTCGAAAAAATATCGAATCCGGAGGCTCATGCATCCAATAGATCCTAGGAACGTTTTATTCGACTACCGACTGCAAAACTCCCAATCGACATGCAGCACGTGACGAAGCAAAACCGTGCTTCTCGTCCACCCTGATAATACAAACTCGACGCCCCCAGCAGCCGCAACAACATGGCCCGCACCAAAGTACCTACTACGGCAAAGGCCCCGCAAGCACGTCGGGGTTTTCGTCCTTAGGCAGAAAAAGACCACGAGACGGTTTCTACCACATGATAGCGCGGAAATACTTTCCTTGTACCAGCTCAGAAACAAAAACTTTATAAAAAAACTTCTACTCAATGGAATTTTGAGAACCTGTCACGCGTGTAAATATTAATTGGCTTCGGAATAAAATTGGTTTCTTCGCTCTATCGTTAAGATCAACTGGTCGGCTGCTACCCTACGAGTCTTAAGTAAAAGCATTCAAAAAATGGAGACGGTGTTGTCGAGCACTAACTTGTAAAGTAAGACTTCCGAGGCATCCACTTCTGCGTGAGAAAAAATATATTTAAGCAGGGCGCAAAACTTCAAGAATGTCCCTCATGCGCGCCCACGGATTTTCCTCGCCGAAACGAATTCGCTCAGAACATCAATCGGCGTACCTCGTCGCGTGGCATGGACCCTAATCTGGAGCATGAAAAAGACGTGGCCACGCTTGAAGCACGAGCCTCGCAGGCGGCGCCGCGAGGGCTTTCCGAGAAGCTTGGAGAAGGCTCACGCATGAGCCTCGACCGGGCTGCCGCAAAGGTCTCGGGGCGGCTGCCTCAGGAAGGCCCCGCGGGAGCTCGGTCCCGAAGGCCTCACAAAACCGCCCACCGAGCCTTTCGAGGGCCTCAGCCAGAGTCGTCGAAAAGGCTTCGCGAGAGGCATGGGAGACACTTCCCAAGGGCTTTCCCAAGGCTTCGCGAAAGCCGGCGCGCGAGTGGAAAGCGTTGCGAGAGTGAGCTGCCTGAAAGACTTCAGGAGAGCTTTCAGAAAGGCCACGGGGGGGCTTTTGGACGAGCTTCGCAGAAGCTTTCCGAAAGGCTTCGCGAGAGCTCGTAGGCAGACTGACCCCGCGAGAGCTTCGCCGAGAGCTTCATAAGAGCTCTCCGCAAGATTTCGCAAGAGCACTCCGAAAGGCTTCGCGAGAGCTTCGCTCCGCGACTCCAAGGGGGCCCCCGGTCCCGCAGCAGTCAGGCGCCCGCTATGGCTTGCGCTATATTCCTGGGGCAGTTTGGAGCCGTCTGGAAGTGTCTCCAAAGAAAACGGCAGACGGAGATGTCTCAGATTGATCAAATTCGGGCAATTTCGACCACTTCCAGAGCCCGACACCCCTCGCCGACAAGACTCGCAGCGGCTCCATTTCGTTCGGGAGATAAATCCCCTTCGCCTAAACGAACCGACCGCGGCCGCGAGTGGATTCCAGGCGCGAGAGCTTCCTGACTCCGAGAGAGCTCCAGGTCTTGAAGCAGTCCAGAGCCCCGCCGGAGCTTCCTGAAACACAAAGACGGGCAGCGCACTGCACTCGCCTCATAACCCACCGCCAGCCACCGCGCGGCGCCCTCGCATCTCAGGAGCGAACCAAGAACGTCACGAAGAAGACCGAGGCGGAAACACTGGCTGCGCACGCAGTGCAGCCCGCCGCCAGCCACCGCAGCGCGCCCTTGAGTCTCCTGGAAGACAGGAAAACGGGGGGTAAACAAAGGAGAAGACAAAGGCAACAAAGGCGGGACCGTGTTGACCGGGTCAGCACTGAAGAACCACGCGCAGCCAAAGCCGCAGCATCGTCATACCATGCCCCGGCCAGGTGCCGCAGGGGCATGGTAAAGAAAAAGACCGGCGCAACGTCTCCGACAAAAATCGCCGCAGGCAAGGGCTTCCCGGCTCTCCTTATCGGCTTCGCTTCGTCATATTCTTCCAAAAGATTGGCCACAGACGGGAGGCCTCATCGGTCTCCTTCTGGCGGCTTTTCGATAAAACCGCGCGCGCCTCCATCATCCATCTGCCTCCACTTCTTTCATTTCGCGAGATACGCGAGCGAGGTCGTCGCCGTCTTGTGTTCCCCTGGCTTGGCTCGTTTTTGTTCCAGTTTGGCCGGTCTGTGTTCTTCTGGCCTGGCTGCTCTTGTGTTCTACGTCTTCCCATGTGCTCTCCTCGTGTGCTCTTGCCGCGTGCGTAATCTCTGTGCCGTGGCGCGCCGTCTCTCTGGCGGCCGTAGGCCGCCAGGGACGAGGGGGCAGCGGGTTGCCTTGCTGGGCTGTTCGCGCTGGATTACGCGGCGCACACCACGCGCCCACCAGCGCAGCGCGGCGCGTCGTCCCTCTGGCGGCCGTAGGCCGCCAGGGACGAGGGGGCAATGCGTGACCATCTCGCCCCCCGCCCCCTTGTACAAGGTTAAGCGTTTGCGCGACTGTGAATCCCTATAACGAGCTTGCGCCGAAGACAGAGTGCGCCTCCGGACTGTGCCCAACCATGTAACCTTGTACAAGGGGGGCGGGGGGCGCGGGGTACAACGGGAGGCGGGGGGAGGCGTCAGACAAACTGTCGCCCGTGTAACTGAAGAGCTAAGGCATGCCCTATCGCTCCGCTGGCGGCCGATGCGCCAGAGGGGGCGTCTTGCCAAGCTTCTGCGGTCTTACCGAAAGACGCCCGCGATTGAAGTTACCCCCTGGGCTCTCTTCGTGTGCGTGCGCTACCTATACCGGGCGCACTTCTGAGAGCTACAGGCGCACGGGGCTAGCCTTTGCCCCTAATGGTGCCCCGGACTCTTAAAAAGAAGGGCGAGCCTATGTCTCACGGTGTCGCCTGTCGTCTCGTTCGGTTTGTATCGGTTGCCGGAGGGATTGCAGAGGAGTCGGGCACGCCGAGCGAGCGGCGAAACCGATAAAAGAACGGCGGGAGCATCTGAACAGAGCCCGGAAAGACAGGGGCGAAACCGATAAGGAAACAGGAAGAGGAGAGAGACGGACCGGCCTCACGATCAAGGGTCTGGCGTGCCAAACTGTGAAGAAAAGTGGCAAAATATCGAAAACGGCCCAGAAGTGCCGCTGTCCCTTAACGGTTTCGCTTAAGAGTTTCTCGAGGGGTGGGGGTAGCTAACCCCTCGAAACCGATACCCGCACGAAAGCCGAAACCATTAAGGGGCGACATTTCGCGAATTCGAAACGGTTAAGGGGCTCGCAAAACGGCCAACAACCCCCGCCCGGCGTTTAAAAATTGGAAGCGGGTAAGCCTTGCGGCCGACCAAAATCCGACCAGAGCCGTCCGCTCTGTGTCTAGATTCCTCCACAGTCTAGGCGCAGCCATCTGGCTGCGAATGATTCTAATAGCTACGCTCTAGCTACGTGTCGACGAATGTAGTAGCCTCCCCCAAGGTTTCGGCGGCGGCCACTTGCGAGCCTGCCGGAGGCTTTGCGAGGCGGCTCCAGTGGGCCCTGCCCCAGCCTCCCAGGCTTTCCGAGAAGCTTGGAGAAGACTCGCCCACGAGCCTCGACCGGGATGCCGCAAAGGTTTCGGGGCGGGTCGAGTGGGGGCCCGCGGTCCCGAAGCAGTCCGGCGCCTATTCAGGTTTTTTCTATGTTCTTGCGGCAGTTTGGTGCCGGCTCTAAGTGTCTCCAAAATGACAGGCGGACATGTCTCAGATTGATCAAATTCGCACAACGTCGAGCCCCCACCGACAAGACCCTCAGCGGCTTAATTCCGTCAGGGAGGTGGACCCCCTTGCCTTCCCCGGATGAACGAAGCAGAAAGCGACCCCAGCCGCGTGTGGATTCTAGTCGCGAGAGCTTCCCGGCTGGAAGCGGTCCGGAGCTCGGCGGGAGCTTTCTGAAAGACAAAGACGGAGAGCGCACCGCACTCGCCTCATAACCCACCGCAAGCCACCGCGCGGCGCCCTCGAATCTCAGGAGTGAACCAAGCACGAAGAAGACCGAGCGGGACACACTGCGCACAGCCCGCCACCAGCCACCGAAGCGCGCCCTCGAATCTCCTGGAAGAGAGGAAAACGAGAGGGAAACAAAAGAGAAGACAAAGGCAACACAGGCGGGACCGTGTCGACCGGGTCACCACTGGAGAACCACGCGCAGCCAAAGCCGCAGCATCGTCATGCCGTCCCGCCCTTTGCCTCTCTTCTCTCTCTCCCCGCTTCTCGCTCCTCGAGATTCGAGGGCGCGCCGCGGTGGCTGCTGGCATCGGGCTCCCTGCGGTTCAGAAGACGCATCGCAAGAGAAAGTAGAGGGGAGAGCAGAGGATACGCACACGCAGCGCGTCGCAGCCTGCCCCGTTTGGGTTCCACGCTCAGCGTAAGCCCCAAGCCCGGCCCGAGTTTCGAGCATGCTGCGAGTTTGCGCC
>CAJINU010000013.1:183965-326473 GCA_905178165.1 Amoebophrya sp. A25
CGACCAAACTGGAACAAAGACGAGCCAAGCCAGGGGAACACAAGACGGCGACGACCTCTCTCGCGTATCTCGCGAAATGAAAGAAGTGGAAGCAGATGGATGATGGAGGCGCGCGCTGTTTTATCGAAAAGCCGCCACGTGGAGACCGATGAGGCCTCCCGTCTGCGGCCAGTCTTTTGGAAGAATGAAGAAGACGAAGCGAAACCGATAAGGAGATCCGGGAAACCCTTGCGGGGATTTTTGTCGGAGACGTTGCGACGTTCTTTTCCTTTTTCGTCTTCTTTTTGTGAATATTTAAGAGTATTCGAATACTTTGCGAATATTTGAGAATATTTGGAGAATATTTGGGAATATTTTCCAAATATTTACGAACTTTCTTGAATGCGGGAATAGTTTTCTTGTGAATATTTTGAAATAAGACAAAAAACTGCGCACGCAGTTCATACCACGCGGGAATCGAACTGCATAAGGGGCCCCGGACATGCTCACGCAGTTCCGCGATGAGTTCTTCTCATGGGGCTATCTGGGCGAGCTGATGCGAGTACGCTCCTCATTAAAAAAAAGGAATACTTTAAATAATATTTCTTTTTTCAATGAGAAGCGTCCTCCCATCAGCTCGCCCAGATAGCCCTACGAAGAGCGTCGCAACGTCTCCGACAAAAATCCCCGCAAGGGTTTCCCGGATCTCCTTATCGGTTTCGCTTCGTCATCTTCATTCTTCCAAAAGACTCGCCACAGACGGGAGGGCTCATCGGTCTCCACGTGGCGGCTTTTCGATAAAACAGCGCGCGCCCCCGTCATCCATCTGCTTCCACTTCTTTCATTTCGCGAGATACGCGAGAGAGGTCGCCGCCGTCTTGTGTTCCCCTGGCTTGGCTCGTCTTTGTTCCAGTTTGGTCGGTCTGGCTGTGTTCTGCTGGCCTGGCTGCTCTTGTGTTCTGCGTCTTCTCGTGCGCTCCTCTCGTGTGCTCTTGTCGTATGTCTAATCTCTGTGCTGTGGCGCGTCGTCTCTCTGGCGGCCATAGGCCGCCAGGGACGAGGGGGCAGAGGGTTTCCTTACTGGGCTGCTCGCGCTGGATTATGCGGCGCAGACCACGCGCCCACCAGCGCCCACCAGCGCAGCGTGGCGCGTCGTCCCTCTGGCGGCCGTAGGCCGCCAGGGACGAGGGGGCAGAGGGCTGCCGTGCTGGGCTGTTCACGCTGGATTATGCGGCGCACACCCCGCGCCCATCAGCGCCCACCAGCGCAGCGTGGCGCGTCGTCTCTCTGGCGGCGGCCGTAGGCCGCCAGGGACGAGGGGGCAGATTGTTGCCTTGCTGGGCTGTTCGCGCTGGATTATGCGGCGCAGACCACGCGCCCACCAGCGCCCACCAGCGCAGCGTGGCGCGTCGTCCCTCTGGCGGCCTAGGCCGCCAGGGACGAGGGGGCAGCGCGTGACCATCTCGCCCCCCGCCCCCCTTGTACAAGGTTAAATGTTTGCGCGACTGTGAACCCACATAACCAGCCTGCGCCGAAGAGTGCGCCCCCGGACTGTGCCCAACCATGTAACCTTGTACAAGGGGGGCGGGGGCGCGGGGCACAAGGGGGGCGGGGGAATGCTCCTGACAGGCGGCCGCGTAACTGAAGGACTAGCCCGCGCCCCATCGTCCCTGGCGGCCTCCGGCCGCCAGCGGGACGAAGCGCCAGACAGGGCGTCTTGCCAAGCTTCTGCGGCCTTCCCTTAAGATGTTCGCGATTAAAGTTACCTCCTTGGCCTTCTTCGTGTTCGTGTGCTACCTATGCCGGGCGCACTTCTGAGAGCTACAGGCGCACAGGCTTAGCCTTTCCCGTTAATGGTGTTCCAGACTCTTAAAAAGGAGGGCGGGCCCGTGTCTGATGGTGTCGCCTGTCGTCTCATTCGGTTTGTATCGGTAGCCGGAGGGATTGCAGAGGAGACGGGCACGCCGAGCGAGCGGCGAAACCGATAAGGGAATGGCGGAAGCATCTGAACAGAGCCCGTAAAGACGGAGGCGAAACCGATAAGAAAATGGGAAAAGGAGAGAGACGAACTGGCCTCGCGATCTAGGGACTGGCGTGCCAAACTGTGAAGAAAAGTGGCAAAATATCGAAAACGGCCCAGAAGTGCCACTGTCCCTCAGCGGTTTCGCTTAAGAGTTTCGCGAGGATCCACTCGAAACCGATACCCGCACGAAGTTCGAAACTGTTAAGGGGCAGAACTTAGGCAAGCCGAAACCGCTAAGGGACTTGCAAAACGGCCGGCAGCTTTTTGCGTTTTGTCTTCGCTTTTTGCTGCCGCGCTGGTGGTGCCTCTATCTTAGCGCATTAAAGTAAGAGAGAGCGACTCTATGCTTTTGCTGAATAGCGTACGCCCCTTTTCGATGATCCAACCGCGCATGCCTGTCTTCGGTAGTCCCGTACTGTTTTCGCTAGAGGCTTAAGGCTGGCCTCGCGGGGTAGGATAAATAGGCGAGAACTGTAGACCCAGGTAGCACAAATGTAGACCCAGAGCCGAGTAGAAGATAAAATCTGTCGAGAGGGATGGGCCTAGTGCTTGACTCGCTTGCGATAAAATGCGGCGGGCTATGTGCGAAGTTCTTCTGCCTTGCGCGATGTGGGTGGCGTTACAGTTAAAAAGTTTAGATTTTTGCCTCAGTGGATTAGTAGACTTATGGATGCCGCGGAATTAGAGGGAGAGAGCGTCCCATCGCTCCCCCTTACCGCTCCTTTTTTCTCCCGCCCGCTCTTGGCAGAGTACTGTAGTGGCTATCGGGCATAAGGTAGCCCCTTTGGCAGGAGTAGGCCCGCCAGTTTTTGTTTTTCTTTTTGTTAAATTTTGGCGATTGCGGAACGCGGTCGAGGATGGTGCACGGAGCGCAGCTTGAATGCCCTAGTTCAGTGTAGCGCCACCAGTGCAACGATATAGCTGGGGACGGTTTAGCGACTCTTCGTGGGACGATTTACACTAGCGCGCATGGGTCTATTTAGATTAGTGGCTCCGCCTTTCGCTCCGGGGGTTCACCCGTGCATCACGCACATGACCGCTAACCTTAGCCAAGGCCTGGCCACCGATCTCGCGTTTAGTGTGTTCGCTTCCTAGGGTTTAGTTTTGCTCCCTCGTGGTGCATCCGATAGTGTCCATCATGGTTTTTCTTAATGCAGTAGGTTGCTCATAGCGGTTGCCGTCGTGCTTAGCCGTTTGCGTAGTTTTACTGCCTGGCCGTCATGCTTCAGGCTTCCCGCTGGGTAGTTGCATTTTCGTAGCGCGGGAATTTGTGGACACAGGTAACACCTAAAAAAAAGAGGCGTGAAGAAATGAGTAATCTGTTGGCACTGGGGGTTCCAAAATTAACAAGAAAAAGAATGTTTGTGATTCTGATAAATAATATTTTTGTCACACTAAGCCACTCCGCAACAGGTCACCTTAATTTGTTCTCAACAACTCTTTCGAAATAACCTATCGGTGCGCGCTTTTGTTCATTTCGATAGAGATCTGTAGTTGATATCGTTCGGTTGAGTCCCCCCTGTATACGAGTAGTTTAACCTACATACTGTATCGAGCTCGAACGAGTGATATTGACCGTTGTGGAATTGTGCTGGTGTTCCGTTGTAACGGCTTTTGTTTCGGATAGTCGACTGAATAAGTATAACCGTTTCTGTCGATCGATAACTTCTGTTATGATACCTTCGTGTCGGAGGGTCGAGTGAATAGTTGCCTCTGTCGTTCGATAACTGCTGTTTCCGTCGTGCGAGCAGTTGTCCTTTTATTGAGGGATGAGTTACGAGTGGGACGAGTACGAGCGAAGGGTCTAGTTCCGCGCTTTCCTCCTCTTCTGTCTTGCTCTTTACTTGCACTTAACCTATTTTAACTGCTTTGCCGCCATAGGGTTCTGCGCGAGTAGCCTTTTTAGGCTACAGTGGGGGCTTGGGCTGGATGCGATCTCCTTTCGGGCTAGTCTTGGTGAACCGGTATCCTTGGTCTGGACTAGCATGGTGACCGATTGGAGGTGCGAGCACCCCCCCGTGCTTCTCCATCTTTGAAGCCTGGGGAGTGGGACGCCCATGACGGTAGGATCCGTCGTGGGGCCTTAGCTATTTGATACTGATATATCCTTGCTTTCTAATTAAATGCTCGAGCTCGTCCTAACCGTCTTTACGAATAGTACCCAACGAGAGTGGGTGTGAGCGTAGCGCCTGTGGTTCTCCTCCCCTGCAACCTCAAGCTTCCCTTCAAGGTCAAAAATCAGATAGAGTAAGGACTACTTTGGAGCACTTTATCAACATACACTATTTGTGATTGCTGTGGCTCGTCAAGTACTTCTCCTTGAATCAAAAACCTGCTGAGCTTAGTAAGTGGAGACTTTCGAAGTTGGCAGTCATCAATATACTTCTCGGAAGATTTTGAGAAAAATTTTTCTTCTGAGATCACCACTTCTTATCTAGAGTTAATTCCTTCATCGAATATCTAGAGAGCCTGAGATGTCCTGACTTCCGGTGTACCTACCTGTCCAAGAGAGGAGGCGTATTTTTGTAAGACACACTAGAATCACCATGACGCGGAGGATGTGGAAGTTTGCTGGTGCGACGGCACTTACAGTAGTCAGTGTGTCTGCGAGCTCACAAACAGCCTTCTTGGAAGTGCAAGAAACCACAACGGGATCCAAAACTGAAGATTGTCAACGCCTTTTTTTTCCAGGAACAATCCTCACCAAGCTCCAAGAGATCTGCGGAGTTTTATGGCCATATTTTCCTTGTTATAGCGAATATATGTGATGAGAGACAACTTATAACAACCACAACATGTTGATGAGAACCAAATAGAACTACCTGTAGATAAGTAGAACAGTCACTCGAGGAGGATCTTTGTCGTGTCAGGATGAATAAGATCTCGAAATTAGCAAGATTCAATTAGTCTATGACGAGAAGTTCATGAAATACTTGAATACTTTGATAAATGCTTGCACTTGGCTGCTGTCCCTGTGATAGCTCGTTCAACACTTTGAACCCTTCATACTTGAGTGACGCTGATCTCGAGGAGAAAGCTCCGGAGTATATTGCGGCGAAGAAAGACTGGGAAAGGGCGAAGAGAGAAGGGATAGAGGCGGAGGATGATAATGCTGATGATAAGAAGGATGACGCATGGCAGGACGCATGGGCTAATCTAGGTGTCGTTTCAAACGAATTCCTGCGAAAATATGGGCACCGCAAATCCGTAAAGTTGTACACACGCGCCGATGGTAAAAATACCTAACTTCAATTATTCGCTAGAATCATTGTTGTCATGAAGAAGACTTTGGTCTACTACTAGTTCTTGTGTGTCCGACTGCCACGACTAGTCCTTGTATACTACAGGACAAACACCGACTCCTCGTGAAACCGACTGCCAATACTAGTTCTTGTATACTATAGTACGAACAAAGTATATTACTAGTTCTTGTATACTACTACTACTTCTTGTATACTATAGTGCGAGCCAAGAAATAGAATCTTCTCTGGTCTAAGTGTTTACGAGATAAGCAATATGGGACTCGGTTGAAAGTGACGAGTGATGTTGTGAAAAAATTCTTTACGTAACATTCATGGTAGTTTTTCCTAGGTAGGTCCAACGGTGTATTTATTGCTACTCTCTTTTCATCCCATCTGTGAAGTATTTTTTTCGACTATTTAAGGTTGACAAGGTTATTGCTACTCTCTTGTTTTTCTCTTGTTTTTCTATCTTCATGAACACTACAAATACCTCTCATACTAATCATGCTGTTCCTTATCATCTATCACTTTCACAGGTGAGGTCGATTTTACGAACGCTGAGAACAAGGAAACGATCAAGCAGAGTTGCTGCTTCATAGTGGACCCATCAGTCTCTGCACCTCGTCCTTATGCTGCTCCTACCGCGGGTGCAACTGCGGCCGATGACTCCAACAAGGACCCCAGCTCCTCGTGTTGTTAAGCCAAGGAGCTTCTCGTAGCTCCAGTCTCGCACTAATAACTATTGCACTTACGACCGGCGACTTAACCCTTAATAACATATAACTCTCAACGAAATGAACGGAGGGACCTAGCTCTCTCTTAGATTCAGGCACAATTACAACAGCGAGGCATTAGGACATTTCTACAGGAGGACTAATGATTCTGCTATAGTTCCAATAGCTCATGTGCTTGCAATAACTACTGATTCGGGAACAATAACTGAGTTAGTTGTACGTCACTGCTGCTGTAATGATTCTGATTGGTTTATCCCTACATTGCGCAATCCTTTACTCCAGGATAGGAACCCAAATGAACAAGACTGGTTTCGATTTCAATACCCTGCGAAGATCAAGCATCAGGCACCGTACACAGGTTGAACTGCACCATTGCGATATAAACTGACCTGATTGAATGGCTGCACTGATGCTATCTGTTCGTAGTTGAGGTAAAAAGTGATCACAAAAATTTGCTTGATGTGTTAGTTAAAACTATTTTGCTCTATTTTGCCACGAGACGATGCTTCCACAAATGTACTTGATAGTTCGGATGTAGTTCTTGTTCCCTCTTCGGAATACTTGTCTGTCATCCGAAGGCTTGTCTGATTCGTTCCCCAGTACTTTCCCGAGCTCGCATGTGTGTTCCAGGATCGGTAAGAGCGCTACTATCTCTGCCACGATGACAGAGCGAAGAAGAAGTACAGGGACTACGAAGAAGTATCTTGTCCAATGTCCACTCCAAAAGTGGTTCAGCTTGTCCAGAGTGTCACGTAGAAGAAGTATCTTGTCCAGAGTGTTTTCAGAGGATGTTCCGATTCACACCGAGAGAGACTGGCAGAGGCTACTGATCACGAGAGTGCTGCTACTGCTACAAGTTGTAGTACGTTGTGCATAATATATTTCTCCTGCAGTAGCTCCAGTTGGCACGGTTTTTTTCTCTCCAAATAATCTATGACTGGACTCAATCACATCATCTGCGAAGTATCTCCGATATAGCCAGATAGCCGTAGTTGTATCCGGATTCCTTCGTGACAAAAATTGTTGACTCCGTCTTGCCAATCTCTGGTCTTCCCGTTTCCCTGACGTAGTGGATTTTCGAATCTTTCTACTGCCAAAATGAGGCTTCCAGCATGCTTGCTATCTCTTGCTATTGGTGGAGCGCTCGGCGGCAACCCACTATTGGAACGCATGGAGACGTTGCGCGATGCATCTTCAGATGGCATTATTCGGTACAATAGATTGTTGAGGAGTATATTGATTACTTGCCTTATTGAAGTGAAAACCTTTCTCATTCTCAAATACCCCTTTTTTAATGAGAATGGTTTTCACTTCAATATGCCTATTCTTCATTGTAATTAGATGATGATACTTTTACCTCAAGAATTCATCATCCTGCTGCTACAGCGCAATGAAAGAATCATGTAATACCTCTTCAGTTGTTCACTGGCACAAGTGCTGAAGATTACAGAATGTTACGCTTACTTCACCAGAAGAAGTTGGTTCAAACATCACAACCCAACCCTTCATTACAACCCTGCTCAAAACAGTTTTTCTAGCCGCAGTGAGTATCAGGAGCTCGTGGTGGGCAGCCCAGACGCCGAAGGGTCCAAAGGATATCACGTCATCATGCTGTACACAATATTAAGGTCAGTTTTTATCCATCCCTCCCAGCATCTCGATACCCCTCTCCGTTGTATTTCATGGGAATGGGGTCGAGATGAGGGGACCGAGATGGGTAAAAGCTGACGCTAACAATAGCACAAACATCCAGCTGTCCTGGATGTGGGCCTATGCTTGACGTCTTCCAACGCATTGCGGCATCTTTTGACAAGCAACGTGTTTTCTTTGGACTTGCGGAAGCAGGACCGATTACCGCGATGCATCAGATCGTCAGGGTACTACTAGGTCTCGTACTGTACTAGTTGGATTAATATTATTACCGCGATGTATGTGTATCTAATTGTAATCGCCAGGTTACAAAAGCCTCTTGTTGAAATGCTCGTGTACTCATAGATGAATGCGCAGCGGGTTACTCCCGTAAATGAAAAAATCGTTTTGCCTGCTCAGTTCTTGCTGCAGTTGTAGAGAAGGGGTGCAAATTCATATAACAGGTTCCTCATGTTACGCACGTCGGTGACGACTTCGCGAGCACGTTTGAAGTAACATCCGCTGGCGGAAAAAAACGAAAAGGCAAGAACGGTGGCGCAGAGGATTTATGATCTCATTTATCTGACATCGTGATCATGATCTCGATTATTTGACACTAGTTGTATGTCAACATGCTGTAGCAGGGTTAGTGAGAGTAGAAGAACAAAATTGTTGACGACAGGTATACAAATGTGTGTCTAGTATTACTAGTCCGAGTACTGATACTAGCATTTGAATAGCTGCTGCATCCAAGAAATATCTGGCAAGATGAGCACCCTTTTTTTCGGTGAGTCTCGCAAAGGCGAGGCACCGAGCAAACGAAACCATGAGAATTCTGCCTGAACACATTGCAAATTTCATAAGTCTCGCTAAACACTTGGTGATCAGCCAGTTACGCTGTCTTTTGAAAAGTGATCAGCTAAAAAAAGAAGCGTAATTACAGGTTCTTTGATCAGACTAGTGCTTTGTTGATTTGATCACCTTCCAGAAGATTACAGTTCGAAAGAATATTCCCAAGGATCCCTTTTTCATACCATTCGTACCAATTCCAACATCGTCGGCAGTATCATGGTGCCGTTCCCGAAGCAGACCGATTGCTTGCCTGGACAAACGCGGCGACGCGACACAATATGAAGTTGCAGCAATCTTTCATAGAGCAACTCAATGCCCTCTTCGCATTGCTCTTTTTGCTGACGCTGGGTGCCTGTGTTTATGACTGGATACAATCATGAGTCAATGTTGCATGATCTTTAAGGACATGAATTTCTTTTGATGATGAACAAGAAATTTGAAGTTCCATCTATGAGGACAGACAACAAGTTGTTGTTTTCATTTTTGGATCAAGATCTGCTTAGAAATAACTAGGCAGTAAGTAAGAAAACCGTGATCATCACAGATGTTGATCACTTGGGATGGGTCTCGCCTTTTTATACATGACATGACCTGCTCCTGTGGTTCCCTTTCATCTCCTGCTCCGAGCCGCTCTGTGGCTGCTGCAAAATGTACCGGAAGTGATGTTAAGGCTACCGCTGACGCATCCTCAACGCCATCCTTGGCTTCTTTTCCAAGGGGAAAAAGAAGTGTCCAAGGATATGGCTCCCAAGTTGATGTAAGTACTTAGTAACTAAGCAGTTTTAGTTTATTTAGCAAGTAAATGAATGAATGAAGGATGACGCGACGTGGTAGCTCTAATGATGGCGGCCGGCGCCATGCTGATTTCATTGCTGGGGATGTCCGGTTTAATGTGGAATATCATCAATGCGCAGATGAAACTATTCGGACAGGATCCCCGTACCGGTGTCACTGAGTGGGTACTATTAATCATACGCAAATGCTATTAATATAATCATGACGTATTTTTATCATAGCAGTCGTACTAAGTATATTGAGTGTTACTTTTAAGGGTATGATTGGACATGTCGCATATACATCGCAGATATTAGAACGGACGCAAATTATATGCTATTATACTTACGCAGTTTTATGTTCTGGTCCCTCGATCATCGAGTTCAATTAGGGTGGAAATTTAGAATTTACAAAAATTTCTTCTCCAGTTTGTTCCCTCTTCTCGGGGACAGCATCTCGGCGAGGGGCTTTTATTCGGATCCGCTTTTGTGGCTGTGGGCTCTGGACTTGTCTTTATCGCAAGATGGCGACCACAGATCGGGCCAAAGACCCAGCGCCGCGCTCGCAATGACGAACTTCTCTACCGCGCTCAGCAGACGTTTGGCGTTTTGCTGGCTGCGGTCGTCGTCATGAACTTTGTTTAAGGTCTCAAAGAAATGGAAAAGGTGATAGCATGATAGGTGACAGATTGTATAGCTCCTTTTATTTTTCTTGGTGATGAAAAGAAACTTATACTCAACAGTACCGAGTAGATGTAGTATACTCGGAAGTACTCAGAAGTAGTATAGTACTCGGAAGTACTCAGTACTGTACTCAGTACTGATGTGATACTAGGAAAACGGTTTTATATTTCATAACCGGGCTTCCATTCTTGCAATTATAGTCCTTCATTTTTGCAACAGCACGTATCGAATCAAAAGCGGGTGGGCGATGGAGACCCCATTTTTTCCGCCAAGTCATTTCAAGACTGGGCGCATCCAGAACGATCAGGGCATCTCCTTTTAGAGGATTTCTTCGCTCCTGTTAGAGGGTCTTCTTGTCATGTGATATGTGAAGGGACCAGGACTAGGAGGACGAGGGGGATGGTCAGGAAGTGGCGATGTATATCGCTCCTGTTAATAAAGGGTCTTCGACGAAGAACAAGACAGTGATGGAGCGACTTGTGGACAAAGCACGCATAGTTCTAAATATGAGGCTGAATTGAAGCGGGAAGCACGCATAAAAAGTGGGTTCTATGGTAACGAGAGTGAGAAAGCAATATCGGGAAGAGACTGTTGAGGGCAGATCAACAGCAGGTAGGCTTATAATTTGAAGATGAAGCTCATGGAACTCCTGCGCTATCGAATGAATGCTTTCCTCTTCACTTACATGTCTCACGATTTGTTCTACTACACGAATTTATCATTTTTTTCAACTATTCCACATGACTAAAATTTGTAACATGTTGCGGAAAATATTTGATAATTCTTCACCTGTCAGTCTAACTTGGAATTGAATTAATTGGTAATCCATATTTGAGCACATAGATGTCGCCCATGGTATATCTTGTTGTATATTACCTCTCATCGTGTCTTATGATTGATGAATTGCACGATGTCTTGGTGTTTATCGTTGACGTGCACTCAGTCATTTAATTTTTTGTTTGTAAACTCGCACTACGCTGCTCAGTGTGTCAAAGCTACCGATATAGGAGTGTGGAAGTTGTAAAGACTTTGATTCTGCTGAATGAGATACGTCTATCTATCTTTATACTGAAATAAATCTAACGATTCGAATCCGGGGCAGTTATGATTTCTCGTGTATACTGTGTCTCGCCTCGGCAATTGACGATCTAAGACGCAAAATGATGACGACTTGCTGTGGTGGTCCTTGTCATGCTTGTAATTATGATACAGAACAGAAGCAGCTGATGTAGCAAGCCCAAAGACGAAATCTAGCGAAATCTTGAACTAGTAAATCCGACAAGCAGACGACTGTGAGCCTCTTGATCGCAAGCACAGCGTCAATGTATCATCAGCCCTGCACCAAGGAAGATTAATGCAGAAGGAGTACTAAAATGATCCTGTCCTCGTGGACCACACATTTTGAAAAACGGGTAGCGAGATTTCGAGATTTGCAGTGTGTGACCGAAATGATAGCGAGCGAGAAGAGAGTCCACAAAAGGCCTTTTTTCGAGTCAGCGGCAAGCTTGGAGATGAGTGCAAAATCGCTTATATCAGGTCAATGGTTTTATGACGCTAGCACCAGCGATGAAAGAGATTTACATCCAGTAATCAAGAAATGAAGTTGATGTAGTCATGATCCAGTTAGATCTGGTGGATACTAGGGTTGGACATATTTAGAAACGTACTACCTAGGAAGTCAGGATACATATGACCGAAAGCAGTATGCTGGGTCCGGGCTTCCGCACTCCGTCGGCGCAAGCGGGGTCGTGCATCGACGCTTAGAAATGCCAGCATGTTGAACTACTACGACAGCCTTGATGCGTAGCAAGCATGATGCTGGAGTTTACCGAACTTGGGACGCGGTGGCAAGAGCCCTCGCTGATGAATGGGCGGCCATCACGACATTCTCGGCAGCGCAACATGCAGGTGAGCAAGCTGTCTGTGGTGCTGATGGGAGCAGCGGTGCAGCAGAGGATAGCATGCGTCACAGCCCTGGAGGTAGATAGACACCAAATGGAACAGCAACATTTTAGCAGTAAAAATTTAGACAAACACCAACGAGAACAACAACATGAACGTGCTACAACTCAAAAAGGCGGCGACTTCGTATACACCTACAAGGGAACCGCCAAGAAGGACAGCACGAAAAAGAGCAATGCAGGCCTCGACGAGACTGGTGAGGAGGAAGGGCGAACTACCAAGAATGGAGGAAAGGGACACGTGGAGAAAATAGCTGTGGCAGCTGAGCGAGGACGTAGATCTGCGCTCAACAAGGCGCAGTCAACAACGCATGCGCACGGTGTTGCTAGATCGAAGAAGAGAAAATCTGACCCCGTTGAAGCTTCCACACTCACGCAGGACGAACAAGTGACCACAGATGTACTGTTCTAGTACCTTTTTGATGTTGTCGCTCTTGACGTCATTCTTGACTATAGTTGGTATCTGCAAGCTGCTACGCAGACAGGCTGTTTTGAAACGTTTGCTTACAAAAACAGTCGTTTTGACGCAGGCAGAGGCGGACTGCGTAGAGTTTTGAGGCGAGAGTTGTGGGGTCGCTTAGATGGCGAGTCACTGACTCGCTGAAGCGGTGACTCACTGACTCGCTTAAGCGGTGACTTACTGACTCGCCTAAGCGGTGACTCACTGAGTCGCCTAAGCGGTGATTCACTGAGTCGCTTAAGCGGTGACTTGAGTCGCTTAAGTGGTGACTTCCCGAAGCGCTTCTATTTCGCGTGGGTCTACTTTCAATTCTAAACCGATCTTTTAGAATTTTGGCCGAGGTTGTATTACAAACTAGCAAAGTACACAGCAGTGTTTATAACCGTTTTATTCACACCTCTTTCAGACCGACGCTACACCAGTATTGGAATATCCTCATGCTGAGGGGTTTTGCGGTGGTCTGGCTCTTGGGGAGCACATTTATGTTCGCCCCTCAGGGGACGGCTCGGTTGGTTCCATCACCACTGCTCATGGTGCAACGCTCGCGAGTTATAGTAGTTCTCATGGCGGGGATGAGGTCTACATGACTTTAGGAGTCCGAGATCAAGGTGGAATTATCAACGTGGACGCAGCTCTCGCCAATAACTTACCGAACCTGGTACTCTTATTTTTATTTCACCCTATCCCTATCCGTTATTGAAGGAGCTGGCTTTGATATAGGTTGACGAGAGCCAACGTAACAAAGTATCTACCAGTTTGCTCGTGCTGTCACTGGGAACATCATGCTATCTTCCTCCGAATTTTCAGTCGCGCGTTTGTAGCAGGCATGCAATGTGAAGTAGTTTTCTTTACTTCTTCATATAGAGTGATTTATCCTCGAACTCTGTTGACGCCAGGTTACTAATCTGGATGCGGTCCCGAAGTTTTTGCATGAGACGGAATATCCAGTGGGGCATCGGTACGTAGTGGTAAACTGTGATTTTAGCAGAGTGCTCTACAACGTTCTTGTTTCCACTGATTCGCCGGCCGCTGGAACGAAGGCGAGCTTCGTCTACGACATTTGGACACCGAGCTTCCAAACTCTGGTAGCGACATCGCGCGAAAGCGACAGTGTAAAAGGGCAACTGGTCTTCCGACTACCCGCATCAGCGCATGCGGCCGCCGGGAGCGTCCTTGCTGGATCTGTTGCGTCGCGAAGACTAGCAGAAAGTGTCCACATTTTCAAGGGTATGAAGAGGTGATGGTTCAATCCTCTGCACATTTTTAACTCTATATAGAACTAGTGACTTTGAAGCGTCCTCGGTAAACCTCATTACTCATGATCTTTATCCTCCGCGTCGATGCCTCCAGTCTCACTCTGCAACAAAGCCATTCGAAATAGTTGTCGTTGGTTTTTCTCGTGACTATCGATGTCTCTGTGCATCATACATCAATTACATTTTTTGAAATAACCAAAACCAATAGAGAGCGAGTACTTTAGTACTCTTCTCCCTTCCATACTACTCTTCTCCCTCTCATTTGTGCGCAATCTCCGATGCTACGAGAAGCAAGCGATCCGGAACCACCTGCGGCGAACAGTGAGCTGGCTTTTTTTGAGATGCGTTTTGATCCTACAAGCACATCCGAGCTTGGGATTACGGCGAACCGTTGGGTCCTAGCATTGCTGGTGGCACATTTAAGGGCAAATCAGGTACATTGATCGATGTCCATCGGCTGGATGGACATCTTTTTAACATATTACCAAATAAAAGGATGGGTCATTTGGAAGGACATTTCATGAAGTGCTCTGTCGTAATATCATAATATTCTTAAATTCGATCAAAAGAGCAAATTTTTCATTGGGATACTCGATTAGCGACCGCAACATGCTCATGAGTAAAGGTAGAGCCAAAGGGTAAGCCGGAATGCTTGATGATAAACATCTTTGCCAGCCCGAGCTCTAACTCAGCGGGCAATCTTCGCGACGCCTGCCTCGGCCGGCAGTATCAGGGCGGGGTCTCTGGGCTCTTCGGGACAGCACGCTCTGGAGATGGCGGTAGTTAAGGCCACAACCATGCCTTTGTGAATGAGCAAACAAAAACTCGCTGTACAAGAAGAATTTGCTCGGATATACAATGAGTATCAAGAACATTGACAAGTAAGCCATACTGTCTCTACGATTGTCACGAATTACCACATCAGAGGCACAGAGATTGACATGTACAACTAGGCCCTTTCTGGGTATATCATCATCATCAACTACGCCCTTCTTCTTCGTTCTAATACACCGGCGGGAATGGCGCTGTTGGGGATTTGTTGTTTTTGCCACCTAATCGTTTCGATTTTTCACCTGGTTTATCCTCCGAGTATTGAGGGCGAAATTTGGCAGCACGATCCGCCGAAGTACAAGAACAAATACAATCCCAATCTGAGCAACCAAAACAGCAACAATTAAGACAAGGACTACTTGAATCAGCATTGCTTCATATTTGTAATCGGATTTGATACTTGAAGGACTTGCTCATATTTGTAGTAATCGAGTTGATTTTGACACGTTTGAGGAAGAAAAGTGGCGAATATGAAAGGCAAATATGAGGAGTTGTTTCAACCTCTAAAACAACAACAATAACAACGCCGTATTCTATGTACCGCCACCAACATAAGAAGTGGTAGTGATCGAGTTTTCGTTCGTAGGTGGGTGGTGGCGAATAGGAGTACGATTTGAGCAGTCAACCAAGAGCACGCCTCGGAACAGAAGAAGCAACGACGGACGTGGTGCGTGGACAATGCTTCTTTTTCGAATTTTTTTTTGCGTATCTTCGTTCTGGACCATCATGGGGGAAGTTGGTTCGCACCGGTTTCACACCAGGGGCATTGTTCGGGGGCTCACGACAACTACCACGATCTTCCTCGAGTCACCTTTGCACGCTTCGATGTGCCCACTTTTCGTTGGCAGCTATTGACTCATTTGCACCATTTTTGTCCTCTTTACATGTTCTGAGGTCAGAGTTTACTGTGGGCAGTGGACAGAAGAACTTGCAACTGGCTAGTGCTTGTCACAGAGCACCAGGTGTACTAACCAAGCACAGTAGAGTTGCTAATGCCGCAGAGAGAGGGAAAATGTAGCTGCATAGAGGCCGGTGTATAGATTTCAAGTAGATGTTGATTTCCTCTGTGTGATGCATAGTTGAAGAGTTGGTTTCAAATGTTCTATTCTTACACGGAGAGTGCTGCTGCTCAGTGCTGTTTTGTGGTTTTTCTGATGTCAACATATTGATAGTTTGCGTCGTACTTGAGCAGGACTCCACTGTGTTCGTCTGCCCCACCGGAAGACGCTGGCTGTTCGTCTGCCCCTGAAGAAGCTGCGGTCCTGTGGAAATGTCGACCACTTGGAAGGTGAGAAGACTGCAGAGACGGAGATGGTAGAACAAAATTTCAGTAGAGCGGGTAGAACAAGGTGAAAAAGCATCTTACCGAGGACAGCGCGATCTTTATGATCGCAAGAAAAAGTGCAACAACAAGATGATGAATCATTTTTGGGATGGCTCGACTTCTAGGAGGAGAGCAACAAGATGATTTAACTCAGCATGCAACAAGAGAGGAATGAAAACAGAGCTTCTCCTTCTAGGCATCGCGTTGTTTCATGTCCAATGACTGAAGGATGATGCTTCTCTTGCCAGTGAAGATTGATGATGGAACACGCTACCGCACGGCAAGGTCCTAAACTGCAGGATCTTTTTGCTCCCCATCAGTCGTTCTAGTTGTGCCGTCGTCGAGCGTCGTTTCTGTAGCCATTGGTCTAGTACCCCTCTCCCGGTCTTCCTAACACGACTGAAAAATTGCTGAGTTTTCATCGAGTTCCCCTGCTCTGCATCCCTAAGCAAAGTCTTAGCGGACAAGAAATCTGGGACTTCTTATTGCCGGAGCGGCGTGTAATCAAATTCATCTCCTGTGGTAGTTCTCTGTGCTGTCAGCGTATTCGTTCGAGAGCATCTGCGGATTTCGACGGGTCGTTTCTTTTCGTCGAGCGTTGGTGTGGCAGTTGTAGAACTGCGGTCTCTTCTGCTGGCAGTGGTGGCACGAAACATTCCGAAACGTATCTCGCGGCTTCCAGCGCGAAACATCGTACTGGCAGTGGTGGCACGGCCAAGACCACCATTTCTCTTGGAGCACACACTCCTCTCCCCAAGCACACTCGCTTCTCCGCTTGTCGGATACGACGACTTTCAATTGCAGACTTCCTCCACTGTGGCCAGTGCTAGAGGATCGACCGTCAAGAGCACGAGGCGTCTTTTCACGAGGAGCGATTGCCAGCAGTTCTGTGCAGTTCAGACGTCATTTTACGAGGAACGAGGTTTTAAGTAGTCGTTATTGCTCCACGATAAAACTACACCAGGAAGTGCTGGAACTTGAAGATTACAAAGAGCTTCCTGCGAAGGGCGGTTACGTGGAGCAGGAGGACCTGTGTGCGAAGAGCAGGACTTGTGTGCGAAAGGCAGGACTTGGTTTCCTGGCTCTTCGTTTTCTGGCTCTCTGGCGGAGCATCCAATGGTGCGTGGCCAAGAGACGCGCGCTTCGAAAGATGGACATCTCGTAAAAGGTGCCTCACAAAATTCGTTTTCCTCCTCGTCGCTGTTTTAAGAATAATATTCTTTGAAGTTGTTTTTAGTATCCCGTAAATACTGGGTATATCTTGTTCATTAACCATGTTTAAAAGGAATGAAGTTTTTTTTGTCTAAGGTCTGCCAGCTTATTCATATCCTCAGAAGTGTGTTTCTGTGTGTGATGTGTGGTGCTGCTGAGTCTCCTCGGAAGGCCCCGCTTCTAGTTCGTATGTACTAGGTTCTGAGTGGAAAACGTTGGAAATCACTATGATAAGATGGAGCATCGCTTCCGCTAATTTGCAGCCGGGAAGGGTCGCAGTTCAGATATGGATCCGAGTGCAGCCGTAGCGCTTAATCTAGAGCGGAAATTTGGCAATAGCATTAAGGCTTCAAACTAAAACTAGGAGCACAACTTCTGACTACAAATAGAACGAGATATTTCTAATTTTCAAAGCCTTTGTAAGGTAACTTTGAGTCCTGATCGAAACCACGCGCTCGAAGGCAAACGATCTCCCTTAATATGTATCAATCTAACATTTATTGCACTTGCTCAACGATCTTCGTTATAATTTACGTATAAATCCTCGACTAAGAGGACTTGCTAGTACTTGTACTCTGTAGTTCAAAAGTACAGAATAGGCTCTACGGTGGTCACGAATGGCCATGTCAGAGGTACATACATGACGTAAACTCATCTTCCAAAAAGTCGAATGAGCGCAACATCTTCTAAGTCGAATAGCATGAATATGGCGGATTCGCATTTTTCAGGTGGTCTCAGTGGCGGTAGCGTTTCTTCGTTCGGAGGGGTGGTACCTACTCCAGGAAGAGATGCGCACAATGGCTTTGCGGGAATCGGAGCAAAAGGCGCCTCCTCTTCCACGTCTTCTACGAGTGTCGTTAAGCCTTGATGCCCTAATTCATCTGGAGAAGCATCATCTTGAGAAGCACCATGACCTTGGAAGGGTTTTATAACAAGGGAGAATGACTGCTGCAATTATACCATAAGAACTTGGGGTGAGTTCTGTCGTATCCTTGTTTTACATACAAGGGAAAACCTGATCTGTACCAAGATGCTCTTCAGGATGTGAATATGGTTAAGGTCTAACGTTCGTTCCTCGTCTTTTATGGGAGCGGGAGGACACCACACCACTGCATCAGCAACAGGAGGTACGGCGACAGAGGAAGACATCTACTAAAATGTGAAGATCACTCATAGATACTGCTCAAGTAGACTGCAGTCAACTTCCAACCGAGGAAGATATCTAAAATGTGATAAATTGCGGCAGAGGAAGATATCCATTGCTCAAGACTCTTTCTAGTCAACTCGAGTATTCAAAGTACCTAATCAGACAACAAGCAAATATGATGGTTTACTGCTCCTGTTCGTAGATACATAATCTAGTCTGTGTACTTATCATACATAGATTCACATGTAAATGCTTGTCAGACCATCCGGCATTTAATCAGTGTTTGCTACTGCGATACCACTACCCAGAAGATCTTTCTTTCCTGCTTCTATACTGCCTAGAAGCTCTCCTTTCCAGGTTTTGAGTAAAAGGATCTTTGTTCTTTCATGAAAGGGAATATATCTCAGCACTATGGTTTTGCACATCAGCAGCACCACGATAGTGGGCAGGCGGTCTCCGGATCACAGCATCGGATGCTTGACAGAGGTGGTGGTGGATCGTTGTATATGAACCACATGAGTAGTAGTGCATCTTCCTCCTATCAATATGGAACAGGGGGCGCGCCGGGAAGTTATAGCACGCACTATGGAAAATATGGCAGGCAAATGGACGTGTCTCCAAATGTTGTGGGACTGCAACCTCGAAGAGGGGCACGTACACTCTCTTCTACATAAAGATGTTAGTCCCACTACATCGAGGATGATGATGATATTACTTGATGATATTAATCATTAGTGTTGTTGGCGCACTAGTGCTAGCCTAAAACATCCACAAGAGGAGCGTAGATACAGTAAAATTGTAAAAAGCTGACAATTTTTCCCAAAACTTAAACTCGGGCTCAAAACACTTACATTTACTGCTATATCACAAGTAGTACCTACGTACGTACAACATTCCCTCACAGTGAAATAGTCTTTACTGTACTGACCTCAGCGCGGCATAGCGAGAGTGGGCCACCACCGGAACCGAAGAAATTTGCCTATCTAAAAGAAGGGCTTTTGCTGCATGGGCGAATACGGAGAATATCGAAAAAACACAATTGGGGTTGGCTCTCTAGTGAGAGTTGCTACTGCGATATCCTGTTTACACTCAGCGAGTACTTTTTTTTCTTTGATATTTCTTTGTCAGTAGTAGTCGTCCGAAGTAATGTCTTTGTATCCTATGAAAACTATGGGTTAGCCTACTAACGATCCAAGATGAATTTCTGCATCAACACACACCAGCGTGCAGCACGCACCTCCGAGTCACCGCGTACCAGAGGGGTGCTCATCCTTGCCACCTGACGCAGACCCTGCATCTGGATTTTTAGATCTTACCAGCGGTAGCAAGTCAGCAGGAACAAGTCAGCAGTCAACAGGAGCTGAGCAGGGCAGTGCCACCACTGTGGGAACCACAACTGCGGGGGCCACTTCTGTTGAGAAACCAACTACCGAGACGAAAGGGGCTACTAGTACAACTAATGTTGGAGCTAGTAATGATGTTGTGGATCCTGGTGCTGTCACCAATACTACAACCAGCTCTACTAGTAGCGAGCCGGTGCCGTTGAAGCGGGACGATGTCGTGAGCTTTCACATCCAGCTAAATGACAGGCGTGTGATATATTTGCTAGAGCAATATAACGCGGACATGGGGAGCACGAGTTTAGCAACATTGCCATCTTCAGCAACGCCGAAGCACGTCGACGGCGCAGCTCTCGTGAAGACAGCGAGCACTGCGAGTTCCTCGGCATCTGCTACAGTTACGACGAAGAGTGCGTCTACAGTTTTTGACAAAAAAGATTTAAGTAACATTACATATAGTTTCAACATCTTTTTTTATAGCCTATTTCACGCCAAGCACTAGTCCACAAACGATGCCGCGTCTACAGTAGTACTAAGATTATAGTCGCAACATCTTTTTTGCTTGCCATTCACTATCCAGTTTATTCTCTGCCAGTCGCGATCCACTTGATTTTTGCTTATACCACAATAAAAATATCGATATCAGATCCTTTGATCTGCCGTAGTTGAGAAAGCTCCAATACACGGGGACCTAGTACTTCCGGCGTCAGAGGTAGTAAAACAGCAGATACACCATCCACTGCGGCGTATGCGGTCTCTAGCGGCGACGCCGAGGAGCCTGAAAGTAGAGATAAAAACTGGTGCGCGTCGACACCTGATCTGGCCGGCGAAAGCATAATCCAAGTCGGAACTAAAAAGAGGAGGACAGAGGATTTAAGGAGTCTGATGATCGAGTTCGAATAACCTTTAGACTGTTCGAATCGTGTTACACTCTTAGTTGGACGATAATTTTTTGTCTTAGGTTCGTTGTATTTTCAGTTTGTAGAACTTTTTGGAAGAGATAAGCGATCGTGCCACTCTTATACTTGGAGGATATAATTCTGGACCTAAGGTTCTTTGTTTCAGCGCGTAGAACTCTTAGAAAAGATGGGGGATGTTGAATATATTTTCTTGTATCCGAAGATTGATACTTGATAGTTCTTTCTGGTTGTAGAAGACGATTGAAAACAAGGTAGTAACGAATATCCTAGATCCAGTACAGAGCTACGGTGGCATCGTTGGAAAATTACTCCAACAAGAATCTTCTCGTCTAATCCAAGGAGCGTCTACTAGTAAGGAGAGCAGTTGCGGAGGTTCCGTGACCGAGGGAGGTGGAGACTCCGGTGTATCAACCGACCTCCAAGAAGCGCGACCAACTGCGGGTTTCGAGGAGGACAGAAGTGCCTCTGAAGCGACCGATAGCACGGACGTCAAGACCAACGCTGCAAAGCACGGCGAAGGGTCATTGGAAGAATCTGGTACGGCAGGTGCAGTCGCAGCTTCTACCGCACCTTCTACATCTTCAGGAGGAGGCGTTCAAGTTCCAAGTGCGGAGAGTAGCACTTCCAAAACTGGAGACGTCAAGCTGGCAGCTGGCAGTGCAGTGTCAGCAGCAGCAACACTACCTGTTTCTGATAGTGGATCTCAGAATAAGGGGAGAACCGAGTCGGGCAGTACGACCACGGGCAGCAGCAGTCTGCAGACAGGCAGCAGCAGTACGACAGCGCCATCGCTCGTCTCCTGCTTGTCCACGACGTCGCTAAACCCGCAGCTTTCCAATAGTTCGAACACGAGGCAGGTCCTTTTCACCGCAGCAAACATACGGAAAATGGAGTGCCTCGAGGATTTGCCGGCTCAAATCGCCAATTGCATCCCAGGGAACGGGCTCCAGACGAGGGCGCCACCTGCCAGCTATGTTGTCCACCATCTGTTTGATCATATGTAAACTTCTCTTCAAGCATGAGGCAACGGCGTTCTTTTGCTATCCTCAGTATAGATATCTATATCACGACCATCCGGTTAGTAAAGTAGGAGATTTGAGGCAAGTGACTGATCATAGATCTATTATGCAATCGATTATTTGCAGTTGGAATTATAGATTAAAAGATCATTATTCTTGCTGGAGTTTGTAAGTTCCCTTCATACCAGTCGCAACTTTACCAACTACGGACCTGGGTATCAGGCTGAAAAGGGCAGGCAGTATCCGATTCCTCACACGGACGAGCTTTTCTTTTGTTCGAACCCGTTGGTGCGGAGCACCGAGTTGGCCAGCAGTTCTTCGTCGGCCACACAGCCTGCTACGGAGCTCTATGAGAGGGAAAAGTGCACTCACACTCAAGAAAGTTGCTACTTTCGTACTTGAATCCTATGCAAGTTCTTGAGTGTGAGTGCACTTTTTCTTTTCAGAATCTCAGTGGTGGCTTTACTGCGGCAAGTGCTGGAGTGCCTGGACAAGGGAATGCTGGAATGCCTCCTGGGACAGGCGCGAGTAGTGCGGGGTCCGCTTCTGCGAATGTTGCTGCAGGATCTTCAGGGGCGACCGCGTACGGAGAGCACTTGCAATCCGGCAAAAAGAGTCTTTCATCGTTGCTCAGTGAAACAGGGAGTCTGCGACCCTCGAGCGCCAAGTCAGACGCCAAAGGCAGTGAGGCAGGGATGGGTAATCTTTCATTTGTGGTTTCAGCATGATGAATAGGTTCACTTGATTTCAACATGATGGATACGGACTGGAAATTCACATTCAGCTTTCTTTGGCTAAAGTTGTCTTATGACTTACTATTTATCTTCTGCTTCTGCAGCTTCGCGTCCCGGGTCTCGAGCAGGTACTCAAGATGAGCTTGTCCTGATGGACTACAATCGGGTCCAGACTCTGGCTCACCAGCGTTACCAGGCTTTCAATCGTGGCAAAGGAGGACGCTTGCAGAGGACCATGAGCGATCAAGACGGCGGGCCTCCCGGGGGGCAGGCGCCCGGAGGACAGTCGCATCCCGCAGCTGGTGGCCAGCCGCAACAGCACCTCGGCGGCGCTGCAATGGTGCCACAACAACACCTCGCGGGTGTGCAGCAGTCTGGCGGTCTCGTTGGACCCGCAGCCAATGGCGCAACTGTCAGCCACCTCGTAAATAGTGGTATGCAGCAAGGGGACCAGCGTGTGGACCCAGCCAGAGCGCCGACAACGATTCTATTACAAGGCTTACACGCATTCACGAAGTACAGCGTTGAAGAGGTCGCGCAAATGATCATGAAAGTTATGGCTAAAGTGGATATGCAGCTGTACTCATGTACTAGTACCATGAACTTATCTCCATGATCAAACTATCATCTACATTCATAAGATAGAAATAGGAATACACTTCATGGAAAGCTACTCTAAAATTGGGGATGTGGTGGCGAAAGAGCCACTGCGGAAGGTACTTCACGAGACCAACTCCGATCCTTGCCGATGCGCCAAGGAGTACGCAAATTTGATCCTGAATTGCCATGCAATCGTCGACGCCTACAACGTGCAGCAGTTCTATCACCGACTGCCGGTGCCCATGGGTCCTGGAGTACTTCTGTGTTTTTCTCTGTGATTCACTTACAGCTTCTCTTTTGGACTACCCTTTGTTGGCGGCCGATTACTGATGATTTGGTATTATTTCAACTAAATTGTCATTCTCTGTCAGAGTGCGACCGGGGTTCAAGGCGTCACTGGAATGGGTCAGACAAGTATCGGCCAAAATATGAACGCTTTTAACACCAGTATGAATAGTGGCAATAGCATGGTGCCGGTCAGCAACGTTCAAAATTTGATGGGTGGCGGTCAGAATTTGATGGGAGGCGGTCAAAATTTGATGCAGCAGACACCTAATATGTCGCAGCCTGGCGCACAGCAACTATCGGGTATGCAGCAACCAGTGGGGATGCAACAGGCGGCGCTACAGCAAGCGGGGACACAGCAAGCAACCATGCAGCAGACAAACCTACAGCAGTCAGGGATGCAGCAGCAGCAGCAGCCTGGAATGCAGCAGCCTGGAATGCAGCAGGTGGCTATGCAACAAGCGACTATGCAGCAAGCGACGGGCAACATCCAGCAAGCGGCGATGCAGCAGGCAGCCGCGCAGCAAGCGAGTATGCAACAGAACGGCATGCAGCAGGTGGGCATGCAACAGGCAGCCATGCAACAAGCAGGCATGCAGCAAGCGGGAATGCAGCAAACGGGAATGCAACAAGCAGGCATGCAGCAAGCGGGAATGCAGCAAACGGGAATGCAACAAGCTGGCATGCAGCAGGCAGGCATGCAGCAGCCGGGAATGCAGCAAGCGGGCATGCAGCAAGCGGGAATGCAACAAGCAGGCATGCAGCAAGCAGGCATGCAGCAAGCGGGAATGCAGCAAGCGGGAGCAGCACAGCAGGCAACTATTCAACAGGCGAATATGCAGCAGACAGGGCTGCAGCAAGCAGGTGTGACGCAGGCGATGGCGCCCGGCGCGCAAGGGATGCCGCTTGGAACAAACGGTAGCAACCAGCTGGGCGGCTGTTCCTCTCAGCTAAGCAACCAAGCTTCCACCCAGCTGAGCGTCGCACTAGCCAATGGGGGCGCGCAGCAGCAGAACGGCCAGATGGCGCCTGCGCCTCAGCAGTTGTCGCAACAACTAAACATGCAACAACAAATGGGCAACATGAACCAAGGCATACCCTCCAACCAACACCCTTCAATTAAGGCTCGAAATGTTTCATCCCTTCCACATTTTACAGAAGAGTGTGATGATGAACTAGTAGAATCTACATGTTGCAGAATGTGATGATGATCTAGAACCAGGCTACAGGTCCTGTAGCTGGCTAAGTGGTGCCAAACAATGGACCAATAGTACTTAATGAAGTGAGTGAGATGTTCTTCTTTCAACCTTTAATCCGAGCATTACCAGCAACAGTAGCAACAGCCTTGGGCCACTCTTGAACGGGAGCCAGAATCTGGGTCTCTTGAACGGGACCGGGAATACTGGGCCGCTCGTACCAGGGAACCCAGGCAACGCAATTTAAGGCCCGTCCTTCAAAAATCCATCCTACGAAAACCTTGAGAGGCATTCTTTATCCACGCAATATGTATTGCCAGGGAAATCTTAGGCATGTTGCCGAATAGATTCGACTCGTCACGTATCCTTGAAAAAAATAGTATCTACCTCTTTAAACTACTTTAAAAAGAAGACGAATCTCACTAGGTATGAAGGAAGCTTTCTTGTTCACCTTCTTCAGGATCACGCTTAATAATACAATAGATATTCCGAGAATAGATGGAGTACGATTTTTTGGAAAAATTACTGTTTAATTCCTCTAGCTCTCTCTAATGAAGGCAGCACGTCGGTGGAATGCCGCAACAAAATGCCAACACCTTGACAACGTCTGCCAGCAAGCAGGAAGTTGCTAGGGAAGACTCGGGGTCTTCGGGGTTGAATAGCCAGGCTCCGATGTTCACTCCCAGCGGACAACAAAGGCTTCGACCGGTACTCTACAATTTTGTTAGAATTGTCGCCTCTTCACCTTCAATCATCTAAGGCACCCTTCAACTGCGTTCGTCTTTGGTCATCGATATTAAGTACCATTCTCGAGTAAGATCAAGTTCGCATTCAATAAAATAGTTTTCGCATGATTTACCATTTTATGTCTCCTCTTGTCCTACAGGATGCTTCGACGTGGTTTCCGAACCTTGACGCGCAAAGTTGGTACTTGCCCAACCCTTATTAAAAAATTAGGCAATGTTGGAGGTGGTCTATGCGGCTATGCTGTTGTACCTCTTTGTATCCCTCACGCAGGGATAATGTTGGTTCCCCCAGAATCGTGTCGCTGAATTTTTGGTCCCACTCACAATAACCTCCACAAGTTTGTTTTCCAATTATGGTGTCTTCATCTAACAAAGACGTATCATTTTCTTTGCGTTGTGAAAGACTGCCTTCGTTCTACTTTTCTAGCTTCCAGCAATAAATAAGTAGCATCTACTTTTGCGTCTCAAACCAGCACCGTCAAGTTGATTGCTTGCATTCCGGTGTTGATTTTGAGAGCGCCGGTGCCTCAACATTTTCTTCACTCTGCGTTGACATAGTTCTCGTGTCTTGTCTGATAAGTACTATGTACTCGTCAACGTTTATCATTTGGCTCCACACCCTCCTTTGTTCTACCTACATCGATTATACATTTCTGTAATGCATTTCGACTTACTAGGTCCTCTCTGCTATGAGGATACAAAAAGACCTAAAGCTTCACAATAGACGGTGTTATTCTGGCCTTCGTGTGGTCTTACATCAGCCTTTGAATAACATTATGCTGGTCATCTAGCTACACCTAAACATATATTAAAGCAAAGCCTTTTTGCGAAATTTTCTATTCCATTACATACTGTTGCTGCTTTCTACTAAGTAGCATGATTGGATATTTCTACTCTTGAATTATGGTGGTCTATGAAAGAAGTAGACATTTACCATAAGATGTGATGTGTCCTAAAAAAGCCTTAAAATTGGAATGATTTCCAAGCGTTTTTCTTTGTGACAAGCCCATTCCTCTTTTTTTTAAACTCCCCAAAGCCAAACACGTAGATGGAGGAGCCCTCCCAGAACGACGGACACAACATACTAGATATGGTGACATACGAATCTTGCCAGTTTGATGTAGGTAAGCATTTGCCACTTTGGTTTTTGATCGGAATAGTTATCTTCCGGGAAAGGCCTTTACGGAGGAGAGAGATATGCTCGCTTTGATAGTTGTAAAGTCTACGAAGGCGGATGTTGCATGTACCGCAAATCGAAACAGACTTCTAAGTCGTGGGCAAAAAAATGTAGAGTTGTTGTATCTGAATCTGAGAGTGCATCAGCCAGGGCGCTGAACAGATCTGAGCTCGGAGGGAAAAAGGGATAGAAAAAGACGTGTGTCAGATTGCAGGTATTCCACAAAAACAGAGCTCGTCCAAATGGACCATGAACACGTCGCCCAATCTCTGTCTTGAAAAACAGGACTGACATTGGTTAGCAAGTTCCAGGGCATCTTCCTTGTCGGCTCGCAAAATGGCGCCCCCATCAAGAGTCTTGGGGGCGACCTGCGGGCCGCTTGATCACTTTCGTACAAGGAGAAGAGCAACAAGAAAAATCCTGGTCTCTCGGAAACGACGATTGAGCAATCGTTCGTCTTCTTCGCTTGTTCTTCTAAGTGGATTGCTGAATTGCATCAGGTGGATTGCATTAGACGTTTCTCTAGTCCAAGTGCAAGCAACCGAGAGTGCAGCTTCTGTCTTCGACGGGACTGAGTTGCTTCGTAATGCGGTGTCGCAGCGACAAAATCAACGCCCCACAGGGGAGCGATTGAAGGAATCACAAAGACCACACGTGGGGAGGAATCCAGGAGAGGAGTCCGAATCTACGCCAGCTACTCCTATTCTTGCAGAATTGCGAACAACAACCGGCAGAAGCGAACTCGCGGACACACAGCAAAGCCTTGAGATGGATGCGCGGTGTCCAGTAGCATCTAACGACGTATGCGCGCGTGCAGGTGGTGCGCCGAGCTTCATGCAGATGCCGTCAAAGCCCCTGGAGTATCCTAATCCCAAGGGCGGTCGGGTGCTAAGCTTTGAACCGAAAACGACGTCTGACGGCTTCGGGATGTAAATATTTTGAATAAATCTTCTATTTTCAGTAAGCGGCGAAAAATGGTATTTACTAAAAGATACCTCCACCCATATGCGTCCTCGCCCTTATATATAAATGACACCAAAGTAGTGCGTGCGTATTTCAACACTGGATTCGAAATTTGAGTTTGTTTACCATCTACTTCTACTTCCTCTCCAAAAATTCAACATTCCCTTTCACATTCATCAACATCAAATCGCCTTCAGATACAATGTGGATTTCAAGCCTGGAAAGTTTATGTGCAGTAAATGCGACGTAGCGACTTGTCCCACCTGCAACGTGGTATGCGACCTCTCCTCGTGCAGTAATATCCACTTCTACGAAACGGAGTGCTGGTGTCGGAGAAAAAGTGACGTGAAACTCAAATCTCCCCTTTGGCGTTTGAGGAGGTAAATGAACTCTTATCAATTTTCCGAATGATGTCTTTGGTGATTGTCTACCTACGCCTTGATCGATGCATGTTCTGATATTTGAGATGTGAACTAATTGTAGTTCTGATCGTTATCATGAAACAATTTTAGCTCTTATGCTCCTGAATACGTAATATTTACTAAGTCCTTAATAGAATGAATAATAGATAGTAGAAGATACTGTCTGCAGACACTGGGTAATGCCCGTTTCATCGCGCCAGTAGGTTAGTAGTATTTTGACTAGAGACAGGATGAACATCTTTATTCGTGCTTATTTTTTTCCCTACGTTGATGTACAGTGATACGGACGGACAGTTTGTGCTGAGTGGGTCAGTTCACAAGGTTTTCTGCAATGAGCAATGCGGAGGCGGCGTTTGCGACATGGATGGCTTGTTATGACGGAAGGACCTGTTCATATGGACTTCTTGATGATAGGGACTTCCTGATATGATGAGTATTTGTTTCATCACGATGACCTTGTAGTTACATCATTTTCACAGTTATTTTCGTGCACAATAGATACAGCTTCTAACCATTCAAGTTTAGGAATTCTCCTTTCATTTTGGTACAATCCCCTTCTGTCCTCTCCTACACACAAATACAAATCAAACAAGCCCTCCTTGCTTCTTTTTCATAAGTATCTATGTACACAACTTTTACCGGTTGATATCCGCTTTCCGCTTTTCATACCTACAATGCCAACCTTACAAAACGGCACAATCTCCGTTACCGTTTGATATCCACTTTCCCCTTTCATACCTACAATGCCAACCTTACAAAACGGCACAATCCCCGTTACCGTTTGATATCCACTTTCCCCTTTCATAGCTACAATGCCAACCTTACAAAACGGCACAATCCCCGTTACCGTTTGATATCCACTTTCCCCTTTCATACCTACAATGCCAACCTTACAAAACGGCTTGTCGTCCTTGGTGGTGGTGTGGCTTAGATCCACCGGCAGAAACGCTGAAAGACGACACCTGGCAAGGCATCTCAGGCGAAGAGTATCTTCGACTAGCTACTCAAGTTTTTTTTTCAGGCGAAGAGCATCTTCTATTGCTCAAGACATCAATTTGATGTTTAGAGGAAAGGTAAAATGTTAGAGCTATCGACTTAATCTAGGTGAAGCGTATCTTCCACTATTACATATCAATTACTGATCAGTCCTTGATGATGATGATGTTAGTCGATTCGGATTGGACCGACGACTTCCCTGAATCTTAACCGAGAAAAAGAAAATGTGAAGAGGAATTACGATGAGCCTTAACACAGGAACCAGCAAGGAATAATTGTTCTCCTCGGATCGTCGCTGTACTCCTACCTATTTGTGGGATTTTTCTCAACACAAGGAAATAGATGGTCACGCTCACATTGCACAACATATATTCTACAAACGAGGTATACGACGTCTTTTCTGCAGAGGTCACAGGAGCAAGAGTCCGCGGAAGCTGTAAGTAGGCCGTCTGCCGAGAGGTCTTCAATATCAGAGAGGAGGATTCCACCAGCACTGCAATTTTTGCAGATGCGCAGAAAAGTCGAGACCAACGACAAGGGGCTCTTCCAATTCGAGGCAGGCGGCTGGACTTGCGGTGATGCCGCTTATCCACCGAAAATCCAGAACAAGAACACCTACTTGTATTTACGGTCTGGGATACTAGCAAAAGATAAAGAACACCATTTGATGTCAGTTTATGCCTGACTACAGGGGCAAGGCGGGGCAACTAGCTCACTAGAAACGACTAAAACGCTTGAAACGAGTGACATACTTGAAACAAGAAATAAGAAAACATTTATCGAGACTCTAATTTTCGAGGACCGCGGTTACATAATATTTCCGAAGCAGAGCTGCAGTGGGGCGTCTTACAATAGCAAGTGCTACTGCTGGGACGAGCAGGCGCGCGTGAGTGGTGGCGACCCCCTCACTAGCGAAACCATGTGCGATTCCGGCTGTTCTCTTGGGGAGTGCGCGCTCAAGTCCCAGTGTGGCAGCGCACCGCCGCCGCCGTTTGTGGCGCCGTCGCCTGTTTTTCCGGATCCCGTAGCGGCAGAATCGCAGTTCGCCAGGGAAGTGCGCACGACGCAAGTTACCGCGGAACAACACGGGAATCGCTGATCAGGAGGCGAGAATCGCTGATCAGGAGTCACTAAAAAGTACATGATCATGAGTCCTTACCCAAAGGAATCGCTGATCATAAGTAGTACATAATCACCACTCTTTAGGAGTAGTAGCCGAAACCACCACTATCAGGAGTAGTAACCAACCCTAACAAGAAGTGTCAGTAACAGGAAGCAAGTAAGTAAGCACCTAACTACCGCTGGAACTTGATATACTTATGATTCTTGCGGACACTGCTGCCATGGGTAGTTTCCAATTTCTGTTATGGAGTGGTTCAAAGAAGTCACGAAGGAAAACATTACTTCTTTTTTATAGAAACCAATTTTTATCGTTATCGTTATTGTCCATTAGACAAAACGCGTAGCTTAGTCTCTCATTCGCTTGCTCTTTGCTCTCTCGTTTGGCATTCGTTATTCCGATTCCAAAGCTCTTTCTTCCACCAATACTGTTTCTTGCAAATCATAAACTCTCTGCAAGCGTCGTACAAGACGTCAAGAAACCTTTGTTATAGCCTAGTAGCTTTGCGGCTTGATCATAATTGTGCATAGCAGAAGTAAGCCGTTGATGATAGGCAGGACAAGGACAAGAGCTCCTGTGCCAAACCGCGTGTCAAGTCTTTTGTTCACGTGGCCCTATGATTACGAGGCCCGCGTAAGAAATTCGATCACACGCGCTGAGCGATGCACCAATGCGGACCATTTTGAGCGAACTCCTCACGAGCGATACTAGACTAGATACGCCTCTAACTATTGAGATAAGTTGTAAGAAAATGTAACCAGCAGGCAGTTCTTGTTCTAGAACTCGCTGGATCATCACTCGATATTTGAATCAGAAGATGTGACGACTTCTACGTGAAACGTCGTGCGCGATTTCGCGCTATGACATCTTCAAAAATGAGCACCTGTCCTCCAAGGTTTTTAGCGGCCATCGTCGTGCTTGCGAAGCAGGTGTCTTGTCGGGATGCGACGCAGAATCGCAGAGACTTGGCGGACTACCTCCTAGAACCTACTAACAAGGAGCTCTTCGCGAAAGAAGATGAATCGCTCTTCACGACTGGCATTAGGGAGAAGCTCGAGGATGGGGAAGATGAGGATCTAGAAGGTCAGTTCCTGGAATCGCAATCCTCTGAAGATTCTCCTAAAAGTTATGGGAATTATGGAAATTTATGTTTTTCTTTGTTCTTCGCGTTCCCTTTTCAGTCGCAGAGCAGCTTAATTACCCTCTGCTCTTGTCTATCCTCCTCTGATCTTTCTTTTTAGGTCGGCTCCACCACAACGTATTAGAATGGCATCATATTAGCACAGTATCTATCAGTGTGTTCTTTTTTCTGAGTTGCCTCTTTCTAACGTGAGAGACCGAGGGATCCAGCAGCAGAGGATACATCGTCGTTTCTGGAGTTCAATGAAGAAGCGCATAGCGAACAGAACATCAACATTGGTACGACAGGAGCACCAGTGATGGTCTCCAAGAGCGATCGTCCGATGATGACGACTCGTAGCTTAGTGCCACCACATGACACCAGAGGGACGGAAACGAGTAGATGCAACGCGCGGCATCCGGTAAGACAGCGCGTGGTGGCAAATTCGGACGAATTGGAGTACTTCTTTTCGAACGATGTCGACATCACGGTTCCTCAAACATGTGCTTCCGCGGCTTCGTGCCCGTGTCGGAGCTTTCTGGAGTCGCAGGGTGGCATAGATTTGAAGCGAGAGTTAGGGCTTCTGCACTGGCTTATTTGTCGATAGTTTTTTTATGCATGTTCAGCTTCATCAGACAGCCATTGTTTCATGTGTCTAGAAACAGATCTCTCGCTTTATATGAAGTATGTAAACGTAATCGTGTTTGTTGAGAAGTGAGACGGTAAGAAATGAACGACGTGCCATCTGCGTGGTTGGCTGGACCTGTTGATTATGCATCCTTTCTAATCTGATCCGAGGGGCAAAACGGAGGACAAATAACGAGAGGATTGACGCCAGAGGTTATAGAGTCACTGTCATGCTGCAAGGGGCCTTTTTTCGCGCATCTGGGTGCCATAAGAGACCGGTATAAGCACAGAGAAAACCGTCTTTCTGGGACGGAGATCGCGCAGGCGATTGCAAGCAGTACCGCTTTGAAGATAGTTAGGTTTCGTGGGGTTTTTTTTGTAGAAATGCTTTTTCAGGAGGACAATGATATCGACTAACAGCAGTTTTTATATGGATTCGAGTTTTTGAGTTCGGGATTCAAAAAGCAAGATTTTAATTGAAATAAGTTTCTAATTCTATTTCTTCCTCCTCGAGCTTGCTATTTTCTTCTCGCGTAGAGGAGAGGACAACCAGCAAACCGAACATCAGTTCTGAGTGACAAAGAGGTTATCAGAGGACCAATTAGAAATTTTAGGCAAGAGCTTGCACTTCTAACTTAGAACAGGAAGCGAAGCGGTATTTCATCAATTATTTTGCAAAGTCGCCGTTCGGCCAGACCTTACTTCATCATCGACACGAGACCTCGCAGCAGCATGAGCCTTTAAGGGCTGTCAAGTGCCCGTGCTCTCCATTCATTTCATTGATCCTTGAAGATTGGTATACTGCTAGAGGAGCATCGTTGTCGATATTCAGAGGTGAGATTACAGCGTCTAGTTTATCTTTTTCTTCAGACAACGTCGACACGTCGACCACTAGGGCAAAGAACTGCTAAGATCAGGTGAATTTGCTCATTATTGACTAAGAACGATAAGCATGGCAATTCTGAAGTTTATCGAAATTTATCCAGTCACTCACACTTCGTTTAGCACATTAAGTATTTTCTCTAAGTTAAGACGCGAAACAAAGCAGCCTCGCAGAAAGCGGGTCGTCCTCTGTGGCTAGCTTGTTCGACCCCTCTTGGGGCAAGGCTTCGGCCTCGATTTGGGCCGATATCGTGCGTGATGTCGGCTTCGCCAAGTTCTTTGACGCAGCCGCAAAGTACCAGGACACGTGTCACGACGCCGTAGCAGAAATTTTTTTATTAAGGGTTCCACCCACATTACACTTACATTCTCCACTAACATCTTCAACCAAGCTAAAGAAGTCAAGGTTGTTGCTCGGAGGAATGTAATCCACCCGTAACCTCTAATTATAGCACGGACATGTGAGCTGTGTCGACCAAATTTACATGCGGACTATCTCGAATTGGACACGTCGACATCGCCGGAAGCGAAACTTACCGAGCGTGCTCTAGCTTATGTTGCAGTGATCTATCTTATTTGTCTGATGATACGCTCAACTACGAAAAGTACGTTTTAGTGGTTCACAACTCCACCAGTGGTTTTAATCGCCCCTTTCATCTGCCCACGTTAATGAAGCGAGTGCAGTCGCGGAGCGCAAGAGCTAATCAAGCTGTGGACGAAAATCAAGAGGCCTTTTACGAAATCGTCGGACGGGGTATTTCTTTTGCGGATCTTGGACTCCCGCTTGGGACCGCTCAAAGAAGAGATTGCCCATACGCTCATGCATAGCCAAGCAGCTGGAGGAAAGAAAAATCGAGGACACAGTCCTTAAGAGCAACCACAACATCAGGAACATTGAATCTGTCTTAGAGTGAATGTATGAAGTCCATACAACACAGACGTCACGTCATCTAGTTGTACTGATTTTTCAACTTGAAAACTGTTTTCCGATTGAAAACTCGAGATTTAGAAAGCAGTGGTAGCGTTAAAAATAGGTGGCTTTAGACAACTCTGTTCAATCTTCGTCTACTCGTATAGTTCACTGTTATTTTCTAATATTTGAAAAGAGGAACTACAACAAAAAATGCTAACGATAACAACGACGGGAAGTATTACACGCTAGCTCTAAGGTCATTATCCTGCTGTCGCACACCACCCCGCTCGGCATTCGACATGCGTTTTGCCCGCAAAGAATTCGTATGATGGGCTGCAGGACAGCGAAGGACCAGTGTTCACGTATCCACCCGACTGTTTGCATCGCGTGGAGGCATCCTCTTGGCTAGCCGATTTCCTTAAGGCTGTCTCCCTAATGCATTTTCAGGTAGAGCATGTGCGATGTCAGTGTTGTGCTCTGCTACACGTAGAGGAAAAAGTAGCACTGCTACGAAGAGACCGCTCAAGAGGTTTAATGTAGTTTTTGTTAGTAGGTGAGGTCTAATGTAGTCATGAAGGTGGATGCCGAAGTGCTTCGTGTTCAGGATCTTTTCGTGAATGGGGGAGCGCGGTTTCGACATCTCGTGCGGAGTGAGGGCTTTGTTTTTCGAACTGGCCTGTATGGAGTATGGAATTTCGAACTACTCAGGGAAAATATTGCAGGGGTTTCGTTTGCGGAGAGTGAGAAAACACCAGGAACTTCCGAAAGGGACGGTGTCAGTGAGACTGGCGAGCAAGGCACAACATCTTCTTCGACTGACGATCGCAATACTGCGACGTCGCCTGGTGCTGCAGGTGAAGCTGCTGGGAAGAGATCGAACGGCGAAAATAGTGGTCTAGCTGAATGGGCTGGTACTGTAGCTCAAAAGGAACCACCGGAAAAAGAGGAAGAAGTCACAGGAAAAGAGCAACATCCAAGAGTGGAAAAGCTGAGTCCAGTACCAGAAGCTCCGTCTCCGATCGCCTTTCACGACCGTGGACAGAAGTGCTCGAATCCAAATGAGGTGTTCGATGTTCGTGCAGGACGTTGTGTATGTCATCCGTGTCACTTGTGGACCGCGCACCGCGGACCGACAGAACAGCACGAATCCGCGAGAAGTACGCATACGAAGAACGAGGCTTCGTCGGTACCCGCGGCGGCGATTCAGATGTCCAGGGAAAATAAGGATGGCGAGGATGAGGATGATGATGACGAGGAGGATGAGGATGATGATGACGAGGATGACGATGGAGACGACGCGGATGGGGATCATGGAGAGGAAGATAAAGAAAAAGACGGGGACGAAGAAGAAGAATCGGAGGGAGATGGAAATAATGGCCAGGAAGCGAGTGAAGATGGTGATAGCGCAAAGAATGAGCGAAATGGCCGCGAAAGTCCCAAAAAGAAGGGTGGAGAGAGTCCTACGCCAGGAAATGTGCTGGTGGAAGGTGACAAGAAGGAAGAACGACCTCCCAGTGAAGCTGGGAATCCTTCTGGCGGTGGAGAAGCAGAGGTACAGAAGACAGAAGAAAGTGGAACACATAGTAGTCCGAAGCCTGGTCCTGGGGCTGCGGATCCCCAACCGAAGAACCCGAGGGTGGGAAGCTCAGATGATACTGATAAGGCGGATCAATCCGACCAAATCGCAAAAAAGCCAGATGCCGCAGCCGAAAAAGTACAGCCAGTAGTTGAGAAGAAGGCTGATAATGGTGGACGTGGAGATACTAGTAATTCTCCTAGTTCTCCTGCCAAGACACCAGCTAGTTCTCCTAGTTCTCCTAGTAGTAGTGCCTCGGACTCTGCCAAAACACCAACAGCAGCATCAGGTGAACCAGACTCCGGGGACGTGAAGAAGAGCAAAAGTTCACAAGTCAAGCCGACTTCGCCTGCAGACGCTGAGGCAGCTGCTGATCAGTCCCCGGCTTCAGCAAAGCAGGAGGGAGGTCATGATACTTCTGGAGACGAGCAAAGCGTAAGCAAACCAGAAGCTGCATCCGGTTCTTTGGCGGATCAGGCTTCGTCTTCTTCGTATGAGCAGGTTTGTCGTGCACAGCCGATCCCCTATTTGCCGACGCAGCAGAGCTTTCCGCCATTGCTCTTCAGTGCCGCAGCAGCGGGAACAGCGGAGGGGTTTGGACAGCACTTGAGCGTCCTTGCGTTCCAGAGTTGTCACCGAATTCCAAGTCTCATAGTCCAGGACGGGTTCATAGAACCCCCCGTAGATGTAACTCGGAACACAGCACTGCGGCTGGTCGGGGTGTCTGCGTTGAGCGCGGATCTACGACGGCATCTGAAAGTTCCAGCGTCTCCAGTTCCTGCTGGTGCAGGCGAGACAGGATCTGCATCAGGGCACCTTTTGGTGAATGCGGAGCCGTTCAGGCACGATATCACATGGCCGCGTTCGAGCGTCGCTGCCGATGCCGAAGAGAACTATCTAGAGTACGTAGTCGGAACTACATCACGGAAGATGCGTTTCGATATGTGCGGAGGTAAGGTAGAAACTGATGATGGCGCAAGCACGATCATCGACGTCGAGCCCGCTCCGCTAGGGTCGATGGACCCGTCTGAAAATCCCTTGTTTCGATTTGCGGTCGGCCAGGAGACGCTGTTGCGGCTCCGTGCCGCCGCACAACACCTTCCCGATGCTGATTCGCTTCTGAGCTCTGCTGGGAGCCAAGATCGTGACGGAGAGGCTGCTGCTGATCCTGAGGAGACTGCCACACCTGGAGATTCGACTGCCGACAAGGATAAGTCGAATGTTGACAAGAACGCGGCCCTCGCTGCAGATGTCGGTGTTGGGGGGACGGCTGTCAATCCGGGGCCAGGAAATGTTGGTTCCGGTGAAGACACCGAAGCCGCGGCCAATCCTGCAGGGAGCTTTTTGCAGAAAAGCAGTAGCCATACAGGAAACGCGCTGTTTCTGGTGTGCGTCAAAATGCCCTACGGAGCTATGCGCCGGCAGTGGGAGCCTATTGGCACAGTGCATTTTCGCGAACTCGTGGGATCGGTCGAACCTATTGGCACACTGCATTTTCGCAGATCGGTCGAAGATGCTAAGGACGAAAAGCCTGAAGGCTCTAGGGACAACCCAAATGAAACGGCAAGAAAAGATAGCGTCGCTCCAACTGCTTCTTCGGCGCCAGGTGTTACTCCTTCTCAACATTTGTTCACTTAGAAAATTTTCTTGTGTTCTTGTCTTTTAGTTTCTTCGCAGTGAAAGGCGACTCACGGAGCTAACTAGGTTTTTCGCAGTAAGCTACGAACAGTCTTCACTGTTAAAACATGTGTTGAAGTAGAGTTCCTTTCTAGCTCTCCTTTTCGCGCATCTACAGAGCCTTCCAAGACCGAGACCGATGCAGCACGCAGCACTGACGCTTCAGCTCTGAAGGATGTGCCGGTCAGCGAATCGCACGATGGAGGAGAGCAGAACGCTGTAGAGATTCCTCGCGAGAAATTCAAGGTACCATTGGGGAAGGTTGTATGGAAAGCGAAACAGGATGGCCGCGACGTTCGTGTGGAGACGAGCAAGCATCTTGTCGTGGATGCTGCTGCTGCTTCAGAGGATGGGGCGGCAAACGCTGCTAGTACTAATGGCCCAGCTGTTTCTTCTGAATCTGGTCGCGAATCTACAACTTCTACGGACACTGGTACTGGTCTTCCGATTCTTGCTAGATGCCCTACCGATGGCGCACCATGTTTGACACTGCGCTCAAATGCCGCAGGGGTGCTTCGTTTTGTCAATCGCAGAGAGGGAAAGAGCCGTGGTGCTGCGGAAGAGGCCTCGCGCGGCGCACTGGACCGAATCTACGCGACTATTGCAGCCAAGCAGGAGAGCACTGGCGCATCAACAACTTCTTCGGCGGATGAAAAGCCCGCTTTAATCACAGGGGCTTCGTCGTCCTCGAGTCAGCCCATGTCCACCTTACAAGAAGAAGTAGCCACGTTGAGAGGCGCGGTTGATAGTGTGAGGGAGATGGTTGACGGTCTCGTTTTTGCAGAATTGTCCTCAGAGAACCAAGTGGGGACGCAAGCGACCGTGTCCTCGTCCTCTGAAACTCCAGCTTCATCAGGTGAGACAGGTGGAGATGCAATTGCACCTAGCACGCAAGATATTGCTTCGCAACAAGGCATCTCGAGTTCAGGTGATTCCCAAGTGGAGCCAATCGAGGCTGCGCCAGAAGCGGCTGCGGCTTTGCGTACTCCTTCAGATGACAAGGAAGGCAATACTGCCTCTGAGGAACTAGAAGGTTCTGCCCTCAACATAGCAACATCATCGACCACGTCGTCGTTTCAGAGAACCGTGCCACTGCGGATGCGCATTGGCGGAGAGGACCCCGCACAGAAGGACGAGAAGATTGTTCTGGGCGAAGGCAGCGACAATCGACTGGCTATCATCGCCCCAGGAGGCCTCGAACAAGAGCTGGCCGACGCTCATACAGAATTCTTTCGGCCACCGGAAGGTGTGAAACCTGAAAAAGCGGCTGAGACAACTGAGGACGAGAATAGCGGGATCGCGTTGCTAGTGCTGTCAATTCTGGTATCGATGTTATAGGCTTTTCTACCTACAAGAAGGATTTACTTCTACTTACGGGTCTATAAATAATAATTCCTTTGTTTCTATTTGACACTCATTGCTGTGTAACAAATTTAGTTAGGCGGAGGTGAAATAACGCATTCAAATCAAACAAAGCAAAGCATCTCAGATTTCGTGAGGGGATTTCCAGATTCTTTAAGTTCTGTTCTCTTTATTTTGAGGCTACCAAAAACAAAATGAATAAGGTCATCCTGGTTTTGCTTGGCCTGTCATCAAGCTATTTCCGACCTACCTCTGACGACGACGGTGTCGCGGTGGCTGCCGCGACTGAGCAAGAGAGTGCGCAAGACGGACAACAAGCTGCAGTGACGCAGGCAGAGGATGGCGTGAGCCAAGAAATGGTGTCACAAGAAGGTGCGAGTGCATCGGATGAGATCACGGTCGCAGATGTATCAGGTGAGGAGCAAGAAAACTCCTCAGCAACGAAACTAGAGCAGCAACGAGCGACTGAGGCGAAAGCGCCGGCAAATAAGTTGAGGAGCGGAGGGGAGTCGACAGAAGTGCGCAAGACTAGTGCGTCGGAGATGAAGAGGGAACGTTCAAGTTCTCCTGTGGGATCCGTGAAAACTTTTTCTGTCGGTAGCCACGTCCGCTTGATGAACTTGCCAGAGACGAGTGGGGCGCGGGCATTCAACAATGCTGTAGGAACCGTGATCGGCGCTAAGAACGACCTCGGTGAGTTCAAAGTGCGGCTCGAGAATAGCACTCATAATGAGATGCGGATAGGTCCAGAGTTTCTCTCGACCATCGACAATGACGCTTTTGTCCGCGCAGCTTCCAAGAAGGCAGCGGCACCCGCGCAGTCTGGAAAAGCACCACTCGATAGCGTAGCACCGTCTTCTGCAAAACGAGCAGCGCCATCGGGAAAACAAGCAGCGTCGGCGGGAGCGACCCATCCCAGCAAGGCAGCAGCGACTGGGACGACACAGCCTAGCAAGGCAGCACCAGCTGGGACGACACGGCCTAGCAATGCGCCACCGGTTGGGACGACACAGCCGAGCAAGGCAGCACCGGCTGGGACGACACAGCCTAGCAAAGCAGCGCCGAGTGGGACGACACAGCCTAGCAAGGCAGCACCGACTGGTACGACACAGCCTAGCAAGGCGCCACCGGTTGGGACGACACAGCCTAGCAAGGCAGCACCGACTGATGCAGCACCGTCTGCAAAAACAGCAGCGCTGGGTGCCGCTCCGTGGTCTGCAAAAACAGCACCGCCTGATGCGTCACAGTCTGGAAAAGCTGCGGGAACAAAACAAGCTAGCAAAGCAGTGCCTGGAGTTGGGGCTCCCCCGGGGAATGCCTTCGGAAAGGAAGGTCCTCAAAATCGACATTGAATTACGTGATAAAGTTTTCGTCATCACTAAAAACAGGAACACATTCGATTTGCTATAGATTATACCGAAACCAGAGATCACCAATGACTCACTTCTGTGGCAGAACAAGATTTTACAACTTAGATTCGAAGCCACTTGAGGACCACGAAGTGAACTTGCTAAGTCTATCCCACTGTGTAGCACAAGCAACGTCAGCGACGTCGCCAACAACAGCTACAATGGCGCGAGGAAAGGAATCTAAGAGAGCTACGTACTTTTGACAATGTACCTGTGTCTTTAAGTGACTGCGAGTGCGAGTCCTTGAGGGATTAAAAGAACAAGATCCAGCTTGGTCTGGTCTGGTAAGTTCGGGTAAGTACTCACATCGTGGACCTTCCTGTGGTTTTAGCGCAAGACCCTGTCGCCATGAAATACGAAGTCAGCGACGTCACCAACAACAGCTGCAAGGGAGAACACTTCTCACAGCTTTTTCATGTACTGCACCAGAACCAGATACAACAAGTACGATCACAACCGCAACGACACATTGCTAGTGTCTTTGCAATTCCAAGCTAGAGGAAAAGCTACTCTGTAAAAATGAATTAGAATCAAACGAGGGATCGCTGCGTAACGAGAAATATCTTCTCGCGTGATGTGATACGGAAGATCTATCCGATCATGCTCGCTCGTTTTCGTTCGCGAAATCCATTGGAAAGAGACTCTCACTCTGCCTCCACGTCATTTTGAACCCTTTGCATTTATTCATTTTTCGCCAACAATTTCACAGAAATGTTAAACGCTTCTCCGTTAATAATGGAATTAGCGAAGAATGTATATAGAACCTTTTTCTGACCCACCCAGGCTGTTAAAAAAGGGTAAATGTTTCTTATGGAAGCTTATTTTCGTTGTTTGACGATTTTTATAGTTCCCCAGCTCACGACGATCTCACTGCTCATTCCTTCTTAGTTGAGTTTACTTTGCTGCCCGTTTCGTTTACCATTGCCTTCAGTTTTTCGTGAGTGTCGAATCATTCCACAGTCATTTCTTCTTCAAAGTTAGGCACGACTTACTTGTTCAGTCGAAGATTCATAATGATGTGAGAAATTTCCTTTTTTATTAGTTAGTTGAAATATAGATAAAGAGAACGAAGTTTTTCCGTTGTAGTTGTGTATTCGCAGTAGTGTATGAAACAACGAAAATGTTCGTCCACCCGGGCCGTGAAGGCAAAAATGGTTGGTCTGCCGATGGGGACCGGGGTGGCAACAAGGGCTACCAGGAGTACGGCGGGCGAAGCTATAATCACGGCCAAGAACACAGGGCTGGAGAAAAGGGTAACTCAAAAAGCAAGTCCAGCGATAGAAATAGAGACAACGCGAAAGGAAAGGGCAAAGAAGACACCGGCAACAATATATCTCGCTACAGCAAGGGCGGATCCTCATCCTCGTCGTTTCATCCTAGTCAGCGCGGTCAGTATGGTAACACCAGTCACCACACGGGAGTTGGCGAGAAGGCAGCTGGTGGCAACGACAAGGGCACACGAGCTGCATCTTCAAGCAAGGGCAGCAAAAATGGATCCACCTGCTCAAGGAGCAACGGCAGAGGAGCGTACTATAACAACAACTCTGCTCGAGGAGACCACTATGCAGACCATGGACCGTCACCAAATATAAAAGGCAGTGGTCCTCGGGAGGGGCCGGATCCACCTCCATTGCAGACAGAGCATCCTCCGTTTACCTTTTTGGAGCTCGCGAATTCAGAGGAGCATCGGAAAAACTGGCGTGTCGCTTTGTGGGATGAGGAAAAGCGAAGTTACGCGTTCTACTACCCGAACTATCTCGCAGAGGACAAGTTGCTCTACTACTACAATGAAATAAAGAAGCACGCTCGATGGGAGCCAGTATGGGGTACTAGCACAATAGAAATTTAGGATATTAACTACTATCTAATTTGCGTCTTAAATTGATCTGCTCTGTCGATATCTTCTAACGATCTGTGCCTTCTCGATAAGTCTAAGTTAGTACTATCGATCAATTTACTTATTGTATCCACTTGATTCTACTAGCCCTACTACATTTCTTAATCATCGTTTGTGCCTTTATATCCGCTTTCTGTTGTTGTGTCTCTGCTTTTCAATAATCTCAATGTTTTCTATACCTCTTTCGCGACATGCATATACTTAATAGGTGGTAGCAAGATTTCCCGGCAGACGGCCTGGTACGTCCATGATACCGATTGCACGTGCATTTACACGTATGGACACGACAGTCGGATCCCGAATAAGTCCTCGGATGCATTTAAGAAGTTGATGCACGAGCTGTGGGCAGATCTGGGGTTCGACAAGATGACCGTTGTGCCTAATTCGGTTAATTTGAACCTCTACGAAAACGAAACGCAAGGATGCGGATGGCATGCGGACAACGAGAATCTCTTTGACGGCGTGCGCCGCGATTGCCGCATCCTGTCGATGTCCCTAGGCGGTCCCCGAGAGTTTTGGATTGGAGAGAAGCACGACAGGAAGGTACTACAGATCTTTTATGGAATGAAAAAGTGCTTACGGAATGAAAATGGAGGTTGCTTTTACTTAAAAATCGTCTCCGACGTTTTCGTACCTATTTGTCGACGGCACGCCGCAGCGAGCGCCCGCACCACCGTGCCGCATGTGATTTTTTTTTTACATTGAGAGTTAAAGTTTCTGCATATGGCTTGCTATTTAGGGCCTTTCAAACAAGGATGTTCTTTTAATTTTCATTCAGAAAGTCTTACTCCTTTTTTTTTGGATAAAAGGAGTGAGACTTTCTGAATGCAAATTAGTTATGTAGCAAGTGGCGACTGCCACGTTGGCGGACGCGTCTTTTGGTGGAAGGTGCTCGCGACGCTTCTCTGTGCTGTGTCGCTTGCGCTGACACCATTCCACCCCTCCAGCACACTCTTGTAAGGGCGCGCCTCTGATCTTCGTTATGCCGAAGATCATTAGGGATCGACAAGCTCAATCAAACTATTAATTTTCATTCAGAAAGTCTTACTCCTTTTTTTTTGGATAAAAGGAGTGAGACTTTCTGAATGAAAATTAGTTATTTGGTAAGTGGCGACTGCCACGTTGGCGGACGCGTCTTTTGGTGGGAGGTGCTCGCGACGCTTCCCTGTGCTGTGTCGCTTGCGCTGACACCATTCCACCCCTCCAGCACACTCTTGTAAGGGCGCGCCTCTGATCTTCGTTATGCCGAAGATCATTAGGGATCGACGAGCTCAATCAAACTATTAATTTTTCATTCAGAAAGTCTTACTCCTGGCGATCTTCATTATGGATAAAAGGAGTAAGATTTTCTGAATGAAAATTGATGGAATATGATTCTCTTCATAGATCAACAACTCACATACATAGGTTCTCTTCGTACATGATCATAGATCAACATCTCTTCATAAGACTTCCTGAGTGAAAAGCAAGTTGACTAGATTCTCTTCATATTACATCTTAACAATATCAATATCAATACCATCATACTACCTCAAGTTAGGTAAATGAATGAATGAATGAAAACAGGCCAAGCGAGACACGATTGTAGAGACAACATTACACGCGGGAGACCTGATTACGATGGAAGGCATGATGCAGAAGCACCATTTACACTACGTCCCCTATTTGCGTTCTCGCGAGAACATTCGACCACGGATCAATCTGACTTTCCGAGACCTCGTCGTCCATAAGCCTAACTGCAAGAAGAGACGAATGCAGGTAGGGGGTTCGACGTCGTCCACTGCTCCACATGCACTTCCTGCAGCTTTTTCTGATAGAGGGATGGAAATGGATGCGGAGGAGAAACAACGACAAGAAAAGGAGGAGTCTGAAGTTGGCAAGAAACAACAAGAAGAGGAGTCTGCTTCTGCAGTAGAGGGCAATACATCAAGCAAGAACACGAGGTTTCGAGGACATGAAAAGTACATTCACACATGGACGCGGGCCCATGTGCCTTGGGGAATTGAGCGTGTAGAACCTGTAGAGAAGTGGACGAACTGCAATAGCTGCGGAGACGGACCTGATAGGGGTCGACGGTGCATCGAGGTTCCACGCTTGCCCAAAGTGGAGGTAGAGGGCCGGTTTTCATCCAGTTCCCCTGATAAGGCCAGCACTGCCGCGACCAAGAAGGGTGCAACATCGCGGACCACGGCAAGACGGAAAGGCAGGGCGGGAAGCACGACAGTAACCGAGGATACCGATGAGGGAAGCAGATCCCCTACAGCGATGAGGGGAACATCTGTCAAGGTGCAACTTCAATCTTCTGCGCAGAAAATAGAAGCTGCAACCGTGGTTTCTAAATCAGAATACCGATGTAGAATCTGTCTTGCGAACGAGGATCCGCGGTGGCTTAGCATGCTATCTCTTGACGATTTTCTCGCGGGCCGAAAGCCTGGCGTTGCTTCTTCCGCGAGTGTGGTACTTAATACAGCGTCACCACCTCCTCCAACTACTTCTTCCACAGCAAATGCACAGCGTGCGACAAAAGCAAAAGAAGAGACGAAGAAAGCCAAAGAAGATAGTACAAGTAAGAAATCGCGTAAATCAAAACAGTACGCTGAGGATTCGTTGCGTGGCATCGAGTTGCCTTCTGTCTACGCGAACATGGATTTTATAGAAGACGCAGCAACCCTAAATCCACAAGAAGGGAAGACTGGACACCTTCCAGCAGGAAACAAGGATGCAGCAGGAAAAAAGGATGCTTCTTTATCACGCGGCGAGACGGCAGGAACAGATGCTTCATCTTCGCGCGAAGCAGCTAGAGGAAAAAGTGATGCACGCAGCGAAGCCGTGGCAGGAAAAGGAGATGCAAGTGGCGGGACGGGAAAAAAAGGAACAGCACGCAGCGAGACGGGTAAAAAAGGAGCGCGAGCACAGCCGGAAGAGACGACAAAGGGCGGTAGAGTGGGAGATCGAAAGCAAGCAGATGACAGGTATTTCGATGACTAAGAGTAGTAGAGGTTCACTTCAGGATCCGGTGAATCCTTACAGTACTAGTTAGTAAGCAACCGCTACTGTTTCGTGATGAAAATCTCTCTCTCCACCACTGCAGGTCTAAAATAGAAGATACAGGCGTCAACGCGTCTTCTGCTGCACCCGCGTCATCTAGTCCGCAAGCCTCGGAGCCGGAGAAGGCGACCAGAGGAAAGGTAGAACAGTTGCATAATAGCAAAGCATCTCCTTTTCCAGAGGTCGACGGATCATCAAAGGGAATGTCAAAAGAAAAGACTACTACAACGTCCACGCAACAACAAGAAATAAAGAAGCACGCAACAGCATCATCTTCATCCAATATTAATAAACAAAAGACCACTAGTACGTCGGCTGAGCACACAGAGGAGGTCGTGGAAGATGAGAAAGCTTATTGGAAACCAAAGGGCTCGAATCGAGAGCCCCGACGGAGACGGCCACGCTATGGAAGGGGCAGTTGGGAATCATGGAAGGAAAAAAACGCAACTCCTGCACAAGACAAACCTAGGTCTAGTAAAGAGCACAACGCACCGACAACAGGAGCTTCGCAGCAGCCTGATGCCTCTGAGAAGGGCCAAACACGTGAACAGAAGAATGGCAGCGAAAAAGGAAGGGATCCAGTTGCTGACCAACAACACGCCAGCACTGAACAGCAACACGCCAGTAAAGATGAAGAAATGCGAGCCGTAGATGAAAAACGACTGCCATCGACTACTTCCGCTTACACTGCTAGATCGGAAAATCATGACCGGTATCGCGCAGAATATGGGCGACACAGAACGCCAGGGGCGCAGAGGGGGCGTTACAATAATTACGGGTATAACCGTCCTCGAAAAGCAGGTGACAAGTGGTGGGACTGGGAGGACGCTGGTACGCACAAACAGCAGGAGACGGTTTGGCGCCCCAAGAATGCGAGTAGGTAGTAGCAATCCCAATATCCAACGAGAGCTCTAGCTCCCCTCATATGATGGATTTTCCGGTCAACCACATTCCGTGATTTTTTTCTCGGAGTCTTGTAGATTATGTTTTGGAAATTCCTCTGTAGGGTCTCATTTAATTTGTAAGCCTTCGGATGACTTCTGTCACTACACACTACATTCCAAAAAACTATATTTTCGCGCTGTTAACAACATATCTTACGCAACGCCGTAAATTCCCTGATTGGCACTCAGCTTTTATCGGATCCCCATGACGTCGCCACTCACTGCATCGGATGGCGGGTGCGAGTAACAAGCCTTACGCAGTTGTCAAAGCATTGTCTTGTTTAAGCGAAAATTTTGCGCGGGAAAGTAGGCATAAATACAAGTTTTCTTGAAAATGGAGGCTGGTTATTTTACGTGTACTCTTTTGTTATCAGTGTCAGAGACGCCTCTAGAAGTACAACTAATATCTGTCTGCTATTATTGAGGTTTCTTGTACCTTCTTTGAGGAGCGACTCTCTCGGTAGGCGCAAAAAGATGAGAGAGAGTAATCTCTGGAAAACTTCAAATTCTTTTATGAGAAAACAACCCCAAGAAGTCTGGCGCGTCTGTTTTCCACGCGACTCAAACACCTCTTGGCATCATAAACAGCAGTGAAAACTGTCCATGAAAAAAATGAAGAGTCAAACTTCACTCTTTGAAGATAATGACAAAGTGTCCTCTGCTGAAAAAAAGGGGCGGTCGAACCAAATAAAAGTTTTAGGTGAATGTAGAAATGTCGGATGAAGAGGGCAAGGACGAAGGTAGGACTCGACCTATCTACATGATAAGTCGTAAGAACAGGACAACTACTTCTATTAGTACATGAAGCGCTTTTCTTGTTCGACACAACTATCCTATTGGAATTGGGTTGAATAGAAACTGTAGTCTTTGAGTATTCTTAGAAGGACACCAGGAGGAAAATGGACGAATTTCAGCAATATGTGCAGCCGCAACAGGTGGTGGATCATCGACACACCGCTGTCGATATGCGCCACCCACGCACTGACGCGGGGCCTCTCCCATCGTCGGTCCCGGGTCCGAATGGGTGAGCAGTTTTTTTTTATTCAATTATCGGTTGATCCAATCTACGGAGAATCCAGTACCCTTGTAAGTGTATAATTTTTTTCCGCTGAAGTTGAAGAGTGAAAGTTAACAAGTAGCATTTTGTCTGTCTTCATGTGCAGAATGCAAAAACTTTCTTCCTCGTACAATTACTCCAATCTGCAGTTCTCAGAATGACTACCGGCGTCATGGGTTAGTACCTATCTATAACGATTTCTTTAATCATCTTAGGCAGATTGCCGTTTAGATGGTTCACATCGTCACCACTTTCATGATGGCGATATTTGATACAGCAGCAACACGGAGCATTTCCAGTTTGAGCCAGAGGTAGAGGAGAGGATTATCGAAATTCCGAAGCTAGTGGAACAGGTTGTCGTGAAGGAAGTGGTCATTCCAGAAACGCACATCGTAGAAGTGGTAAAGGAAATACCACAAGTGCAAGAAGTCATCCGGTTATGAAGATCAATGGGACGATGTTTGATAAAGATATAGATTAATTATCTATGGGGATGTTTCTCTTTCTCTTTAGTTAGATCATGTAAGATCAATGACCCTACTGCGGGATGCTTGATCCTGTTCATATAGTTTCTTAGATCAATCATGTTGAGGAATGTCTAGTTGTTGATATTTGTTTTTTGCGCATGAGAGATCTTCTCCGTGTCTTTCTTGTCCTTTATCTCGGTGCTACTTCTAGGGGTACTACTCCTAGAGTATCCACCATCATTTTTGTGGACACCTACCTTAACTACAAAGCCTAGCGGACAAGGGCGCAGGTGCAAGACGTCTGTAAATCTTGCATCTGCAAAGCAGTGAATTGATATAATCGTTACTACGCGGCCTTATTCTAATGGGTGAGGTGCCTCGATACGAATTCAAGGAGGTGATCAAGGAAATACCAAAAGTGGAGGTGAAATATGTGGAGAAGAAGGTTGAGGTCCCGCAGGTTATGGTACTATCGAACTCCATGATGGAAATTTATGTCCTACAGCAGCTTTCGTGGAAGATGTGGAAGATAATAGACTAGGTAGTCAATCTCCACTCACACGTTTACGTATGGGTCAGTAGAGGATTTGGTTTCCGATAAATAGATCAACTGGCTTAGGCAGCTTTGGATGAGTTTTATATCCTTTGGAATGCGTGGTTCGCTTTGGAATGCGTGGTTCGTCCTACATGTACATCCTGACAGGTGCGCGACATCCCAGTAGAAGTGCCGCAAATACAGGAGGTCTCAAGAACAGTGCCACGAATCATCGTCAAAGAAGTACCAATAGAAAGGGTGCGGAAAGTGCAGAAAGTCATCTATCAGGATGTCGAGGAGATAGAGTATCTTTCAGTTCGAAATACTAGGGGGATCGTTATGATGATTCCAAGATACAGCTTCCTCATCCGCTGAGCATGTAGTAGATGTTGATCTCGAGAGAATTACTCGACTCTCTTTTGTCTACCTTCTCGATGTCGGGTTCCAGGTATGTTCCAGTTCCGTACATCGTACAAGTCGAAGCGATAGGTGGTTATGGCCAAGGCGGTGAGGGGGCAGGCGGCAAAGGTGGGGGTGCAGGTGGTGCAAACGGTGAAGGCGGGAGTGGGGGCAACAACCTCGCTGGAGGCGGTGCGAATGGAATTATGACTCGGGCACATTTGAAGATGAAGAGACTAATAGAGTTGTAACCCCGATAACTGCCAAAGAATGATAATCTGTTTTGATTTGGATTCAGTAGCTGCTACCTAGGATGAAAAAACCGACTGGGCCTCCTAATTATAAAAGATACATTTTTTAAGAATGTGAAGAACTTCATCTAGAATTCCTTTATTCTAATCTCCAGTCAAAGCGTGTGAAGCAGGAGGTTCACTTATTCGAGAACGTGAATCAAATAACGAAGCCAAAGCTCGTGCCCGTTGAGAAGGAGATACCCGAATATGTACCACAGTACATAGATGTGGACGTGGATCAGTACGGCATGCCAATTCGACCCGCGCCGACGCTCGACGTGCTTCTGGCGCAGGGTGTGCCGATGGAAGTGGCGTGAGGAGTAAAGGCCACGACTGGAAAGAATCATGAACGAGTCATGAGACGGGTGCTGGGCTGGTGTGAGACCACTCATGTGATATCAGTCATGAGTCTAGCAGTCTAGCACTAATAGATTGATGTGTCTCTCCTTGTCACTTCGTAGAAACATCTAGATTTTGGTCAAATTCTGCTGTCGCTTGATTGACAAGTCGTGCGGAAAGTGTTGGTTTTCGTTGTGAATTAAGCTCGCACTTTGTCCGAATGTATCCCGATTCCATTCCAAGACCAAGGATCAAAAATGTATAGATACTTATTCTGCTCGACAAATGATTAGGACGTACTAGTACCTCACATGATGCGAGAGTCCATCTTGTTTTTTCCAGCGTCCGAAGTGGCGACGTGAGGCTGTCCGCAAAAAGCCACTCTTAGGTGCAGATTTGTTGTCGCGAAATTTTCAGTGTTCACCATGAAGGCGCCTAACTCTTGAGACCACTCACTCACTCTGATGGTGCTCGTGCAGTTACATCCAATCACTCAGAAGCAATAGCATGATGATTAGTGGATGCCTAAAAACGTGTTGTTCTCGACGACGCGCACACCTACCATGTTCTAAGACCACGCATCAAGTGAATTTGGAAAAAGTCCACTTTGGAGCAAGCCTCTCCTCTGTCGGTCGATCACACCCGTGCGGGTAGGAAACATGTGGCCTACAACAGATCTTGGCGTTTCTGATGATGGATTATAAACATCAGACATTTTGATAGTAGAGCAATTCAGTTCGTCCCTGTTTTAGATTTTTCGTGAAGATTTGACGAAAATGACCATGTAACTATATTCAGAAGTGGTACTATAGACTACACAGAGTGAACTGAATTGTAGACGGATTATTTCTGAATGTGTAACAGGGGTGGAGCCAGTGGCTATCTGTTATTGCCGTCATAGAATTTGAATTAGATTAGATGACATGCAGATCTTCATACACTAAATCCATGACTCCTCTTTACTGTATTGCGAATCGAAGAATTTGTAGTTCACGCGAAGCAAGGTCGGTAATAAGTTATATTTGATGTGTTGATGTTACTTACTACAGATGTTACAGATACTCGCTACCTCATGCTAGGCAAATTCATTCACTCATAAAAAGACAATTATATTTTGCTGCACTTTGTTCCATCTTAGTAGTTGGAAGTTCTTGTTGACAACTCATACTGTTATTCTTAGAATTAGGAAAAATGTTGGGTGGTTTTGGCAGGCTTTTTCGGCGCGATGTGGTGCGAAACGAGGAGGCAGCGTCTGTGCCATTAACAGGAGACAGTAGCGAGGCGACGGGCGCAAATCCAATGCTCGTAGAGCCGAAACTATCTTGCGTTCAGTATGACAACTTTGCGAGGGAATGGATGACGGTGTCACAAATGGACACATTCGACGGGTATTATTATATTAACTGAAAGTTGTATGCCATAGAATAGGACTTGATCATTGATTTAACGTAGTTTCAGGTTAGAAATAGTTTGGTTGTAATGTGGCGTAGCATGAAGGTGTTTTCAGATAGTGGCTGGTTCACATAGCATAAGCTTCATGGTGTTTTCAAAATTATGCCAATACGAAATTCCAGGTTCCGAGTAGAGGTTGGAAAGCCACTTTCGAAGTCCTTTAACGCAGCACATACGCTTTTATTGGGCACACAGCAGAAGGGGCAGCCATATGCATATCAGTTCGGCCCAGTTTTTCAAAGTGAAGACGGGAGACTGTTTGTGATGGGTAAGTGATCCGTTTTTGTTTTTCATAATGCTAACGGGGTCACCGGGATGGAAGACCTTCCACATAACATGGCACAGCCCTGCGCCTGTTGGATTGGCGAGCAGCGTCCCCTTGCTGTTTGAGCATACGCGGAGGGCCGCCGCGCTTTAGCTGTAGCGAGATGCGGCTCCACTTTCCCCGGCTGGGCGACAGGGTTGGCTGTCGTCTCTTTCGGTCTAACTACCAACCACCCCAGCAAGCCGCACGCCGCAGGCCTCGGCCTATTCTGCCCGGGGACTCTCTTGGAGCCTATGGCCCAGCAAGCTAGCGCGGCCGCCTGTGGTTCGTGAGTCCGAGCGTGAGCCGAAGGGAGCTCTTTTGGCTGAGAGGATGGGCACGGGCTGGAGACTATTGCGGAGGGCACACGTGCAGGGCGCTGGGTAAGAAGCCAGAGGAAGACGGAGGAGAATGGGGCGCCGCGCTGTTGCTGAAAATGGGCGCGCGGACTCTGGCGGCGCCGCAGCGGGTTGCGCCGACAGAATTCCACGGCGCGTCGCGTGCAATTTTGGCGGGTGGGCCGCCAGGGGTATGCGCTGCCGGGCCCTGCTCTCGTATACCGCAGCGCAGTTTGTTTCTACCTGCTAGCGGCGAGTGGCCAGCTGCTCCACCAGAAGCCCCCGGCGGTGCCAAGCCTGCGACGACAGGCGAGCTGGCTGCCACACTTGGCCCAGACGCATCTGCCACGGCACGTCTGGGCAGGGTCTTACGCGTACGGTGCAGGTTTCTACTTCTCGTCCCGTATTAAGTGCGCAGAGGGGAAGGCCGCCCCGTCACCCGATCACCCCCATCCGCAAGCTTTCTTGGACTGGCTCCAGAAAACAACACGGACGGACCCGCTCGAGCCGCCCTACCTCGACGACAAGGAAGGCCCAAGAAGCCACCTTGTGCCTGATCCAGTTGGCCAGGATGGGCATGCGTTTCAACGCAGGCCAGCACGTGCCGCGCGTCGCGAACGGTGCAGATCCGCCACATTACCCGACAGTCATCAGAAAACGACGAGAGCAGACTTGAGGCCACTGCCGCACCATAAGGAAGTCTGAGCTTGACGCTGAGGGCATCGCGCACGGGACAAGCCTGGGACATCGTCAGCATCACCATACCCGTGCCCCTCTTGGCCCGACCTTAGCGCCAACAAGCCTATGGAAACAGCAACGGGGTTAACTCAATAAGTAGCGCAGGGATAACTGAGTCGGCACAAACCTCGGAACTGACTGCCATTCAGAAGAAGATGCTTAAAGGTCCTCGGTCTCAGTGGTTTCGAGACATACGCCACGTCGCTCCAAATCGGACAGGGCCGAGAGGTGAACCGGCGCGCCGCTTTCGTCCCGGTGCGAGCAGGCGGCCGCTATGCGAACCGTGGACGGCGCGGATTGCGTGGCCAGGACATCGCGCCGACCTTGTGGCAAGTCTTCTTGGCCAACACTCCGGAGGCAGAAGCGGCCATCGCGATCTCGAGCAGCTGGGATAGCGCGTCAAGCGACGCCATAAACTATCGACAAGTCCAGCAAGGTGCAGGCGCTGGCCCACGTCCGAGAGCCGCCGGCCCTCGCGGACGCGCAGGCCTCCCAGTAGGTGGCGCGCGTGCGTCTCGCAGTCGGTCGCGGGCTGCAGACCGTCAGGGCCAAGGACAAGGCCTTGGCCAGCAGCAAGGCCGTTCCGGCTTCAGCTTCCCTCCTACCAGCGGACGGCAGCACCTGCCAGGCTACTTCTTCTGAGACGCGGCAGAAGACCACGATAACGACACGGCAGGGGGCGGACTACCGTCGGCACAACCCGACTCGGACTACGCCGGCTACGGGTACAGGTATGGGAATGGTGGCGCTGTCGGCTGGTCGAGCGGCCAGGGTCAGGGAAGCGCTGGAAGCGGTCAGCAGCACAACTCGAGCTCACGACGGAGCGAGAGCTGGGGTGCCGTCCTCCTCCGTGACCTCGGTCACGACAGACGTGTTACCGACGCCGCGGCCGGTCTCTACGACTTCAGCCCTGAGGACGCCATGCGTCAAACGCGGGCAGCGTTCCCGGAAGCGTGGCGCCGTGATATCGTGGCTTATCGCCTTGACTGCGCCGGGAAATACTTGAACCCGGTAGCATACCGCGCCTTCGCTCAAGCGATCGATGAGGCAATGCTCACAAATCAGAGGGGCTAACTTCACGCCTGTCGTTTGTAAATTAGGACACCTGCAGGCTGAGCGTGACGGCGTTGCGGGGGGGAGCTGGGAAGGTGGAGGGGGCGCCAAAGTCATGGCGAAGCTGAAGGAGCAGCCAGCCCTGGGCCCCCGTTTCGCGCGCGCCGTGTCGTCGGGTGTTGGTTTTTCCAATTCATCAAGCTGGCGCTAGCGTCAAAAATGGCCACGACGGCGCCACAGTTGGGGGAGATCGCAACGCCAAGAAAGGCGACGACAACGCCAGAGGCTTGGGGGGTCGCAACGTCAAAAAAGGTGACGACGACGCCACGGGTTTGGCGTCGATTTCTTCGGAAGTGTCTGCGGACATCTTCGAAGGGGTGAGCGGTCTCCTTGCTCATGTCCACGGCGAAGCCTGGCGGTTGGTCAGCGTCTTGCTGCGCAGTCGCAAGAAGTGCCGCGATGTGCGCGCCTTCCTCTTTCGTCACCTTTTGGGCTGGTGGTGGGCGTGTCTTGCGACATGGAATTGCGTCAAAGTTTTGCAGATCTATCACGGGCGCAAAAGTAGCGCTTTGCGGTTTGCTTGATGGTGCTCTCCTTGCGAAGGCGTCGCCATTTCTGCAAAGTTGGACGGAAATCCTCGACGGCCGGGCGTGTAGTGGGGTCGCTGCGCTTCGCAAAAAGTTGCCGCATGTTCTGGGGTTCTTCAATTCATCCGCCAGCTCGCGCTCGCGGGTCTTCCTGACAAGGAGACTCGGGGACGGAGCTCAGCGGCTGCCCTCTTTTCGCCTTATATCTGTTGGCAGTCTGTCCATTCTTGAAGTGGTGGAGCCGGTCCCAATTATGTGGCGCGTTCGGTGATTCTTTTCGTTCCACTTCGCTAGACCGTATGGCTTCCGTCGTTGAGGCTGCCCCAAGTCATTGACTGGGGGATACGCTTCAGCGCTGCTGTGGGCCTCAGCCTCTCCAACGAGGCCCCAGGGGTTTTCTCTGCCTTTCTATGGGGTTAATCACTGCGGGCGCCCTCCCTTGGATGCACTTAGAGCACACCCAGCCTGCGGACTGGGCCGGGGGTGTAGCTCAGACTTGTTGCTTTGTGATATAGCTCGGATGCTTTTAGAATGATTCGCGAGGCCTCTAAACTCTTGTCGCTTATCTCAAGCGTAGCGGCAATGACTGTGCCGCCAGAGCGTACCGCGTTAGGCATTTCAAAGCACTTTCAATTTTGTTGCCTTCCTCGTCACCAAGGTAAAACGAGTTTGGACGGACTTCTGAACGCGCGAGTAGTAAAGAAGATATGGGGACCATATTGCGATATCCGAGCGAACCTCACCTCATGCATCATAGAGCCATCAAGGAATATGTATTTTTATCGAGTTTGAAGAAGCGTCTTTATCTTCCACATGTTTTCTCGCTTCTTACACAGATTCTTTCTGACTGTTTATCCCTGATACAGCGGCATTGATTGCCATTTCGCTCAGGATCTAGTCACCAATCTTTTGCTCACAGATCTATATTGTATGAATCGGACGATTTAGTTTTGATTTTTTTTACCGAACTGCGTGACGATACAGAGGAATTTGTCAAATAATCTTGTCAAATATTTGTCAATACTATTCTCTTCTGAAGAAGAAGAACTCATATCATTCAGGTATGAGTTCTCGAAGGACTTGAATTTCAAGCGATGGTCGACGTCAACGAAACTAGTGTGGCAAGGAATTTGGATTATGAATTTCGGCTTCTCATCTATGATATCAAAGTCATTGCATTTAGGCGGCGAGGTCACTTACCTCAATTTAGTCCATCGAGGAGCCTCAATGGGAACACTCGGCATCAGGTAAAATTTGAGGTTTTGCCTTAAAGGAAGTCAAATCGAGTGGATCGATGGATGAACGTGAGATGATAGGTCATGTTCAAAAAGTAGTTGTTTTACAGTGTAGCTAGTAGTAGTAGATGAAACAATTGATTCGATGTTTTCTCATAAGCAATGAATTTCAAAACGCAGGCACTACATTTATTTTACACCCCACTACGTTGTACTAGATACGACAGCGGTGGGAACGTATGTTCAGCAACCATTGGAAGAACGCCAGACTTTAAGAACCCAATGCGAGACGACATACTGCACGGCGTACGAATGCAATATGTCAGGAAGGTATGATAACTGCACGATAAGAATGCTAGATTTGTTGTGCGAGTCCTCGAAAAAGTACAACTTTTCACCGCATCAATCTACTTTATTTGATACCAGTTGAAGAACACTATGTATGAGTACCTTGCCGCATCAACCTACCATATTTAATACCAGTTGAAGAACACTATGTAGAATAGAAGCAGAGTATTTTGAACACTCACTTCATGGTTTGATTTTTGGTTTTTACCATAGAAAAGGTATGCATGTTGCAATCACATTCGTGCGCAAAAATTCTTTCTATCGGCCTTGAGCACTAGCCTGAACCTCCCTCAAAAAATGGGGGAAGCCTATCGATATGCGGCCGAAATAATACCTTCCTGCTGTACCTGTTGTACCAGACATTTTTACCCTTACCATAAATTCAACAGATATCAGACCGACTATCCATGGGCTGTGAGTTCGATTATAGTTACCCAGATTATGAGTCAGCGATGAAGGTCGGCTACGAGTACACTTTCCGGACATCTCGAGTGCAGGGCTTGCTGGATACTGCCGGTATTTGAATTTCTTTTTGCAGTCATTTTCAGTTTTAATTGCGAGGAGATCCTCTCTCGTTGAACTACTAAAAAGTTTGGTTACTGTTGTACTTCGTTCTACGCTCAGTCTACATCTACCTTCTTTTTTTATGTACTTGCGCACTGATATTTTCTTATGTGACTAACAAACCAGGTCGAGTCTCCTGCTTTATCAACGACTTTAAGGGTTTTGCCCTTTCCGGCATGATCGATTATTTCCATAACGATTATAAGTTTGGAATGCTGATGCATTACTTTCCGGCAGGGGAAAATGCTGAGGGTGGCGAAGGCGGCGTGGTCATGTAAAGCTGTATTCTAGTACTGAAATAGTGCTGTCTACCGGTAGATATGAAAGTTCCTTAAATATCCTCGAAGCCCTTTTTTTAAGATCAACTATAACTATGTGGCGTCCTCGCTCGTTGAGGCAATGAATATTGAGTATGATGATCTGTTTGCAGATGTTTCTGCTTTAACCCAAATTTTTAGAAGTCAGACTGATTCGATGAGAAAAGCAGGCTGCAGGCAGGGGGGCGAGAGTCGAGTCTGAAGCGGCGGGAGCGCCAGGTCTCAGCCTTTCGTGTTCCTATGTTAAAATCTAGATTTAAAGTTATTTTTGCATGTAGTCGTAGTCCCCGTCATTTTAGGAGGGGACACCGTCAGCCTTTGACGCAAAGGTGCAGTCGCGGGATAAATCAACAAAGAGTGGTAGTTGTTTTTGTTGAATGCTGTGGGAGTTGTGTTGGTGAGTACTAACCCGCACTTAGGAAGATCATCACGAGATTAAGCTGTTGCTTGACAGAGTGAAACAAGTAAATACTTTGACGGTTAGTCAGAAAATCTGCTAGTTTAAGCTTAAGTAGTATGTCTGCAGCACTGAGGCCAGTGCTACCGTTGAATGCGCAGTGCTACTTTGTGTGATGATTCCTCAATGGTCCCGTGTTTTCTGCAAGAACTGGTGATGTCATCTAAGAACTTGTTGAATAGTACTGTTGCGAATTGTCCTAGTTACTAGTCCTTGCCAGACAGGTGCAGCTGCGAGAAACTTGGAAGATCTTAGGAATGTCTGGCTCGTCCTCACCGGGAGGCGCATCTTTTTTATTTTCACTCCTGGGCTTGTTGCGACTGATTCTTAAGATGTCGTGACAGGTTGTAGGCATGTATTTGTAAGGGTCGCCAGGACGAGTGGTGTTTCAACTTTTGAAAACATCATCACCCATACTAGCAGGCACTAAAAAACGACACACAAAACGGATCGTAGATAGCAACACCATGCTCATGCGCATGTGGCATAGTGGGCATAATAATGACTACTAAAGCATATTGCACTACAGAGGTGGTCCATGGCAGTCACAATGACAAGACTCAACAATGAGGCTAGACTCTAGAAAACTTTAACATACGCAAAGATAAAAAGATCATGTCATTCAATAAAGAGCATGTCTGATCAAAGTTTCACGGGAGTAAACATGGTGATTTTGGGATATCAAGTCCAGATGTTGCTAATTATTTGAGACCGCTTTCAGGAGGAGTAGGAGCTGGCAATAACAACCATGCTACGCCGTTCTTCCAATGAGTTTTTCCTTGAAAGCAGTGGGTCAAGAGTGGCTGCGCACTTTGTTTTTAATATGATGTCATATTATAGCTTTTTTCCTCGACGCTACATAAGAATGATCGATCAATAAATGTCCCCAAGTCGAACACCGCTTCGATACGATGATACACGTTCTTCTTACCTCAGGTGTCCCATCCCGTTGTTCTTAATAAATCAATGATCGCCACTTCAATGCCAATTTAATATCGCCCAGAATAATTTGCTCCCAACACGAAAAGACATGCGCCTCGCCCAAGGCAGACACACCCCCCGACTATCGTCTAAAGCTGACCGTCTTTCTTATCTAGGTATTCGGAGAGAACATAAGGGGTTAAAGTTTCCGTGCGAAAGCAGCAGGAGATAGTTGGCTGGTTTTTCAGCGCCGACGAAAGCCTGATGAAGGCCTCAGCATTTAGTCGAATCGACTTTTTCGTCCAGAAGGTAGTGCTGCATTCTTATTTGCGATGCTGTTGTCACTCCAGTTGTACCTCGGACTCTCGTTCTACTTGACGCGGCTTGCCTTGGAGTCTGTTTCCTTGCTGTCGGTGAAGTTTAAGCGCCTTGGTGTTGGATCACACCCCGAGAGCATGGGTCTACCATCGTTTCCTGTCGTTCATTCGGTCAACCCAAAGAGAGGGAGCTACAAAAAGCCTTTGGAAATCACCCCCCTCAATTTGATGGAGTAGTGTAATGAAAAGGGAACTGTATTTGTCCCTCGTTTATTTCCCCCCATTGCATTGCGTTCCTGAATTAGAGGCGCCACTTCTTTCGTAGTAAGCATAAGGGTAAGACAATCACAAACAGTCGTTATTCATTTCACGAGAACATGCTAAAATGCAATTTATTTTTGTTTTCAAAAGACAATCCACCCTATAAAATCGCAAGGACCAGGAAGTTCATCAACAAGAATTATACGCACCAAAGACGCACCAGAACAAATAATAAAACAGACTAACTTCTATAGTTCGTGAAGATCATAGATGAAAATTTAGTTTTAGTTTTAGTTTGAAAAGGACTTTTCCCCGTTCGCTGGTTCAAAATACCTATCATCTTGTTGGTTCTTCCTCCGTAGCTAAAACTTATAGAGACAGACATCAATTCTTCCTCCCTGCAGGCGATTTTTATAGAGACCACAAACATCAAGATGACGAATTGCTTCGACAAGATACGTTTGCAGCAGCTAATAGCTGAAACGTCGCACGTCGAGAACCTTGCAGCCAATGTTTTCCACATTTTCTTTTTGAAAATGCAGGATGCGAAACAGGAGATGAAAACCGCTGCCCTTCTTCCTGTAGACGAAGCGAAAGAGGCGATTCAGGACTTGATTTGTATTTGGAGCTACTCAGCTAGTCCTTGCTGTCGTGAAGCTCTAGGTTGTAGTTGTCAGAAGAGATACTGTCTATCTTCATTTCTTTGTGGAAATCATATTTTTGTCTGTGCGGCATTTACGATTAAAAAGCGTACGTGGAGGGTAGATAACTAAAAACTAACCGCAAGTAGCGGCTAGATGTCTACCTTTGTCTGACAAGAGAGGTAGCCCTCTCAAAAACTCTTTGCTCAGATGAGTTCCGCGTGCAAGATCCGGATGCTGTGAAGAACTTGGGGGAACTTTTTGATTTGCACTGCCTTGACCCCAATGGGTTCACCTATCATGCGTTTATATCGCTCCTTCTGATTTTGATCCGGCGTATTGTCTCGATGGGCGAAAGTGGAGCTTTATTGAGTGGCAGCAGTGGCGCAGAACAGGCTCAACCCGGTACAGCTGTTTTTAAGGGGGCTGGAGACCATGATCATCCTTGAAACAACTCATAATCATTTTGAAGTTCTTATTTGCCTCTGATTGATTACAATGCAGACAGAGGACTAGAAAGATGTAGATCAGAGTGCTGAGAAAGACGAATTAGACCTGAATATGAAGTAGAGGTCCTCTAAGGCAACGGACGTCGAAGCGTTTGCACCAGGATCTTCCGGAGGGGTGCAGAGAGGACAGCCACAAGTTGCACAGACTACTGCTGTCGTGTCCTCTGGTGGCTATGCAGTGCCGAGTTCCGCGACTGTAACACCGCGAACCTCGACGACCACGCCTCAGCCGGCGTATCGACAGAGCTCTGCGCCATATGCGACGCCGCCTTACGCGATGGCTCAGCAATATGCGTCTAGACCCTCAAGCGTGCAGCCAGCTCAGCAGCAAGTTATCAACTACAGCAACTATCCAGGGTCGTCCGCGGGGCAGCAAGCTGCGGCCGCTCCTTCAGCTGCACCATCGTCGATCGGAGAGCCAGCTGCACCGGCATCAGCCGCAGCGCCGGTTCGGCAGACGGTGACCACGAGGATATCATGTCCGGCAGGTCAGGGTACTCCACAGCTGGGGATGGAAGCAAGTAGTGCGAGCAGAGCTATATCTTTTATAAATATATATGTGTTTTGCTTTTAGCAGACTCAGCAGTTGCATCCAATTGAATTGGATCCATGTTTTCAAAGTAAGAGGAAAAGAGTAAAGACAGAAAATACAACTTAGTGCTCGTACCAGAATGACATACACACTACCCAGGTAACACACCGCGAATGTCAGCGAGAAATTCTACTGTTGTTGGCAGGCAATCAGCAGTTGGAACCACACCACCAACGCGGATCAGCAACCGATTTGCACACATCAACTTGCTGCCAGTGTATCAATTCTTTGTGTGTATGTCTTAATTCAGGTACTGGTTATATTCTATCCCGACTAGCGCAACTAGCTGTGTTTGAAGGGACCTCTGTGAGTCCACGAACTATAGTTTGCTGTGCTTGTGATACCTACTGTGCTCTACTCAAAAGATGTCAAAGATATTGAAAGAAGCCTATTTTTCACCTTGTTCATCAGACAACTAACGCCGCGGGGAGGAGGAGCAACGAGAACATCGGTAGTGCCTCCGCTAGGGCCGCGCGCCTCGATCGTCCCGAAGGAGGATAGAACATATTATTGTACTTTGTGATTGTTTATTTCGTCGTGATTTTCTTTGCCTCGCTTTTTATGGATGTCTCGCCTAAACCCTTTTACAACTTCATCTTCACTCTTTGCATCAATATTGATCATTTATCACCTTCGTCTTAACACTAGTTTGCGCTTCACCTCAACAACACAGATAGAGTTTCCATGCCAGAGGGGCAGAAGATAGCGCCAGTGCCAGTGGCGCAAAAGAAGGAACAGATTCCTTCAACGCAATTGATGGATATGAGCAAAAACTGTGGCCCAGCAACCGGCGAAGTTGATGGCTTCAAAGACTTGTACTAAGATGATGGCTTCAAAGATTTGTACTCAGTATATGCTCATGATGGACGATAAGGAAAAGGATATAGATTTGATTGTCCCGCCTGATGAGAAGTACTGTAGTTAGATCGCCTTTCATTGTTTGTGATCATGATAACTCATGAATATACAAAGAATTCCATTTTTCTACATTTTGAAGTTGTACTTATTTTGTCCCTAACCTAACGAAACAACAGGTTGCAGCAATATGCTACACGGATGTCGTCAGCGCAGTCAAATAGGCCTGGAGCCGATCCGGGTGAATGGAATCGCGAATTATCCGACCTGCGCAATAACGCTGACCGCATAAGAAGTTCGGTTGCTCCTCGTTGAGGGGGATGTATTCATCTCTATACGTCGCTAGTGAAGTAAGAAGTCATCTTCTCCACGATGCGTTTGCCGGACGTGTTTTTGCATGGTTTGCATAGATACTGCGTTCATAGTTCACGGTGATCCTCTGTGTTTTTCAGGACCAGCGACTATGTTTTTTCTCTCCTTCCTCGTGTTTGATAATTTTTCCGAAATTCACAATCCACTATTCAGCTACTCTTCAATGATAAACAAGGCAAATGGTTTGATATACGTAATCTTCTTCATAATCTTCAAATAACGCAACTAGAAGGGGTGAGTGGCACACGCACATAACGAAGAATGCATAGGGCGACACCTCAAAGCTGGACTTACGGGCTTGCAATAGATTGGTGCCAACTCTATTCGCGGTCAGGAAGATCATGGTGGACGACTTTGCTTGTCATGCATATTGTAAAGGAACCACTCCTACTAGTACTAGTATACTAGTTCAATTCCTCAGTCACGGGATGTGCTACAACATCAGATTGGTGCTGCACCATGATTTAATACTTTCCCTAGAAGCAAATAGGTCTAGACGGAGTAAACCATTGACATCACGGCGCGTGGCATGGGATTCGTAACATCGTCACGAAATATGTACCTCGCTTGAGAATTTAGCAAAGGCTGTAGAGGTTTATAGGGGTACTATCCCATTTTACCCGGTGCATAGATTGCGTGCTAACGTTAATGTGTCGCATTTTTCATGTTGTTGTGCTGATCTTCTATGTTGTCATCTATCTCCTATTTTTCTACGTAGTCTAGAACTGGAAATGCTCTGACACGGAGACAGTTGGATAGATGCCCGTCGCCTCCACATGAGATGACTGATGCCTGCGTGACTGACGACTTTTGTGCTGTCTGTGTTGCTGACCTTTCGTAAATGGTGTGTGCTTCATTGATTTATCAACCGCTTAACAAAGACATGCCACCACTGGAAAAACCTTACACCAGAAGATAAGTGCGGCTTTCTATACCGCCTAGAAGGCGCTTGTGGCGACCGTCAGGGTCATGCCTATGCTTCGTCCACTTCCATCTATTTCTCATCTTCATGCGCAATATATCTGAGAGTACAACGAGGTGAGAGAGCGTTATGAATATTTTCAAGAAGAAAGAGGAGAAAAGTCCATGAGTGTCATCAAAAAATGGGTTGTTTAATAATTGAGAAGAGGCAGACTCCATATTACTCTTTATCTGTCATTAGCTCCAGACTACAAGAAAACCACAAAACTCTGAATTCAGAACTCTAACGTGGCTATTGTGTTTATACTAATTTTCTCCAAGTGACTGCATACTCATGACTGCGAAAATGCATGCGCGGCCGTGAAATAGGCGAAACAAAGGGAAGCTTCGAGAAGGCACCGCCCGAGATGGTGGGTCAGCGGTGTCTGTCTATCCTCCTCGCGGGTTGGAATGTGCGGCAAGCGATTTCAACATTCAGCGATTATGGGACCTCCTTCCTCGCCTCCTCGACATCATCACCAACACAAGACTCGAGAAACATAACATCAACATTGTCTTCCGGCAAGAAGAAGTTGTCACCATCCATTGTTGCAGACGCGCCGCGAAAAGATGCTGGATGGAGTGCCGCGTCCTCGTCTACGTCTCAACCAGTGGCCCAAGAAGATCCTGGAGATCCGAGCTTTGCAGAGAGTGTCAGACAGGACATGCTGCACTGTTGGCGCGGGTACAAGCAGCGAGGATGGGGACATGATGATGTCACCCCGCTTTCTGGACGAGGCACCGATTGGATCGGGTGGGCGGTGGATATTATTGACTATGTTTGGTTCCTTCCACGAAGAACAGTATTCTTAGACGGGTCAGGTTACATCCGTGTAGGTTGTTTCTGCGGTTATCACGAACGATGACAACATTGACCACAGCATGTCCTTTTGTGTTATTGATTGACGAAATCCAACGAGAGACGCCTGTCATCCTTAATAGTACTTTTGCTGTGGTCTATCCGTTACTATGTTGTGGTCACCGATAGCAACTACTATTCTCTAACCTAAGTCCCTCGACACGCTGCATTTGATGGGTTTGCATAAGGAGTGGCGTGAGGGCGTGAGCTTCCTAGAAAACGAGTTTTCGGAGGGTAAATTTGCGCGCGATCAGAGAAAGGGACCGCAGACAACGTTCGAGATTGTGATTCGTGCATTGGGCGGACTCATGAGCGCCGCGGATCTCGCAGAGGGCGACGTTCTCGCAAATGGTAAGGCTCATGAGATCGAGATGAAGGAAGATGCCTTGCCATACGTGAATTGGAGACCCGACGAATTTCACGCGGAAGATGAACAGGAAGAGAATCATGATGATGAATTACAAGAGCTATTGGAATCTGGATCAACGACTTTATCGGGAGGTGCAGGCTCCACTCTGAAGAAACACGCAAAAGCCAATTTAGGGCTTAGAATATTACATTCATCTTCACAGTAGAGTATAAATATTTATAGATATACTAAATTGTATTTCGCAGTAGATATAAAGTAGCTAGGGTCCTTCTCTCTGGTTGTGGGTTTATTTGGTGAACCGGTAACCCATAGCGAATAAACCTGTGCACAAAACCAGAGAGCTGAGCACTCGCCGGAGGCGTTGCGCAGGGCTCCGGCCTGCCTTCGAAGGTGAGACCTATGGGGCTGACAGGACGACGATAGCGCCGGCGCTTAATTAGTTTTAGCAGATAGGAGGACCCTTGGCGATAGTTGCCCTTTTCTCTTTTCTCTCTTCCTCTGGTCTTTCTTTTTTCTAGTTAGCTCGGCTCCACTACAGACATACTAAATTGTATTCGTGATCTCCACAGAACAAGGGTGAGTACTTGTCTCTGGCTCCTCTCCTTGGAGTGGTCTGGGAGTATGATCTTAGAAAAACTGGGTTCTAACCAAGCAAGCGAAGACATCCCGGGAATCAGTGGCCACGCAACAGTGCAAGCGAGAGGTGGTGAGCTCGATCGGGAATCTGCGGAGACTCGCGGTCGACCTAGGAGAGAGATTGCAAAGGGCTTGGAAACGAAGCGATCAACTTCTACCGGAAAAGGCAGTGACCCTTTTTAAGAAGGTAGCTGATTTCAGATCTCTATTTTTTGGCTTTATCTGAGGAACTCGACACTTGTAATTTTAGGTCAACTTTACCGCTATTAGTTTGATTCGGCCAAGGACTATCACGAGCTGGAATATCTTCTACTACATTAAAGGAGCGTTCTAGTGCATACTTAAATTAGGAGGTGCAGTGCTGATATTTTCGAACGTCGTCTAATTTTCACGATGGTAGGACTTTGGAGGAGGGTGCCTGTCTTGCAGAAGTGGCGAGTTTGCAGATTGAGTTTCGTTCGCTCAATTTTTCGGTGAATAGTTGGGAGCACGAGAGCTTTTTGCAGCAAAGAATGCCCTCAGCATCAGCAGCAACACGGCTGTCTTTGCTGCAGGGAACGACACGCGCGGGACATCGTCGAGTGTTTGCAGACGAGCCACTGCCAGTTGTCCATCACAAGAAAGTAGTAGCTTCAGCTGATGAAGACAACATCAGGGGGATCCCACATCAAGCAGGAGGATTGCAGAAAGAGCGGCGATCCATGGTCAGAAGTGAAAAGGACCAACAACATGCTAGTTCCATGATCATGGCCACTGAGTCCGAGAGTTATATGGGGAACCAAGAGGGACACGCTACAACTCGAAGCAGCAGATTTCGACGGCGATTTTCTGACGAAATTAAGGGTTGCAAGTTGGCCTCTGTATGCGCATATCTAAATATGACCTTTTGAATTAGGAAAGTCATACACATGCGAGAGAAATCGGCCAATGTTCAACCCCTAACGAAACAGGTGCACATCTACGGGTGCCCTCAGCTGCTCGCTTGGCTGAACAACGAGGCGACGACATAATACGGGTAATCCTAGCGAGTCCGGCAACCCCGAGGAGGAGAAATCGCTACCTCGAGAGTAGTAGAGATGTATGGCGTATGTTTAGAGTACTACTAGAGTGTAGTACCTACTAGAGATGTACTAGATAGTAGTACTATAGTGTTTGGAATGTCGCCTCATGTTGTAGATTTATATAAGACGGTTCGTTGTATCTGCTGTAGGGTGTCTAACTCGACAACTATCCAGTCAGAATTATACTGTTGGTTGTTTTCTGTCATGCTTTCTAAAAAAACGACGAAGCTATGCGTTCCGCAAGGCGGTTGGCGAGGCGGCTAAAAAGATGGTGAACGCGGTCGGGCTACGTGTGGATGGGGTTGCCAGCCTGGACGAGGAGAGCGACAAGGGAGATGGGCCTGGCTTAGTCGGTGCAGAGGTTTGGTATGTTAAGGCATTTTCATTGTTATTTTAGTTTGTGACTTTTTCTTGGCCTTACGCTTTTGTTCTTTGGCCTCCTAGAATTTAAGGCGTTTGTACTGACTATGTTCTAATTGCGACTGAGATTCTTCTCGCTTAATATTTTCCCTCATGCATTTCTTTGTCTGAAAAAAGTGATCTCATAACTACTGTCAAGATATGAACTTACCTTTTCTAGTCCTGGAGAATTCGATCCGAGCCCATTCTTTGCTATCCTATCATATCTATCCTATCGTATCTATCCTATCCTATCCTATCTTGTATCCTATCCTGTATCCTATCCTGTATCCTATCCTGTATCCTATCCTGTATCCTATCCTGTCCCATCCCATCCTATCGATTCTAGCTTATCCGATTCTATGCTATGCTATTCTATTTCCTATCCTTATCTGCTCTAGCTAAGAATGACGCGGAGGAGGATCAAATGCGCTTTTCGGGAAGTGCTAGCATGTCTGGTAGGACTGATTCTTACTACGAGTACCTCCTCAAATTGTGGATCCAATCCTTATGAAAATTTTTCTCTCAATTGTTTATTACTATAGAGCACTTGGTAAACGTAAATAACGATAACCGATCATCTTTGTACTTATCACAGCTCTTGGGCCAACGAAAATAGAAAATGGACTAGTCATTCACAGCTCGTACGTAAAAGCAAAACGTTTTTAGTTGGCTTGTTCTACGATGTATCATGGTGCGAAGATGGAGCTTTTCTCTCTAATGTTTGGGAAGAAGGACGCACAGTTGCTAGCTGCATTTCGTCACGCTATGCGGGATATGCGGGATCGACTAGTACGCTATGGTGTAACTCCTGTTAGACAGGAGACTGCAGCAGATGGTCAGGAAGTTGAGGAGGAAGAAAATGATGAGGTTGAGGCTCGCCAGGACACTTTTGCGGTACTGCAACACAAGCATGCGGCATCGCAAGACGAGCACGAGCCAGTACAGCACAAGGCACTGCAACACAAGCATGCGCCATCGCAAGACGAGCACGAGCCAGTACAGCACAAGGCACTGCAACACAAGCATGCGGCATCACAGGACGAGCCCGAGTCAGTACAGCACAAGGCAGGAGGAGAAAAAGCTAAGCCCAGTGAAGCTTCGGGGAGAGCAGCAGCGTCAAAAGCAAGTCGTGGCGCTGGTGCGAAAAAGAACAAGCAGAAAGTGGAAAAGGAGAGTGAGCCACTATCGTTCGCGCAGTTCCATGCACACGGCTATGGCGAAAGCGGGCCACGTGCTTCTAGCACGTCTGCAGCCACTCCGTCTTTACGAGGAGTAAGTAGTTTCAGCAAAAGTCGTTTTCAGCATCCTCATTCTCGTGTGACCACGACTGGGATTATATTTTCATAGAATCGATGTTGTCTGCTGTCCCTCTACAAAATTTAGATTTACTTCACATGAACCATGAGTTTAGTAGTTGTACTGCTTGTTCTTATTTTGATTTTTCATCGTAGACGAATCAGTCACAATCCTAGAGAAGATGGGTCAAAGTCAATGAATGTTTGAGCTATGAATTTAGAGCGAGACCAGCAGCTACATAGTTCTAGCTTTACTCTTCTAACTGTTAGATCACCAGCCCACCGACAACTGTCTCGTCAACAAACGCAACCGCGCAGAAAGATGCAGGGGTCTCTCAAGGTTTCTCTTGTGCAGGACACAGAAGCAGAGAAACGAGAGACATTAAGGCTACCGAACATATTCCCTTGATAAATCTTACCTTAGTTGTTTAACTCACCCTGTTTGCTTTCGATCCTCTATTTCACAGCACATGCAGGCTACCAAAATTTCCACAGCGCCGTACATACACTCTTTCGCCTGTTTCTTGAGTAATTGAAAAAGAAGCCTACTCCAGGCCTTGGCAAGGATGCTATTATTTTGCCAAAAAGGATGAAGATGGGAGCGCGGAGGTAGCTCTAAAAGCAATGGCACTGCGCAGAGAATTGCAGTCGGGCGAAACAGCTTTCATCGGCCGCGAAGCACGTGCCAGAGGAGAATTTATCCCCGAGATGGACCATTTATTATGGTACTTATCTATAATCGTGGTAATTCTCAGTGTAAGATTATGAATGTGTGACTAAAAGAGACTAAGACAGTATCATCTGATTGGGAAGTCGTAGGTCATATTCGAATCAACTAACATCATCAAGACACAGTATTAGCCCCTCAAACAAGGCATCCATTTGTCGTCTTCTTCATCCTCTAATAGGCGCTTGTTTCATTCCGGGATTGCTAGTGCTGGCTTCTCATGAAGTACCGGACCCGGATCCCGAATGGCCTCGAATGGCAGAAGGTCTCGCCAAAGGATGCATGCGCATGTACGTTGAGCAAGAGCCTTTCTTACGGCTTGTTCGTTGTTTCTGTCGCATTATGATACAAAAAGCAAAGGTGTGAACCTGAACACTCACTCCATCACTTGCTGATTATTTTTCTTTTCCTTTGACTCTTCTACTTAAGTACTTCTTGAGTTACCTCCATCTTGTTCTCAAACGACGTTCAGTGAATTCTTTTCGGCGCACTATTGATTCATATTCATTATTTTTAGAAGAAAACTATAGTTTTTTTTAGAGGGCAAGTTAGTATCAAGAGGTCTTTATGATATGATCTTCTAACCTGTGGCCTCTCACCTGAAAATGTCCAATTCAACGAGCAGACTAATACCATATCCTTCCCTGGAGTCTGGGGAGGCAGAAACGTGAACCTGCTGAGACCAGAAACCCTCGAGTCCTTGTATTATTTGGTTATGAAGAACTACTAATGTGTTGTTACAACTACATAGGTGATCCAGTAAGGATCGCAACATGAAGCGGACACATGACATGACATGGCTGGTATGCTAGCCAGTGTTAGGCTTCATGGAATGGCACACCTACAACTTAAATCAATGGACCTGAAGCTGACGAGCTAAAAAGACCAAATACTACTGCACATGGAGCACGTAAACTCTTCTAGAAGTAGACTGAGGTTTAAACAGCAAGACTAGTATCTTGACTGCAGTAGGCTTATATCACAAATTCTAGATGAATACACATGGTGAAAGAGAATACTAGTATCAAAAGTGACGAAGTAGAGGGAGTACACATCGAATGTACTTAGATGAGATTTGAAATTTTCATTCCTCCGCACTATGCAAAATCACCGGCGGAGGCGGAGAAGTACAGGCGATGGGGCAAATTCATCCTGACACGCCTCCGCAAGCACAGCAAGCATGATTTCGGGTTCTCTACGCTCAATTTGGGTACTGGTCACGCCTCGGACAAACAGGAGAGCTTTTTCATGCTATGATTTTTTGTGGGGTTATGAATACTAAAGGAAGTATCAGCATGCCTTGCTGTTGGCAGGCGCAGAAGATGTTGATAAGTTGTCTTCCACTTATAATACTATGCACGTGCGTAAGAAATGCAGGGCTTTTTTGGTGTCGTTTCTTAAGTTGACTATGCAATACTGTAGACTGACTCGTCTAATATTCGCGGAGACGCTGAAGTATGGGTATCTACTCTTCGCGCCGAAGAACACACTAGACCTCAACCGCTACGTTTTGACGACGGAGGCGCACCCCGTGTTGCGATGGGACCGTATGCATCAAGACTTAGCGGAGAAAAAGAGTAAATTGTGCTAAAATAGTCCTGCCACAGGGTAGAAAATACAAGGGAGCATTATCTTCGTATAGATACTAGACAATATAACGATGAACTACACTCTGACACCTGAAAGTGATGAACTACTACACTCTAACAAACAAGAACAAACACTGGAGACTATAAATTCATCGGAGATACAAATGGAAATGACTACAACTACCAGAGTCGGTAGAAGCGCAATACAGATACAGACAATTTCGAACAACAATGATCCGCAACTTGTCGAAAATCTAATTTCTAGAAGACACAACGCTAGGGAACGTGCAGCTAATAGATACCTATTCAATTTATTCATTATTCAGCAATAAATCAAGTGAACAAACAGTCCAATGCAGCTAGTCTCAAATTTAAGTGATGCAAATGTACCAAAAGGAATAGAACGAAGTAAGATTTATTTGACTGACAAACTTATCAGAGTTGTGAAGTTGTGGAACTATAGTTTCCAAGACGAGGTAGGCAAGACAAAGAGCGCTCTATCACGATTGGTAATGTCTATGTCTATGTTTTAAGTTGTACTTCGATAGGTTCTTTGTTCAAAGCGGAGTAGTGTCTCACGGAACAATCTGTCTGCGATGTATAGGAAATTTTCGAAGAATCCTATAACTTCAACTTCTGGTAGCAGCGTGAAAGAAATTAAGAAAACATCTGGGCGAGGTCACGATTGTGTGCATGCTTTTTTTGGCTATTTATTGAGGCTTCAATAGAAGTACTGAAGGAACTGGCATGTTTAAGTGATTAAAAGGAAGGCGGCATATAGTCCTAACTCAAAAAAAAAAGCTGGACCGAGGACCAGGGTGAGATACAGGGCGATCCCATCCCAAAAAAAAAGAGAAGGAGCTGGTGCGTGGTCGAGCTCTAATGTACAACAGTTGACTAGTGGTTTGAGAAATGAAGATGTATATGAACAAAGTAGAGCATCGGGGGCATCGTTGATTACAAGCTACCTCAAAGGTGGCTTGCATCTACTGCTTGACAAAAGTTCTCCTGCCTGCATAGTCTTCAAAGCGCAATGACAGAGTCACCCCATCGCTTCCTGAACTGCTATTGTTAATCTGCTGGAAGTTTGTGGACACGTTGCGCACGGAGGCCATGGGGACAAGGACTGTGGCAATTCTGAGCTGTGCGTTGGACAGTGTTCGAGAAGAACGGACTCTCGCAAGGTGTCATATCCGCAGTGTGCTGATATGTTGCCTAGAAATGTGTTGTCTAGTTACAGACATAGAAATCGGTTCTGCATCTTAGCACATATTGAGGGATGTCGCCAACTGCATCAGCAAAAAAAATCAGAGCTCGTTAGGCTCGTAATCTCCTGGGAGAGTGATGTTGATTTGTGGGGGAAGCCTGTTGGAGAGGAGAGAAATCACTGGCACCCAGAGCTGGCAGAGACAGAGAGGAGCACGTGTGGGGATCCAGATTGAGTTGAAGTTTCCCACACCTTCTTGCACTTCCTAGTGCATTGTCGGGCCCCACATAAAACACCAATGAAAACTAGTCGAGAAGCTTTGGGCGGTAGGGATTGACGAGGATGTTTTTTACAGATTTTTACAGATTATTGGCTGGGCGTTGACAGGATGTAGTTGATGTAGCTTGAGTAGAGATCAAAAAGGACATGGCCACACACCAGTAGTAGAAGAGACTTGCATTGCATTCATTGATGAGTGCTCCTCGTGTAGTACACATTTTCGTGTAGTGCGCAGGCAACCATACTCATTAATTTGTTCCAGTGACAGTACTTCTTGGTAGTCAAAATGCATAATAGTCCTGCAAAGCATTTTCCAGGTTGATATCGTATAAGTAAGTAGTACTTATGGTTATGCAGCAGTACGCAAGTTTGCTTTTCGTTTTCCCATGATTTTTTTTTTTGCTCCTGCAGATTTAGTAAAAAAAGCTCTCTAGGTAGTGTTTAATGATCCCCTCCCCGTTCCCGGTGCGGTCAAGTAAGATAATTTCTATTTTCTCCAATTAGCCTGCGACTGCGTTTTGATCATCGTGAGGCTCAAAAGATGTTGCCCTTTCAAAACAGATTGATGTCCCCCTTTCGATTATTCTTCTCCTCCGCTTCGAATTTTCCTAACCCTAATGATAAAACAAAAGCTACAAGAACTACAACTTTTCCCAACTACACGATGCGAGTATCGGATGCAATAGAAATACTCTACGTTTCTAGTAAGACTATGACCTCAACAACGTCCACCACCTCTTTCACGTCTTCTACTGTAATTAGTTTGTCCAAGAACTTCCAAAGTTTTCCAACTTGTGGCACCTTTCTGGTGCTTGTTTCGCCCTTGTCAGGATGACATCCGCAGCTGCGCAAAAGCTGCAATATTTAAGCACAAAGATAGCCCAAACGGATTGGCTGAAACTAGTTTCCGCACCACAAGACCTGGGCGACGGTCGGAACCCACTCAGCGCTCGGCATATCTTCCAACGACAGTCCACTTCGACTTCAGTGGTATTGTTGAGATTTCATGATTGAGAGAGGTGAAACAATATGAATTTGTACAAAATAGAAGGAGAAGACGGAGGAAAAAGAAAGTGAAGTGCAACAAACTAATTAATGTGTCTTACATACCCCACGATTGGGTACACTACTACTACTACTACTGACTGTAAGACTAAGGATCATAACTGCTTCATCGTTGTTTTTCAGTTGGGTGCCGTCAGGCTTACGGAACGCCATACATAGTAAAATTGACAAACCAAAAATCAAAATTCAACACTTACTCACTTCCTTGTCATATTGAATGGAAATCACACAAGCAACGCGATCCTCTCCTATTTATCACAGGACTCGCAAGGAGGTGTCGATACGTCTAAAGTTTTGTTGGAGCGCAAGGGAAGTCCTCTCTCGACGGAGGGCGACGACGGTCACGAAGGAAGTGACTCGGAGAATAGTACCCATAGTTACGATCGAGCGCCCCTGTCTGCTCGCATATCCTTAAGCGGCGAAGACAACACAGCTGCACTGATCAGTCGTCTTAGTGCGGGTGGCGGACTCGTCGGCGCATCAATTTAAGGTGGAACAATTTGTGCTTTTGTCATGTTTTATCATCATAGATTTGTTTGTGGCGGTCTTGGTTTCTTTCATGTAGCATCTGCATTTCTTTGTGCCATAGATGGCGATGCTCTAACTAAAAGGACCATCTAGCTCCGCACAAGACGATAGCAAAGAAGGGGAGTCGACGGAGGACGAGGGGCGAACGTCTACCTCAGGGAGGTTACTGCAGTCTTGCCTGCCGCTTCTTAGTGGTGCTTCCCGAAAGAAGTACTCGCTAGAACGGACAGCAGTAGTGGGCACCACTTTTCTGGCACACGGGGATAAGCGATCGTCTGTTCCAGCACGATCACCAACAACCTCAACAATATCTACCAGTGCACCCTCTTCACGGTGGAACAGTCTAGTATCGTCGCAACGGGGAAGTCTAGGACCACGTGCTAGTTTGGGTGGCGGCCCAACTTCAGGAGGTTCGATTTGCTTCCGCGGTCCGTCTGGAGGCGCTGCCAGCTTTCCGCATCTAGCGCAGCAGACCTTCGCTGCAGGTCGCATTTCAACAGGGGAGCCAACTTTCTTCCCGCAGGACGAGCCAGCGAAGCCCTCGACTATTGTGCCAGACAACAAAAACCAAGCTGCAAACGAGAATAATATTAAGGCTTACTTAGTACGGTTACGGTAGTTCATCTTGAGTCACTCAACTTGAGTTTGAGAAGCATCTTACTTTGGCCTCTTCTTCAAGGGGAAGACAAACGTGTCATAGTTCATGGGTTTCAAGATGAGGGATTCAATATGACGGGTGCTCTAGGGCGTGCTCTAATAGTAGTATTTCAGAGCAGACACGTGTGTCCGGTGCGGGGACGAGTATCTACGGCAGTTTGTCGGTTCCACGAGACGCTACACTTCCGTCTTATTCTACCACAGCGAGTAGTTCTCCGCTAGGTTTCTCCGCAGGGTTTCCTCATATTAATATTAAGGCTCCACATGATAATTCATTTGAAAGTGTCATTTTGTTATTGTTCCTTTGTTTTGTTCTAGTTCTCAGAATATAGAGAAATTATGCGCGAAAGAAATGGATTACAACTTCGCTTTCGTTGAGCTCTAATAATCCTTTCGGCGGGTGCGAGTCTCCGCCACAACCGGAGACGCCGCCAGCTGCGACATCACCGCTGGTAACAGAAGCCGGAGGGGAAGTGGTAAAACTGACGAGCGAGGAAGGCGACATCACACCTATCCGGATACGACTGACTGTTACGGGTTACCACAGTGCATTCTTCATTATCATCCTCGGCTCTTGTTCCAGTGTCAGGGATAACCTGAAGAATGCAATGTCGCAATCTCACTCTAAGACTGAGCAAGACGTCTTTCCTTTGGAGCCGAAGCGCGAAACTAGCGAATTTCTGAGCAAGAGGGGGACCACGCCGTGTGATAGTGGACTACTGAAGAGTGCCGTCGACAGCGTGAACTCGTCGTTTCTCCGCACTTCGTCGGCCTCCCCGGACAACCACGACGACACGGGCTGCGTGGACGACGCCTCGTTGCAAGCACAAGCAGGCGACGATAGTGCTAGTGGGAGCGACGTTTCCTCGAATCCGGACCCTTTGGACCGAGTCCGGTCGGAAACAGAATTCATCGACCTCGTGAACTCGGAGTCGTCGTCCATCGGAACGTCAGCGGGGGTCAGCTTTATCGCAAACCAGAGCGCACCTTACGGCGGAACAGGAGGAGAGAAAGCAGCATCCGCTAAAACAGATTCCAAAAGAACAGGTGGCTTGTCCGGGTCTAGTAAAAGCACATCGACACGCACGCGCTTTTCGTTGCGCAACGTCCTGCCTTTCGGAAAACGGAAGGTCGCTACGAAAGTGGCACCGGACGCCTAACCATTTGTTCGCACTTTCACAGTGCACAAAACAAGCTTCAATCATCTTCTTTACTTTTTAGTACAGGGCTTTGCGCCCTCTGTTCTTTTGCTGTCGATCCAACCACTGATGTAGTAGACGATTTAATGTTGAGCATGTTTACCGCGACAAGCGAATTGTAGAAGATCAAATGCCGATATACGCTACCCAGCTACGACAAGAATGCACTAGAAATGCAGCACTAGCGAGCCAAAAAGCCTCATCAAGAACCAGTAAAATCAAATGAAGATAGAGCCAGAGCAACGACCTTCAAGAAGTAAGTAACATCAAACCTAACGAAGATAACACCTACCCGAAGTAGTAGAAAAAGCATCAGAATACAACGAACACCTTTCAAGAGAACCTCATACTTCCTGTGCCGGTGCATTGCATCGACGAGCGGCCAGCGTCTGAGAATCTCAACACACGACATGAACATCTCAATCATTTTTTGTTTCAGTTTCACTAGCATTCTTGAGGAAGTAAGAAATAACAGCTGACTACACCTCGGGTTTTTCCCTTTCCCTGCGACCACAAGTACCTGTACGACGCTTCGAGCGCCTCGCATCAACACAGTTCTGGCGCCGTTCTTTTTGAACGAGAGAACTCATCTCAGCCAACCGGTTCTTCCACCCGACTTGAACTACCATCTGCTCCTGCGTTTTGAAGAACCATTCACGAAGACCACAAAAACAGTACTAGGAGTCAAAGTGTGTGCATATGAGAATGGGACTGATGGTGATAACGACAAACACAACAATCTACAACTAAGAAATACAGCTAAGAAGTGCGTCGTGCTCAGCAGAAGTGGTGAGTTTCTTCATCGCAAGAACGACATTTATATTGCAGGCAGAAATAAATAAGGCTCATCTTGGTTGTAGGAGCAAGCGCGACATCAACGAAGATGCTAGAGGATTTCGAGGCTCCTTCAGTTGACGTGCGCGTTTTCGTCAAGCAAAATGCAGAGGACGAGAATGCAAGCGCAATAGAACAGAACGGTAGAAGTCAAGAAAGCCAGTTCCAAGTACAACAGCAGCACTACAGTAATTCGTTTTCGTCTCCATCGCCTTCTTCGTGTGGCATGATTGGTGACTCCAAAAGCAGACGCCCAGAGCAAGCAAGGTCGGTTCTTTTGAGTTCCGGGACCGAGATGAGCAAGTTCTTCCAGCAAGCACAGCGCGTTTTAAATTTGCCCTCGTGTCCTGTCAAGGCGTACTTCTCAGACGGCACGCGCTTGCGGGATATTGAGGATGCTCTAGATGGCGACACGCTGTATCTCTGCTTGTCAGAACAGGAGTCCTTTGCCGGACGAGGAAAGCACGCAGCAAAGGCTGCCGGTGGCGGAGGAGCCGCAATCGTCGGCAAATGCTGGCGCGTGGGGCAAGAACTTGGTATATAATTTGTACAATAAATGTTAATGTTTGTGTTAGGCCTGAGTATTTAATAACGTGTATCCGTCCGGAGTCTAAAACTCGCATGGGAGAAATTAAAAACGCATAGGCGCATCTCATGTCTAAGTGTCTGCCGTTGTCGATAGCTGTCTGTTAAATATTGAAACTCACTGCTTTCCACCCGACGCCCAGGTAAAGGCGGCTTCGGTCGCGTTTGTCGTGCTGAGAACGTCGATAGTGGCGAGTTGGTTGCGATGAAATTCATGCCAAAAGCCTCTTTTCTTATGAGCTTAGTCGTGGAAATTGAACTAGAACAAGTTTAAGTGTATGTAAACGCGCAGTACCCATCGAAGTAAGTACTTATACATACTATGTATTACTAATATCTCGTCCCTGAAAATAGAGAAAATGATGTAGGAGCCAACGCCAGGGCCAAATGACCTCCACACTACTCTTGCCATTATCCTTCCGTCATGATTTGTGATATCGCGTCGCTCGAGCGCGCCTTCACGGAGATTCAGGTGCTGAGGGAACTCCGACACCCAAATATCATCGAGATGCGGGATTGCATTGACGATCCGAACTACATCTGCTTTTGCATGGAGTACTGTGGAGATGGGGATCTCTGCGATTTGATAGAGTTATGTAGTGGTCGTGGTTGTAAGTTGTACTATGAATGAAGACCAAATAAACTTTTGAGAACATTGCTTGCTGAGTCGTCGTATTAGATTCTGGATTCGTTACGAGAGGAGGTTTTTCAAAGAAGGTAATTCTATTTTGGTTCTAGGAGATTCGTATTCATTGACTTGTTTTGCCCTTCTCCTTGGGGATAGATTTAAGTAGATGATTAGCTTCCACTTGGCTTCTCTTTGATCTATCACATACCCCCTTGAGCTACTTCACTTTTACTCTTCATGCCTTGCACGAGGGCGCCTCAAGGAAAGTGAGACGCTGTTCTACTACCACCAGATCGTCAAGGGCGTGGCATTTTCGCACAGTAAGAATATCGTTCATCGCGATTTGAAACCAGAAAACGTGCTTTTGACTGATGGGCAGACAGGTATTGATACCTCTACTAAATGTCATTTCTGTTCTTGTTCGAAATGAAAATCATTGTTGGGTTGGCGACATGAGATTATAAACTGTAGAGATGACCTGTCACTGACCCTTTCGTCTTCCTTTGTGGTGATCGCATTGCGACACCGCATGAATTAGAATTTGATCTTCTTTCTCATACCAGTGTGCAAAATAGCGGATTTCGGATTGGCGGATCTGATTACGGGAGCAGGGCAAAGTATTGACTGCGGAACGCCTGCCTATTTGGCACCTGAAGTCTATAATGGAAAATCGAAAGCCTCGGATCCTTACAAAATCGACGTCTGGGCGCTTGGTAAGACATTTTTCCTCCTTTCGTTCTATCACTATCCATGATTCTTCCTTTTAATATGAAGACGCTGGAATAAATTACTTAGAGTTGGTACTAGACATCTTCCTATTCAATTTCTTTTCAATGCATGATAAAGATCTTTCTCATTCTAATACGATGAAAAAAGGTGTCCTCCTGGTCGTCTGTATGACTGGTCGAGTGCCTTTTCGAGCACCTACGGCAGACGTTTTGCAGTCCCTAGCAGAGATTGTGGAGCCCTTACCCGCAGAAATGCGCGCGTATGTGACCACCTTGTTACAAGCGGATCCCGGGAAGCGTGCCAGCATGCGCGAAGTGCGAACGGCAGCCTACATGGTTCGGGATCGGTTTGCCTCGTTGTCGTAGTGTATCAAGATTTCCAGATGTTGGTTGAAAAAGCAGTGGCCCAAATCAATCTTTTTGTGTGTGTTTGTGTGTATGGTCACCATTCCTTATGTTCGTGTGCTACAAAATGTTCGGAACGTCGATGATCACAGTGTTAGACCAGACATGTGGACGCGCCAGTTGCGCCGAATTATTATTTATTTCATCATGAATATGCATGCTGTGTTTGTTTGCAGGTTGAAAAAACGGTGCCGATGTCACGTTTTCTGGCGCTCTTCTCGAGTCAGTTCGTATCTTAGTGTGACAAAGTGTGTGTGCTGACAGAGAATCGCAAAAAGTAGCCTAACTGCCTAGGATTTACTTTGCAAAAATCAATGAGTACGAGTAGAAGATGTGCAAGGGGATGCATCGCGCGATGCTTTCTGAGCTAGTTGGTATATATGAATTAATCACATGTGAGCAAAAGCCGTCAGCCTGGTCCTGAGATCACAGGTTTCGTTGCCCTGTGTTATTTGCGCATTTGTTGAATCAGGAAAAACCCAATTATCCTCTGTTTGAGATGAAGACGTCTGTCGCGGTCCGAAGCATAGTCAGAGCGCAGTCCAACTGACATAGTTCAATCGACTTATGTTTCGAGTGTCTGTATGAGACGTTTCGCCCAACCTGTGCATGATCTGTCGTTTGATCTTAGAGGTCCTATATCATTACCGATTTCACCGTTGCTGAATCTGTTTCGTCGTGCGGGCAGTGCAGGCTGACCGTTAGAAACGCAATAATGACGTCGATGGTGATGATCGCCTTCCCCCTGCTCTACAGGTTATCGGGAGCTGCTTCGATTATAAGCGCACCACCGTGATAAAACTTCTCTTCCCTTTATACAGTATTGCTGATACAGAGTGAAGTGGTAGCCTCATTTGAAATCTCAGTGTCTCGGCTGCGGTAGATAGTGCCTTTATTGGGATGATTCTACAACATGAACATCCATACTCATTTGATAATCTGTTGTGATGTATGAGTCGTACTTCTGCTAATCTGTGACAGTAATGACTAGGCGACAGTGTGTGGCTGACATTGAAGGCAGTTAAGTATTATCATTTTTGATTAAGGAGTAGGAGTTTAAGTAGAACCATGGGTTACTTTTGTGACTTCTGTGGCCGCGAGTGCCAGAGTGGCGCTGGCCTTGCTAGCCACATGCGGGCATGCGCGAGGCAGCATGGCCCCCCCGAGCAGTCTTTTGCTTCGAGATTCGCTCCGGATCCGCGACCGTCCAGCCGAGAGCTTCTCGCATTGTTAAAACCCCGACCAGATCCGAAGCTCCAGGAAGCGGCAGCAACACGCGGTAGAGAATATGTCTGCGGACGGTGTGGACGTGAGTGCGAAAGTGGTGCGGGACTTGCCAGTCACATGCGTGGTCATTATCGGGAGGACGAACGGAAGGCCGCCCAACGTCAGGCAGCCGAGCGCGAGGCAGCTGAACAGAAGGCAGCCGAGCGCGAGGCAGCACAGCGCGAGGTAGCTGAACAGAAGGCAGCCGAGCGCGAGGCAGCACAGCGCGAGGTAGCTGAACAGAAGGCAGCCGAGCGCGAGGCAGCACAGCGCGAGGTAGCTGAACAGAAGGCAGCCGAGCGCGAGGCAGCACAGCGTCGAGATGCGGCGCGACAAATGCAACAGCGTCACCTCGGCGATGCAGCGCAGGAGAAAGCAAAGAGGGGTCCACCATATGTTTGCCACCTCTGTGGTCGCGAATGTAAGACTGGAGCCGGTCTTGCCAGTCACATGCGTGGTCACGAAAGGACCTTCGTGCGAGAGCGAGAGGAAGGACGGTCGATCACGACAGAGGATGGGGTGCAGAAGGAGGGGCTCGAGAAGGCGCTGGCTGAGAAGTTCTCTCTGGTCGTGAAGCCAACTCAAAGCGGAAAAACTTTTGAACTCATACACGACGTGCTGGACAAGAATGCGGACGATGCAAATGCATGTCATATCATTTTTACGCAGAACACGATATTGAACAACGAACAGTGTGCTGTACGCCTGGCCGACAAATGGGTGGAGCTCTTTGGTCGTAGAGCCGCGCAAGATGAGGTACAAAGTAAGCAAATCTAATGCACTTAAACTGAGGACTTCACAACGAGGCGTACTTCTTGAGAAGAGGGCTTGTAGGTACCATTCTTTGCAGAGAACAAGTAGCTCAGATTTCAAAATTCACTTATTCGAGAAGTTTTGATTGCAGTATTTTCGCGTAAAGATACATATTCGAGACAATGCCATGGGAAATTGCACGCATGACCACCAGGTTGTGATGGTGACTTCAAAGCCAGGCGGGAATCTGCCTTGCCGTGTGGCGAAAAAATGATACACCAGGATTTTTCTCGTTGTACAACCTTATTCTTTTTTCGTTTTTTGCTATCCCAAAAAGGCCTACACCCTTCGGGACTGATGTCGCCATCCCGATAGTTAAGCAGCGAAACCACAGCGTGGCACCGGCGTCCCGGGGATACATAGTGAAGGATGGATTCGATAAGCGCCTCCAGAGGAGTCCCAACCCTTGGGAGACTCCGATCGGAGGCGCTTGGGAGGGGTGTCAAAAAGGGGGACCAAACGAGGCGGATCATTTGGCGACCATTTTGGCGCCAAATAAAGTGTCGCCTTAAGGCACCCCCTAACCTTCACTAGGCGGGCCCACTTCGGTCTCGCTAAAAAGTGTTGACGTTATATTTTGAAAAATGGGGTTCATTTTGCAGCCCATTTCTGTCGACATCTCTTTAACCAAAAAAGGACCCTATCGAAGTGCCTCAACTGCGGGTCTCCAAAAGGCTGGAGCCCCTCCCGAGGTGTTCGCAGAGTCTTTGCCGCGGGATCGCCGTTGGAGGCGTGCCGTGATTCAGGTACACAATCCGGCAACTTGGACGGCTAGACAGGCCATGCGCCCGCAGCCCCATTCTCAGCTAGCCAAAACAAAAAAAGGAATACGGTTGTGCAACGAGGAAAGTCCTGGTCTAAAAATGGGAAGACGTTCTATTTGGTGGAAAAGAGCGTGGTGCAAAGTTGCCGCGAGTTATTCTTTGCTGTTCTCACTGGAAGCGGCTGGATCAAATGCATAGTTTCTTGGAAGCGTACCACCGCAGCCGAAGTGAAAAGTGGTCACCAGAACAGCGAGAGAAGGAACTCGGTTGCTTCGCCGGGTCTCGGGACACTAATTTCCACGTCCATTACGATGAGCTGCACTACCACGTGGATCGGAATCGGGTGAAAGTTAAAGCTGCAGTCGGTGACGGAGAGCAGACGATAACGTCTACTACAGCGTCGACGGCGCGGCAAGGCAGCAGAGCCAGTGCTCCAAAGCTGCGTGCTTGCATCGAAGATCTCTGTTCGCGGAATACCTCTGTGGTGTGAGTGTCTGGATACACAGCGACTCCGGGTCCGATTTTGCAGGAGGACGGTCCTTGGAGCCAAGTGAACTTGAAGCCGTTACGTATTGGTGACAAGGCCTTCGAACCCGGAGCCGGCGCTGAGCGTTACCACGGGACTGATTGTCTTGACTTCGTGCTCGTGGAAGAAGGCGAAAAGATGCACCCGCAGGAGTTTACTCACACCGCTTTGGAGACATTTCAGGACGATATCTTTCGTCCAGGTGGTCGAATCTTCGTGCCCGCATGTCCAGAAATTCACACTCACGAGAGAGTGAGGCGCCACATCTTCGATCTGTGTCCCAGAGCCGTTGTTGTCGTGTTGAACGGGGAAGAGAAGAGTCTGGTGTGGCATGCACGTTCCAGAGAGACCAGATCCGTCGAGGCTTCGGAAACGACTGCAAGAACACTGGATCTCCGCAAGTTCACCCTCGAAAAAGCGGTGAAGGCAGACAGATCTGAAGAACCGAGGCCGCCTCCGCAACAAGCGCCATTGGAAGTCTCGGATAAAATCGCGCTTGCGATGGAGAGATATGGGCTCGAGGATCGGCCGCTCCTGATTACCGGCTACATCTGTGTCGGCATGGGGCAAACGTTGTTGAACGCCCAGAAAATGGGCAATTTCACCCATGCAATTCTTCCCTCGCGGGAAGGCATGCGCAACTTGTTCATGAAGACGACTCCAGAGGTGCTGTATCAGGAAGCAGGCCGTGTCACAGGGCGGAAGCACCAGAATCGTACTCAAATATTATGTCCGCCGAGCATTCGTGACAACTTCGTACGAGAGGAGCAAAAAGCGATTGCTGTGATGGATCATGCTCGTGGAGGAGACCCACATCCTGTTCTTCGGTTGCGTCAGGAGAAGCCATAAAAATAATTGACTCGTGATCAAACTTGACGGGTTCAAGTGTCGTGTTGCATCCGTCTACGTAGTTGTTGTTGTTGAACAAGGAAATTGATTCACATTGTTAATTGATTTATGGCGATCCTGAGCAACAAGCAGGGATCGACGGAATGAGAATTAGCATTTGTCGATAATGCACGAAGCCGATACATAATCTGTCATTTTTGAATATTTCATGCGTAGTCCTCTCAAACTAACTCAACAGGAGATAGGATCATGGAGGTAACTCGGCGTACGTAAACAAGAGAAAAATTTTGATGGGAAAATGAACAGAGGGCAGCGTTTGCCATTTATGATGCCGCCTTTTGCTTCGCACAAGTAGAACATACTACTCAGGCCTTCATCTTTACGTGGCAAAACGCACAGGTATCGATGAAGTCAAATTTCCTTGTGATTCAACAAAAGTGTTATCTATGTTACTGAAATCTGGACAAACGAGAAAGTTGTACTTGAGCATAAGCTAGGGCAGAAAATGTTCTCTGATAGTGCCACATGAATAGATCCGTCCTGAGCCACAGCTGACGAAGATGAGGCGTTTGATTTCATTCTGGTAAAAGATGCCGAAGGAAAGATATCCTAATATCATGACCTCAATAAACAATGCCCGAAGCAGAAGTTGGCCTCGGGGCCTCACGGGAAAAGCCCTGCCCGGACTGTGGGGTTTTCTTTCACCCGAAAGGCCTGGGACGACATCGAGGCTCCGAGAAGTGTCGGGCCCGACAGCGCCAGCGAGCGCTCGCTTCGGCTGCCGGAGACAGCAACACCGTCGTTTGTGCGAGGACAACAAGCAGGGCTAAGGTGCGCCCTGGTGTGGACACTCCGAAGCATTGTTCCGATGATAGCGGCAGTAAGGAGCCGGAGGAATTCTCGGACGCTGCGGGTAGAAGTACTCCGAGTTCCCCCGACACATCCCCAGGAGATTATGGCACTACACAACTTGCTGCCTCTGCAGCCAGCGATCAGACGCAGACCGCGCCTTTCGAAGTTCGCCTAGTCCGATGCTCAGACTGCGGCGACTTTTTCCATCCGAAAGGCTTGGGGCGTCATCATGGGTCTGAGCGATGCCGTGTGTGGAAAGCGAAAAACGAGCAGAGCCTTGACGCGGATGGCGAAGGAGGCAATGCGAAGGGAGATGCCTTGTCTGTGGACAGAAAGGGTGAAGCGACATGCATTCCAGCATCAGGAGAAAAGCCTGTGGTTGGTGATGCAAAACGTGAGGAGGAAAAGAGAGCGCTTTTATCGAAAGCAGCTTCTGCCTCGGAAGCAGAGGAGGGGGAGAGTACGAGCAGGAGTGATCCGAACGGAGCAACCGCTCTGCTTGTCGGAATAGACGGAGAAGAGAACGACAGTGCTTCTTCTAGGGATGACGCTGTAGCGAGAGCACTTGCAGAAAAGTTTTCGCTCGTGGTGAAACCAACACAGAGTGGCAAGACGTTTGAGCTGATTCAGACTATTCTCGCCGACGACTCCGAGTGCAGCTGTCATATCGTATTCACCATGAATACACTGATGAACAACGAACAGTGCGCCGTGCGTCTGGCAAACAAGTGGGTGGAAGAAAAAGGAGGGCAGGCTGCACGACGGGAGGTATTAAGTCAACACTATAATCGTTGGACTGTTTTGTCCCGCCGTTAGGGCAGTAGAACTAATTGGGACACCATGTTGATTGACTGATGTTGAAGGTCGAATAGCATGTCGATGTGATTTAGTTGTAAAAATCAAAATCCAGAGTCGTCAATAGATTCTCACCACCCTCATGACCGTTCCCAGGTAGTTATGATAGCGTCAAAAGCTGCTGAGAATTTGCCTTGCCGTGTGGAGAAAAAGTGGGAGGATTTTCTTTTTTGTACTACACTCTCTCACTCCACCTCTGAGCGGCTGCAACGGCCGCGGGTCATTGTGCTCTGCACGCATTCTTCGCGGTTGAGTCAAATCTACAGTTTCTTGGCGACTTACGATCTCAGTTTGCGTGAGACTTGGCCACTTGAAAAACGACGGAAAGCACTAGGCTGTTTCGCGCATTGGGAAACCAAGTTCCACATCCACCATGATGAATTACACTACTACTGCGATCGAAACCACGTCGAGCTCGAGATTGCATCGTCGTTAAAGGAGGAGGGGAAAAGCAGTGGTAGATGTAGACCACAGTCCGGTGGAGTTCCCAGATGGAGTACACTGATTAATGCAGCATCGGATTCATCGTCGTCGTCACCTTCGCGGAGAAGTACTTCTTCACCTAGTACAACTACAAAAAAACAAAAAGAGGAAACAACTATGAAGAAAAAACTTCATCAAGAGAAAAAGGACTCTCATCTTCAACATCTTCCAAGGTTGCGAACTTGTATTGAACAAGTTTGCGTTGCGAATTCTTCAGTTGTGCGTGTTTCGGGATACACCGCTACTCCGGGCCCGCTTTTGCACGAGTCCGGTCCATGGAGTGAAGTACGTCTGAAACCCTTTACTCACGGAGATGATGCCTTTGACCCAGATGGCAGAAATCAGAGTCGCTACCACGGGACTGCGTGTCTAGATTTTTTCGCGTTAGAAGAAGGCGAAAACATGGGACCTGAGGAATTTGCTGCTTTCGTTTTGAAAGCATTTAGGAAAGAAATATTTCCAGAAGCAGCTTTGCTTTCTTGTTCTGGGCGAAATAGAGAGGAGGATTCAGTTGGGCTTTCTTGTTCCGGGCGAAATAGCAATAGTAGTAGTAACAGTAGTAACTGTACTACTGCTCCTAGAGTTTTTATACCGGCAAGCCCGAAGATTCTGACGCATAACGAGATACGAAGCCAGATCTTTGGACTTTGTCCGAAAGCGGTGGTTGTAGTCTTAAACGGCGAAGAAAAGAGCGTCTCCTGGTTTCCACAACAAGATTGGGACGTAGGAGGAGCAGAATATAGCTATGGGACTAGAAAAGCAGTGGTAGACCTCGGTTCTTTTTGTCCTCCTCCAGCTCCAGGTGATTGCGACGCCGAAGATGGAGATGGAGTAAAGAAGGCAACTTCTAGTGGCGGCGGACTCGGAGATGGAGCGAAGAAGGCAAGAGCCCCTAACCCTGCACCTGTGCCGTTGGAAGTGGCTGACAAGATAGCACTTGTTGTAAAGAAATACGGGTTACAGGAACGCCCGGTCTGCATTACCGGGTATTTGTGCTTAGGGATGGGTCAAACGCTGTTGAATACGGAGAAAATGGGGAATTTCACTCATGCAATTCTGCCTGCACGCGACAAAATGCAGAAGCTCTTTATGTCAGTCACTCCCGAGGTGCTCTACCAAGAAGCAGGTCGGATCACTGGACGGGGCCACCGCAATCGTACGCGCATCTTTTGCCCGCCGAGCATTCGCGACAATTTCATGCAGGAAGAGGGGAAAGCATTGGCCGCGATGGAGCGCGCGCGTGATGATAGCTACCCTGTGTTGAGGTGGAAAGATGTATTTGGGAAAGAGTGATGGATCTTTTTTCCATCGGGATGAAAAAACTATGTAGCCTTAAGGAAATGAGTAGGAGAAAAAGACACAGATGACTCAAGGAGGTTATAGGAAAAATCCCGAACTGACCAACATCGTTAAAATGAAGGATCTTTTTCTGTTTGTCCCACGTCTCAATATCACGAAAACGGGTCTCTCTGCACTTTTCCATTGGACCAGTATGAAGTTGAAGTGTCCGCTCGTCCTCAGACGAAATGACTCAAAATTTCGGGCGAAAAATGAGAAGGTGGAAGATCATCTATCTTTCGGATGACAATTCATGAAGAAGTAAAATGAGGAGAATCGCATGTACTTGACCGAAAAGAAAATCATTGTCGAAAGGTGGCTGAATGACGCAGGGTATCAGAGTCCTTGCATTCTTCTTTTAGGCTAATTTTTGTCCGCTTCGTCTTCACCTTCGGCCTTTGCTCTTGGGTGCGCTCGGTTCCTCATCTTCTTTCTGCTAGTGGAGAAAGTGGAGCTTCATCTTCTGCGATTCTTGTGAATGACTTTGATCGATTCGCCATTGTGGACTCAGTAGAAATTAACTTGTCATCCGTAGAGAAGTTGCAGACGTTCTTGCGCACGAACAAGATCTTGATCTTCGGAATCCTGTTCGTACCTTGAGGAACCACCTTCCCACCTTCTGAAAACTTAAACTCTTCTGTCTGGACTTTTTACTCTCTTATCACTAAGGTCCTCGTGGATTGAATTGCCGACATGATTGTGCCTACTCAAGCATCTTTCTCTTCTTCAACGGAGCACGACCTATTCATTGCTGCTTGTCATCGTCGATACCGAAACCGATATCCTCTTCCGTGGAGTCTACTCCCGCTTTATTAATATTGAAATCATTCATGATTTTTCTCATGGTGGATGCAGGTGAATGCTTTCACGTTGTGAGGGCATTATGCGAAAGAAAAGTTTTATGACGTAAACAAATCGAGATTATGATCGTGTACAACAACAACTATTACCACTTATTCCTTAAAAATGAAGTAACAGATTTCGCATGTAGTATCATCGTATACAGCGAAAATAGATAATTGGAGGTGATGCATGTTTGTAAGACCAAAGCGACTGACGTAAAAACAAAAGGATTATAGATGTGGTAAGTACAATTTAGAACAAGGAAAAGAATAGCATATGCTCGACAAGGGTTGAATTTCAAAGATATTTACGCAGATCAATCAGATCTTCGATTTAACTTGATTGAACAAGATCTAGATCATTATTTTACGGGTGCAGATTACTCCGACATCGGGTGTAATATAAGGTGATCATTGTGTATTACATACTGTCTGCAAATTATGAAGATAACTGGATTGCTATTTTACTTACCAGCAGCTGCACAAGATCTATGATAGTACGTTTTATCTGATTTATTGTTATTTCCACCCCGTTCAAGGGAGGACCAAAGTAACGAGAAAAAATGGATCTGCTTCCACATGGCCTTCTACAACAAGGGCGTTGTAATTGCTCCCGGCACTCTAAGTTCCTGTGGGCGATCGCAGTGTGCCTTACGACCGCGTGCTTGATGCCAGTAGCTGCTTTGCGGCTCACGAGCGCGCCATCCTCGTCAGGACGATCAGCTACGTGGCAGGAACCAGATGTATTTACGCGAAGGGCCTGTGCTTTACACGGTTGTTTCGAAGTCATATCGAGATCCTGCATCTCTTTCTGTGGAACAGACACTATCGCAAATTTGAGGGGCTTGCTTTACGCTGGTATCACAGGTCAAGATCGCAGGCTTCCCGGATCACAGTTAAGGATCTGAGTAGTCTTTCCACTTGTGATTGTGAAGTCTACGTAGCTTTCAACACCGTGTTGTCTATGAAATGTAATATTTGTTGTATTTTGCGCGTATAATTTTGGAGGATCAGTAGATACGATCTGAGAAAGTCATCATCATGAGCATAATGAGTGGAGGGGTTATGACTGGAAAGCACTTTCTTGAGATTCCATCCGTCCAGAATCCTCATGCCTGTCTTTTGAAAGCGAAGAAGCCACCTTTTAGAGCACAGCACCATGAAAAACTACCATGGGTCTACCGCTAACTAGAGACCACGGGAGCACCTGGTACTTGATGCATGGTGATCATGCCTGGACTTCGTACAGTTGTACAGAGCCGTCTGCGCGACAGCTTTGTCGTTTCTCACAGCATTCCCAGCGCGATGCCCGTATGGATCAGGACAGAAATCCCGCTAGACTTGACGATGGTGACAAAGCACGTCAGGTTCAGGGTGGTGAGGGTGTATTCCGCAACGGCTTCCTGCATGCCGCACATCAAGCTGCGCGAAGCCGAATCGTGAACGAGGCGCAAGACGTCTTGCCTTTAAGGATTGGTGCTCTCTAATTCGTCTTGAGAAGCATTGTTGATTCGTGTTTTAGATGAGAAACATCTAAGTAGTCAATAATGACTTCTGAGATGAATTCTGGCAAGCTCTAAGGAAGCCGCCGACCCCGCCACCAAAAAGCTATCCTTTTAGTCTCCATTCACCGGGCTCGTCGGATCACAGTGGGTCACCAAGTTTGAGCTCCTCTCTCACGGCAAGCCCAGAGAACAAGACATGCGAAGTTAAGAACAGGAGTTGCACTCGAGTGTCCATGGTTTGTACACCCCTAAGCTGCACAATCAATAGGAAGATTAAAAATTTTTAGATAGTTCTTTTTGACACTTTTTATTTCCTTCATGTTCATCTATCTTCTTGCTCATTCTGGGTATACTGTGGCTTGTTATCTTTGATACTTTCCATTATTCGCTGCTGGACCGGTTTGGTGAATAAAGAGGTAGGTCGTAGCTCCTCTAACAATGATGGCACTTTACTAGGAGAAGATGGTGTTGGTCAAGACAGACCAAGCGTTTTGGTGTTGCCTCCGCTTGTTAAGCCTGGATCGCTCTGTTTTCCAGTAAAGGAAGAGTCCGGCTCGGAGTTGGACGACGAAGGCTCTGATGGTCCAGAATTTTGCGTACAAGATGAAGAAGTGGGAGCCTGCGAGTCTTCACAGACGTTGAGGTCTGGGTGTGTTGTACCGACTTATATTGAAGTGGACGACACTTGTAAGATGAATGGCGGTCCTCGCACGTTTACTTCATCCTCTGCCTTCAAGACTCCTGCACCTCAAAAAGCTCAGGGGATGAAAGATGACGCCGGCGCCAGGTCGTGTCCTGACTCAGTGGGGGCAAATGTGGATGGTGTCGCTTGTTTTCCGCCAAACGTCAAAGAGATGCCACCACCACCTCCACCGACACTCCAGGAGTTAGCCGCCGCCTTCTCTAACGCCGGTTCTGTGGGAAGCAGCCCGCCTGACGGCTCAAGTCCGAGCAGCAGCAGTAGCGGCTTGAGTCGGCTACCGTTTTCAAGTGAAAAATTAGGCAGAAGATTTTTTCCCTCGAGTCCTACTGGTGGAGCACAAAAATGTGGCTATGGGTATCCAGCGGATCAATTGACGCTTAAAGAACTCGAGTTGTGTGAGCAGGGCATTCTTGCGCGTGCAGAACAAGGTGATGCAGAACTCAAGCTCTGTGCGGAAGGATTTTTTCCTGCAGTTCCTTCAGAAGTTGACGCACAACATCTTTCAAAAACACCTGAGGTATACGATCCAACTTCAAAGTTGACTGGTAATACATCACCTCACGGGCTTCATGAAACATCACACACCTCCGACACTGGAGATAAGCAGATCGACGCTGGGAATGAAGAACAGAGCGGATCCTGCAGTAAAAATTCGTCGATAGAGTCCCTTGGTTCATCCGCTGTTCGCTCAACTGCGTGTGGCGCTAGTGATAGAGACGGGGATGCTGCAGAATCTTCAGAGAGCAGCTCCGGTTCTGGCTCGGGGTCTCCTTCGGGAACACTCACATCCTTGCCGAGTTTTCGATCTGTGGCTTCGTTATTATCTATGACGGAGTCCGGTTCATGTTCGCCCCCTGGGCCTCTCAATGACGTCGACGTGACATCAACGACGAAAATTAGCTTCGCTCCTTTGACTGGAACGCCGAGTTCTGTATTTACTAGCGATTGCGGTCCTCTTCCGGCGCATGATAGGGCTTCCAGTCCTCGTGTTTTTACTGTTGGCACTGGCAGTCGCGGCGCAAGCTCCGCCTCCTCCTCCTCCTCCTCCTTCTCCTCCTCCATTGGTAAAAGTGTCCTCACCAACCAGGAAGTTTCCTCTGCTACACGTGCGCTGTTGAGCAATGCTGGCCTCTCTGCTAGCGTGGACGGTTCTCTTGGTACAAGTTCGGCGGGTGGCAGACAGCCAGCTCTGCGTGACCCAGCTTTGCGTAGGAGGTCAAAAGAAGCTAGTAGCGGCTTTCCCGATGGGAAGGCGTTTACTCTTCATCAACAAGGGAACACGACACCTGGTCCATCTAGAAATTAAGGACTGGTGTGATATTCGTATTTCATCCAAGAATTATATTGTAGGAGCATCCTTTGCCTCCTATGACAATATTTGACCAAGAAATCATTTCGCACAAGGAGAGATTTGTGCACATCACTTGCAGGCATGACAAGAGGCGAACGATACCCACAAGAATGCTGGAATTATTATAAATATTTTGATTTTTGGGTTTTGGTGGTATGTTCATGTTGGATTTATAAGCAAGCCTCTATTTTTACAATACCGTATCACTGATTTTTGGCGTTATATTAAGGAATGATCTTCTAAGGAAAGGTCGTGACATTCCGAGAATCGGATGAGATTTTGTTTGTGGAAAGATCGGCCGCTGAAATTGAGGCTCTGGGTGCTCCTCTTCTTTGTGCTGCCCTAGATGAGAGTGCTTGTGCTGCTCGGATGACGAATGTGGAAGCAGAGGCCTTACAGGGCTCCTTCTTGCAAGAACAACAGCAGCACGGGAATGATCGTCCTGGTGGACAACATGGGTGTTCGCGTCAGTTGCGAGCTGCGACCATTGCTGCCATAGAAGAACGAAGAGCGCAGAACCCCTCGTTGTATGGTGCGCCGTCGTATAGAGGAGCGGCCCGCCCTAGGTTCACTGATAGCTTCCACGGGTTGGAGGATAAAGACGGATCGGACAGCGATAGAAATGAAGGAATATAGATGAATGAAAATACGAACAGTTGAATGAGATGTTGGAGGCATGGTCGTGCCTGATGTATCATTACAAGAAGATCGATGCAATAGGAAATAATATTTAGGCGTACATTTGACGACCACTAGTACAAATGTTACCTACTTGACTCCATTAAGAAATATGTGGACGATTGATTCTATTGAGTTAGGCAGTGGCATCTGAACCCCTACCTTATCTAAAGATGTGACCGCATTCTGCCTGTGTGTAGCTTGTCTAGAAGCACTGGGAGGTCTCGCCTCTACGGTCATCATCGGGACATATGCATGCATTCCATTGAGTAAGGACAATTCAGTGGAGAAGGACTAGATTGATGTTTTTAGTAGGTAGAGGCTAGCCATGAGTAGTGGGGAGTAGTCTTCAACACATAGGATAAAGACTTGTCGACTCTCGTCAATAAAGACTCTAGGTATCGCAAATCACCTATGAGTAATTCAGCAATGTAGGGAAAAGAATCGGTTCTTGGGAAAAAAATCCCTAACGCGTTATTACCCTGTAAGGACGAAAGATCCCAAAAGAAATAGATTGAGGCATGCAAGGGTAGAAGATTTGACTTATAGATCTGGCAAGTAAGTCTATCTTGTCCGAAAAAGTTGGGCAAAATTCAATGAAGGAAGATAATTACGAAGAAATTTGCGGGTGTCAGCATGTTAAGGAAGGCTTCGCACTACATAATAACGCTTGTTGGTCGTAACGGTAGCAGCACTAGCATGTGCGTCTGTAGCTGTACTTTGAATCGAATATCTATTGAAGTCTTGTTGTTTGGGAAGGCCGCTGAAATGAACGTACGCAGGAAGTACATACTTAAGTGGGGAATTTCCAACATCGTAGAAAAATGAATATTGTCAACAACATGAAGGGTCCGCGACATGCTCATGTTGTCGATTCGCTTTTCGTGCAGGCGCTTTTGCAATGCATTAGGTCAAGGTGCGTTCCCTAAAAACTTCTTAACCTGCCTTGAAAGCCGCTGCTTGCATTTGTGATTTATGCTTAACGTCTACGATAATGCTTTTATGCAAGTAGGCAACTGACATCGGATTTTTGATCAAGATTGAACATATCAAGCCATTCGAAAACAACAAATTTGTTGAGATATCGGAGGAGAACACAACTCAACACTAGCTTCGACTCAGTAGTGGTCGTTGTTAAGTGCGTTGGGGATGCGATGATGATGAAGTGCTGCTGGGTACTCGTTTATTTCTTCAGCTTTTCAAAGCTGTTTTTTAGATATGAGAACTTAGTTGTGGCAGAACCGAGGCCATTGTATCTGTTTTGTCGTCGCAAACAAATTACTACTCGTAGAAATCATTGCCGCAAATGAACCGCAACCACTAGTAAGGAATAAGTTGAATCAGGTAACTCGGACATCAAATTCTATAACAAGCACAATAACATAGAGTTAGAACCTCAACTAACTAGTCGGCTTCTGATGCCGATATAGTTGTTTTTATGTGTTTCGAGATTTTTTTAGAGGCCATCGACCACTACAATGATGAACAAGGAGTACATGATCAAGATCAACATCATTTCACAACCTACGCACACCCCCTATGTCAGTGCCCTGCGTGCCCGTCTTTTGGATTGATTGTACACTTCAACGGTCTGTGCCGTTATGTGAAGTTTCAATCTTGCGGTGTGACATCGAGGTATGGCACACGCACACAGACTTACACACACGTATTCGGGAAGTTATAATGGATAATGCCGCCCCTAGCTAGGTTCCACACTACTAATAACTAGAAGAACGAAGGATGAACTAGTGCAGTTTAATAAAGATAGGAGGAGAACTGTCTGCGAGGCGACGATGATGATGAGGAAAGGCGTAAATTGACGGGAAGGATCCTCAATTGAGGGGTAGGGAAAAATAGTCAATACGAGGAACCACTTCCAGTGGGGTGCAGTCACTGACTCCTAATATGCGACTGATCGATTTACAATCACAACAGTTAAAGTTATAATATAACGATACGCTAGGTAGAAGACGTAATAAGCCGGGAAGTGGTAGGGTAGTCTTTCTGTCATCCCCTAATGCTCCTAGTGAACGTGGTTGGATATGATGGAAGTGCTATCAAGCAGTAGGATGCCGTCTTTCACCGCCGCGGTGTACACAGACATCCCTGGAGATTAGAAAGAATTCGCCAAGAACCCGGCAAATGTGATCGGTTGCGACTTGCGATATATGTAGTCGTTGTGAAAGTCAAACACAAGTGTGAGTAAACTGGGGATGCTTGTTAGAAGGAGATCACCACGAAGAACGAAACTTAAAGCCAACCATTTCTATGTGAAGGCAGGCGATGAGTTATCAGCAACAGGCTTCAATAACTTCGATGTATGAGTATAATCTTGTGCTAAGGCTTTGGGGTGCGGAGACCGGCCGGAAGTTTCACAACTTCTTGCATGGTCGAAGCAAAGTCAGATTGTCTTTCATGGTCGTAAACCCCTGGAAGCGCAGCGAATAAGACAACCTGTGCATGGTCACAAAATTCAGGTGCTTTCCGCTAACGTTGAAAGGATGCAAAAAAGTCATCAGTATAAAAGATGATATGTTTTTTAGTCCTGTGCATTTCGTACCGCAATGACAAGACCTTGGTAAGTTTCTGTTGGTGGGAAACTCCGCACACGGGAAGGGCTAGAATAAAAGAGTTTGAAGTCAGTTAGTAAGGTGTCTAAAGTGAACTCGAAGTATGGACGGCGTTGTGGGATATGAGAGAAAGTAAGAACGTTAAAAGGTAAGTTAAAGAGTGCAAGACTGAAATTGGAGAAAGAGGAAGACATAAAAGTGGGCCTAACTGTTTTAGATGTTGTCGTGGTTCGTAAAAGAAGCTCAGCTGTTCTAGCGAGAAGAAGAACAGATTGTCCTTCTGTGAGATTCAACGCGCTAGGTTGGCGATGAAGTCTAGCTTTTCTAACACGTCGAGTGTTAAGAGGTCAGCTGGCAAAGCGGAGTATGCAGAAAAATACGAGCGGTTGCTATTTAGCAACCTCCTCTCGAATTTCCGTTCTCCGCTCGCTGTCCCGCAGGGGGCCGTTTGTCCCTCCTCGAGCACCAAACCCTAGTCGTATTCGCAGACTTTCGACCGCGTGCATAGTAAAGGAGCGACTGAATTTTTAGCGCTACGCCCAGATCCCAGAGCGGGAGATGCAGAGTTCATGCGCGAGGGTTCTGATTCATCTGACGGGCTAGAAGTGCATAAGAGGCTCACCTTGAAGGAAGGAGCGCGGATTATGGACCCCTCCCAGCGGTCCGCTGGAGTCATACAGGATCACATCTGAAGAGCTGAAATCGTGGCAAGAGAAAGCCAAGCAGCAGAAGAAGCCGCACTCCTGGGCTACGTGAGCGCGGCGAAGCTCGAAGCCAGAGCACCACCAAGGAAAAGGGCGGCTTTTGATTCAAAAGGAAGCGAGCCTGCATTCGTACTCCTGGCCCGCGTATAAATCTCTCTTCTGCTCTTCTGGTGGATACCTAGTTTGGTCCAAAGCGAGTAAGAAGAAAATGAAACTAGTAGAGCGGTTTGATGGTTTACCATCAGACGCGGCAGCTCGCGCAGTAGTTTACCAGTACGATGGGAAGAGTATCAAGGAGAAGAAACGAAGGCGGAAACAAGTTAGAACTGCTTATCAGAAATAAAACTCGACTTACTCGATTCTAGCCGCTATTTAGAGAAAAAGGAGTAAGAGAATAGAAAGATCTCTCCCGTGCTGCGTCGAGGCTTGTCTTGTAGACCTGCTTCTCGGCGCCACTCGGTAAGGGCAAGATCTCTTACAGATCAAAAATGTATAAGTGAAAAGTTCTAAAGCAGCAGTGTAGTTCGTAAGGAAGTCCTCGCAGGTAGCTTTCCGGTAGAAAGAAGACAGAAGTCAAAGATCCTTTTTCTAAAAGCAACAGACAGGAAAGTGAAGTAGGCTCGCTCCGCTGTAATTACGTCGGTGCACGTGAATAAGTATGTGTCTTAGTATACGAAAATAGAGTCGGCCTAAATGTGGAAGTAGTTACGAAGCGAAAAGTGAGTAAGGATGGTTGCAACCTGGCAGCTCTGACCACGTTGTTGGTGGCGGCTGTTTCGAGGGGCTATCTAGCCACCGGAGGACTAGCCAGAAGGGGCACTTGAGCAGTCTCAGGACGTGGCTCGTCAGGTACGCAGACTTGAACTTCGTGCCCGTTTTGATCCCTTCCGGCCTGTGCAGTAACAACAACAACAACGCCTAAGGGGCATGATGGACCCATCCATCAACCGCCGCACGCCTTTTTTCTTTGTAGCCATGTGTCCAGATTCGACCACCCCTCGTTCTACTCGGTCCTGGATTTGATTTTGAATGACGCCACATATCGCGCAGGTGTCCGCCTTGTTGTCTATCAGCGCCTACTTCTCGTGTTCCATCCTCTTCGCACACATCCTGCCGCAGTTACTCCTCGTCTGCGCCAACATGGTCCTCAGCAACAAGATGTATCAGCTCCCCTCGCTGGTGACGGTCGAGTAGATCCGCGGGGAGGGCAAATAGTGGGCCCTTTTCCTAGCCGCGCCCTCCGCTGGGACTGTGTTGTCGAACAGATCCGAACTTCATCTCTCGTGACGTCGGTGCGCATGGCATCCCTGACGCGATCGAGATCCCGGAAACTTGAAACTTGAAGTAGGACAAGAAGGACCGTGGCGCTTGTAATTGATTGTAAAAGTGTACGAATATTACATTTATGGAGATGAAGTGGAGGGACGACCTGCCACGTTGCGCGTTACCGTGACTGCACCTGAGCATGGTTTGTTCAGTGACGACCACGGCTACGTCATGATTTTGAGACGACTATGAATTTACGAATTTAGCGGAAATTAGCAGCCGTTTTTTCGCGCGGCCGTATCGAGATCATGTGAAGCAGGAGCTGTACTTCCTCTTGTTGAAGAACATCGACGCATTACATATCGCCATCGTGATTTATTACATCGCGGTTAAATCATGGTCAGTTCGTAAAAAACCTCTAAAGGGACTGTATTGAATGGGTACACACACTACTAGTCTAAGTTCTTGGGTATTAGATCAGTCGTGTGACTGGTTTTATACAGGCAAGGAATTGTATGGTCCCTCTCATACAACCTTGCGCATACAAGGTAGGATCATTTTGAAGATGGTGCACATAATGTGGACCCATAAGATGTAAATATAGAAGGAACAACAACGTGCGCAAGTGAGCCGACTCCTATTCTATCATGATGATCAAGTAGAGAGATCGTTCCAGATGTTAGGATGATGATGGTGGACTGCTCTATCCCATGATGATGAAGAAAGATTGTTTTGATATATTTATTAGAAAGTGAGGTCGTTGTTTGATTCTTCAGGATATATTAACCACTATCAGGGTAAGATATTACGTGGTTCGAACAATGAATTCATAGATAAGGATCAATATCCCCTCTTCGGTGTTTTTCAGTCATAAACTGACTGCTTGGCGCTTCATTTTAGGGCTTGATCCCAGGCCACTGTTGCACTAGACCGACAGATTTTTTAAGCGGTTGTCATAGTTACTCACGCTGCAAACTAACGCCACAAGAGGACTTCGTTTGGCATCAATTTGTCCAACGTGCGTTTTTTCATTTGTGTGTTCTTCTGCATGCTTTGGAACCTGTGTCGTCTGTGTAAGTACGAAGATGAGAGGCCCGGAGGTAGATTTACTTTGATGCTAGTTTCTTTCTTCAAGTCTATGCAGAAAGATCCTGCTCGTTAGAAAGAAAGTAGCACATTCGCCTTTCTGAGATTCGAGTTCTGCGAAACTATGATTGAGGAAGAAAAGTGTTCTCAGTGGAGTCAACGCAGGCGTCTGTGAAAGTACTGATTGATCAATTTAACGTAACTAAGGAGATCTTCGTGCAAAAATGTCGCTGCGTGCATCCCTTCGGGTATTTGGGTTGCTGCAGCTAACTCAAATTCTGCATCTTGGTACCCGTGAGTCAGAAGTATGTGTATGTGCTGCTCCGGTGCCACCACCTGCCTATTCCGTAACTGTGGCGACACCTCCCCCGTTTTATCCATCTTCCTCCCCTTTGGCAGAGCGATCGGCCGCATCCATTGGTAACCACTCACCTGCGGACACCACAAGTACTTCAACTACAACGGATTCGAATAATGTAGCGATACAACCAAGAACAATAGCGGTAATGACACATCGCTATCGGCAGCTACCGGGTACGTCGAGTAGTTCTGTTTCACTGCTGCAGCACAGCAGATCAGCCGCACCCTCAACTCCGCCCATTCGTCAGGGGGGTGCGATCTCTCCCGGACAAGTGCAACGGACGGCTTCAGTACCTACGATGTCCAGGCCTAGTGCAGGTCTCAGTGGAGCATTAGGCGCACCAGGGCGACGGACTGGCAGTCTAGTTGTTACAACGAGTTCTGCGTCGCCGGCTGCTGACGGGAATAGCGCTTCGGCGGCTGCTGGGCGAAGTCGATCGGTTGTGGGTGTTGCCGACGAAGGGAGCACAACCAGTGGACGTCCAGCTCAAAACGCAGAGGGGCCAGCAGCTCAAGAGCAGGCGCGAAGCCTCGTGGACACAAGCGCACCTGCCAATGTATACTTGCGCACATCACCTGACAATGCCTATCAGCAGCGACTGTCGGCAGTGCCGCCATCGTGGCGACATGAGCCGCTTTTCCTTCTTCCACCGCCCTTTGTTGTCGGGAGTGTCGAGCTGCCAGCTGCGACGCCACATGTTAACTCGATACAGAGCGGTATCGCGCCTGCGGCTCGCCTTGAAGGCAGCGGCTTGGTCCAAGGCCAAGCGGTGGGTACTGTGGGTACTTCTGGCGCGGCTTTGCATCAAGGAACAGTGCTGCCTTTGTCTCCGCAACACCAAAGCACAGCGTCTCCACCTGTCGGCGTGCCACAGGGCATGAGCCTTCTTGTACAGAATGCGCGGTGGCTGATATCTATGCAGCCGTATCTCCAGGTTCTCTGTCCCGCTCTGGTGAACCACTACTATTTTGCGACAACTCCGCAACAGCAAGCTCATATTAACTCGTTTCCCCAGACCTACAGCGGCCACGTGCTACCTCACGGATCTGCGCAGGCAGCGGCGACATTACACGTACCGCAGCAATTGCATCAGCATGGCTTTTTTGAACATGCGCCACAACAGCAACAACACCAGGAGTTGCATGCGCACCAGCGACAACAGGCATTCCGCGCACACCTGCAGCAGCTTGTAGACCAGCATCACCAACAGGAGGCTGCCACCCAGCAGGCGGAGACCCGCTGGGCTGCGCAGACACGATCGCAGCAGTATCCGCCCGCGCCGCCAATGGCAGCTACTGCTCCAGTGATGACCTTCCAGGAGGGGTATATGTTCGTCCCCGTTTACGAAGCGCTCCCCGCAACTATTCCACCGCAACAGCCTTCAGCAACATCTTCTGGGCAGGACACTCCCGCGAGGCGAGTTTCCACAATTCCTACCGTCTCAGCGGCTGCCGGCAGCATACCACGAAGGAATGCGACGTTGAGCCATCGCGAATCGGACGGACGTCGTCAACGAGTGCGCATGGGCATCCTCACTACCCTAGCGGAAAGACACGATCAGATTAAAAACTACGTGAGCCGTGTCATGGAGCGACGTCAGGAACGCGAGGCTTCGTCTGCTCAGGACGATGGAACTGCTGCGCCAGGCGACACTAATGCAGATGTGCATAGAGAAGGAGTTGAGGGAGTGGCGCCAGTCGACGTCGAAATGAGTAGAACTCCTAAGCGTACTGATAATGAAGAAGCAGAATTGTCCTCGTTCCGCGTAGGAGACGCAACAAGTGGAGGACGTACATCACGACCTGGACGAGAAGATGTCGTTATGACGACGACACCTCATGCTACCAAGGTCTCAGAGGACGGAGCTGTGGTGCTTCAGCCCTCTCCACCGTGCGGATTGCTGGCGCTGAAAACAGTTATTGAGCGACAAAATGTTGGGGCAGCGGTCCTGCCGCACGCATGTAGGTCGCTTCTGAGCGAGCTGGCCAATATGCACATAGAACGGACGGTCGGGAACAATGGGATACCGGTAGAATACGACGACGCCCTATTGCGCGGACGGCGCCTGGTGGAAACGAGCGCGGAGTTCAACCGCGCTGTTTCGACTGCACTTGACTGGCTGACGCGAGAACGACTAGTCCGACGCGGTGCGGGAGTCGCAAGTGATATGGAGCGACAGCGTGGTCTTGCAGCCGCGCTCGAGGGTCTCAACAACGCGGTCACAAGCGCGCTTATAGTTCTAAGGCAACGTGGTGAGGAAGCAGGGCAAGACGCAGGTATGGTGAACATGACGGATATTCATATTTATTTAGATATATAATTTTATAACACACGTATTGCAGCACGGCTAGAGGATGTACGATAATGTCACAAATTGAAATTTGTCTTTTCTCAAGTACAAGTAGTGAAGTGTTTAATTCTTTCAGAAGGGTCTGATCTTTCATTTTCTTGCAAGCGCAGAACGGTGCTTTGGACGTTGACGACGAAGCGCCGTTACCCACGTCCAGAATCGCGACCAGACGAGTAGGTGGAAAAGAGGGCGCACGCGCAAAAGGGGTCGCGCGGCAGGAAACGGGGCAGTCACATAACCGCGGAGGAAATCCTTTAGCGGTGACGGGCGCCCTAGCTGGAGCGCTGCAGCTTGGCGACGAAGGGGTGACGTCCGTAGTCCAGCTTCACGAGGCACTTTTAGCTAGCGAGGAATGGCTAGATCCGGTTTCCGAATGTCGAGTGGAGCAGACCTGTCGGGAGATGGGGGCCGAACGATCAGTGCAGAGTTGGCGTCGGGGCTGGTCAAGTGGGCTACAGGAACTACTGGCGTTCGTGTACGGAAGTGGGGAGAACGTCGGCGCGCTACGGGTTCGCGCAGGCGTGGACGTCATCCAGAAAGTCTTTTTGGAAAGATTTATGATAACTGTTGAAGCCACTTTGTTTCTTTATCCAAAGCGACGTTCTTGTGTAGTTGGGTTGTGAGCATGTCGTTTAAAGGTTCTAGAAAGCAGATTATACACTAGATAGGCGCTGCTTTAGGCAGCTGTTCCAAAACTCCTCCTAGTTCCAAGAGTCCTAGCACAACATTCATACTCTCCCTTGGCGACGAAGTCACCGACTATCAAGATCCAGTGTTGAGTTTTCCGAACGGAGGGGGTTTTCGTTCCGCCGGGAAGTGGAACTTCGGTCAGCTACGGCCTTCCAATCGGGGCCACCTGCGTCACGGACAGTACCCACTGCGCCTTGAGGTGGGGCCAGAGTTCTTGACCTTGCCAGAGAGGTACCAACGGCTCAGCCAGAGGGCACATCGCGAGCTTCCTTGGTCCACGGCATGGCGGCGCGGCACAGCGCAAAGAAGGCCGATCGACTTTCAGCTCAAGATTCCTGTTGTGCAGGTTCTTCTAGACCTAATGACACTTTCTCTCTGGGATGAATGCCGTTGCCGTCTGCCGTGTGTGTTGTGTCTACCGTCCGGAACAGACTCGCCGAGGTTGTTCGTAAGGGTCGCTCGTGCCTCCTGTAGTCCGAAAAGCCAAGCAGCGCCGTGGCTGTTCGCCCTGCTCATCGGTCTACTGCGCTCTCGGGCGACGAGTGACCCGGGAGGCGTGGGGCGTGTGCTGACCTATCATCGAGGGACGCCCGCGGCAGGGGTCTAGCCGTTGCGTGTCGTTTTCGGGGGCGCGGGGGTTTCTAGCCTCGCCCCCCGCAATTTGCTGCAGGGGCGTCTGGCGCCTGAACATGGCCGCACCGGCAGGCGCGTCCGGCAAAGTTACGCCCCGGACCAGCTCCAGCCGTTCGGCCGGCTTGCGTTTGTGTTTCAATGCGAAGAGCACCAGCAGGACAAGGTGCACCGCCTGCACCCTTTCGGACGACGCGGGTGCCGGCTGCCCGCGGAGGACGTGACCAGGGCACAAGAGCGGGCACCGATTTTCCCGCGGTTTGTGGTTAGTTGGGTCGGTATTTGCTTCGGCTGCGGATAGTGCTCGGGGGGGGCCGCGGTTTTCGAAGTCAATTGCTGCACAGTGATGCTGAAGAGAATGAAGGGCCCCCGGGGGTTTGCTCGAGGTTGGAACGGGTTGGGTGCCTGCGGGGGAGTGTTGCCTGGGGAGCGTATGGCCGAAGGCGTGGACTGTTGTGAAAGATTACGACCCGGGCCCGGACCAGACTCACAAAAAAACCTCTACGAGGATGTAGGGGCGGAGGAGTATTAGGAAAGTTTTGGAATTGGCGGAAGCGGCGCCCGGGAAGGATTGGCGAGAGCAAAAGAAGCATGAGGTGCATGCGCCTGGTGTGGGGTGGTGTTGGCTTATCAATTTCGCACGGAAGGCGTTGGCGTGACGCGTGGCATTTTCTCGCTGCGTAAGATGGGCTTGGAGTGGCCTCGGATGTGGTCTTTCTGTGGCCTGCCAGACGAACCCGGGGAGACCAGTCGACAGGCCAGCCCTGGCAGTGCCCGCCCATGGATGCGGCGGCGTCCGAGGGGTGCCGCGGGTCGGTCTTCGACTTCGTGCCAGTATCTGCCTGGCGATGGCGAGGCGAGTGACATGGGAAGGGCGGCGCGCGCAGGTAGGGCGAGAGGGGGTGGGCACGTGGATACTTTTGAGCAGAGAGAGAGAGAGAGGGGCGGCGTCTGCACTGCTCCCCGCTTGTGACGCCTCTGTGGAGCGGGCTTCGGGTGTGTGGTCGTTTACGTTGGCAAAGGCAGACGCCTGGCCTCGGGGCTCGCCTGTGTTGGCTCGGGGTGTTCTGGTGGGTCTCGGACTAGGTGGGGCGTGGCCTTCCTCGTATTGCAGGGGGGTGCGCGGTGCTTAACCTCCCTCGCAGCCAGACTGACGGAGGTCGTGCAGTCTTGGGCGTAGCGGTTCGGGCAGGAGAGCTCGCGCGGGCGCTCCCTCGCCCAGTCATGTCATGCTGTGAAGAGTTGGCGGGCGGGGTGCATGTCTGGCGTTTCTTATTATTTTAGACAAGCAGCGCCTCGCATGGTCTTGCCTCTCTTTCTGTATAACCTTGTGCGCCATGTGGTTTATGTTTCTACTCTTTTTATGTGTCTGCGTTACATGAGTTAAGTTATTTCAAACAATCATGATAAGCACAAGAAGACAGCGAGATACTTCATGTCTCATTACATCAATACATAGGTGATGCCGCCACGGGGGGTAACCATTCGAATACGCATTCGATCTGATGGGGCAAGTGTTGCGGAAAGACATAGCTCCGATCAGGGAAATGACGACCCGGAAAGTCCACAGGAGTCGCGTGTCCGTGCCTGGCGAAATCTATTACAGCGTGCTGCTGATCATCAGGCCGAAGCGAGAGCGAATCAAAACACGCAACAGCCTGTCGGAACGACGACATCAATTACGGTATTGGAATAAAGAAATCATGGTTTTCGTACCCACGTCGTCTGGTCACGTAAAATAGTTTTAGCATGGCATTCCTAAAACCTAAATTCGTCCTTGTGCAATAGCAATACTTTTGGAGGAGTGTTTAGGTCAGAATATACTACAGACAAAGGGGAGACCGACATCACACATCTTAAACCGGAAAGGGCTATAATCCCGACGACTCGTGGGGGGCCTAGCTATGAGATGGAAGCTTTGATGACCGTGACATGGTTACCCTCAACAAGCGGAGGCGCTACTGCAAATGTGGACTTTCGTACCGCTATTAAGGCTTGGTCGCCTAATGATCCATGTCCATCTGATGCTGATGAATCATCCTGAAAGACAACATATTGAACATATTTTTAGAAGGTAACATTTTATGCCCGAGTATAGATGCTCCTTGTCATTAAGAAGATGGAATCAATACGCTGAGGATGAGGTCCAGTACTATGCCTCTCATCATCAAGACATAGATTTGGAATCAATATGATGCTGAGGAGGTCCTCTTCATCTAATAGTGCGCGCATGCGGGATACGAGCTTCCGCAATCGCGCTTGGCGTCGTACTAGTGACATCTATGATCGTAATCGCGGAAATGTTCGGGTCCAGGAATCCGTAGGCTTTGAATTTTCAGACGGATTTTTTCGCCTCCTGGTAGATGGGCGTCCTCTAGACCTGCAAGTTAAGGATATAAATATTGTTTTCACATTTATTTTGATACATAACATTTACATTCTCCAGTATGTAACATCCTTGGCCTTGCTTTGAACTAAAGTAGAGAACGAGAGTGTCACAAGGATGTTCTGAAGAACATAATAGAAATGCTGCAACCTTTAAACAAGGCATGTTGCTGGAGCCCCGTACTGGGTCGGAAAGACCCGGAGTTTCCTCGCACCGCAGAAGAACGATATGGATGACGTTTATTCCATTCTTACGAGCGTCGAGGCTGCCCTTTTCCCCTTAAAACTGTATAGCTGAAGGGGGGCCTCGATGTTGTGGCTAGGTGGAAAAAACATCATCCATAAATGAGTGGTATGTGGGAAGATAACGAGACCACGGCTTGGGCCGCTAGTGAACAGGGTTAAGGAAAAACAGCTTGAAGTTTTCAATGGGTCACATGCTTCTGTTGCCAGCTTTCAGTATGTGTATGGGCTAAAGTTCATCAGGTGAATGTATCTTTTGTCTCTACGTTTTAGGTGGTTCATCAGTAAATCCATCATCAGTGTTGCGGCGTGTCATACCCCTGCAGGTGTGCTGACTTGCTCATGGGGCCCCGCTGCGTCGGGTTGCGCCTTAGGTTTTCTACAGGAGTCGAATGTACGGCTTCTCCGATAGATGTAGATTTGTGGCCGATTGTACGGTCTTATGCGCACCCGGTATGTAATTTGGATGATCTTATAAATAAGGGGGTAAATAATTGATTGAAAGGGTGGCGGCATATAGTCCTAACGCAAAAAAAAAAAACTCTACGGGTGCTAGGAGTAGTACTATCAGAGGCACACACATGACATCATGACAATGTGTGTTCTTCTTCTATTGGTGGCTATATAATAAATAATATTAGCCTTCAGTTTTACCCGCGATTCTGAAAAACTAACTCTAAGAAGTGTCTGCGGGGACATCAAACACGCAGGCAGGTAACGGTCGCCGACATTTTTACGATCCGTACACTGGTCAACGATTGGCTAATGATGATGCAACGAGAGCGACTGAAACGGTGCGATCAGTGAATCAGGCAAGTAGAGCATTGAGCAGCGCAGGAGGCCAAGGGATGGGCAGGCCCAGCACCTCTTCGGGAAGCACGCAACCAGAGAGGGAGATGCGTGCTCAGGAAACAAACGGCCGAGCGGTTTTTATGGCCGCACTAAGAGCCAGCAGCGAGGCCAGCACCGCAACAACGTCGCCTTCATCAAACACTTACGTGAACAACTCAATTGACGGAGGAAATCCACCTCCACCCGGACATGAAAGAAGAGCGCAGGAGGGAAACGATGAGGCTGGACAAACATCTCTGAGTGGGCGATCTGGCTTGGAACAAGCACCTCAAACAACGACAGATGACGAGCTTGAACGCCAAGATGCAGCTTTTTCTGTGACATACGAAAACGTCATCCGAACCTTGCTCACTCCGATCCCCGCGGAGTCGATTGTGCACCTCGATGTGAGTGATCTGAGCCACTTAGACTTACGGAAGTTCTTGAGGTCCCTGCTAGGTAAGTTTCAATCCGAAAATTTCTAAACTTCCAGTCCGATGCATGGAGCGATAGTGTGTCGTGGGTAGATAGACTAGGTCACGAGGTAACACGACGGACATAACAATAAATAGAAAATGACCGAGTTGAGCAATATAATTTCGTACCTACTATTTTGAGATAGGTAAAGAACTTCACCTTTGTTGAGTCTACGATCATGGTTCTCGCCATTAGGCTATTATTACTACATGGGACATCATAACGATGTTGATGAATTATCATGTTTGCCTATGTCACAAATCTAACACGCTTTACGCCAGAGTTTGCGGGCTCCTTTGCGATGTATGGGTTCAACGGCTCACGTGGTGTCCCCGATTGGCAGCTAGACCACGCTATTCGAAGACTCTACTAGTTGTAGTTTACAACTAGATGGAGGTAAGCACATTCATAGTTACAGTCCACTGTTTTTACCAAAAATTCTTCTGTGTAGCTGGGTATCTATACTGCCCACGCCGTAAGTCGGCATTGCAAAACTTCCGAGCGAGATACTTAAAGCGCATTGTCTTTGTTACTTACCCAATGCAACGCTTTAGTACCCAGATACTTAACACATTTGATAGCGGTCAATCATGCATAAAAACAACCACGCACGACCACTTCTTACCAAAACTTCAAACAGCATATTACGCAGTACGTCCTCAGTAGAAGAGTTACCGCGGTAGCTTAGATCGAAAACTAAAAAATAACGTTTCATCAGTTTCGGAAATGCCCCACAGTGGTAACCTGCTGACAATGATTTGTATATGTCATCCGTCTGAATTTATTCTTGAGTAGTCATAGGTATTGCCTGATGAGCGTGAGTGTCTGTTTTGTTTTCTGCATCGTTTTGATCTTGATACTTCTTCTGTATAATGAAAATGATGTGTAACAAGAAATGGAATTGTCCTCCCGCTTCATCCTCGTTCACTACGAAATTAACGGAATTTTGTAACTGAAGCTGAAGCTTCTGAGTGTCTGTGTGCACTGCCAACATATTTCAGCTCGTGAGATGACTGAATTAGTTTATGTTTTCCGATTTCTTCCTGTATGCTGTTTGTGACGATGAGTGTGTTTCATACAATTACAATCCATCTTCCACTTTGTAGGTTGGTAATACAATCAATTTGAATGATTGACGAACTTTAGACTTTAGGATTTTCCTGTAGAAAATTAACCTGCTGTAAGTGTCAGTCACGACTCTCGACACGACATAGTCTCATCTCCCAGGATCGTTTGATCGTAGGAGGCTTTGCATATGAGTTTATATGTTTTTTTTGTATTGCTAGAAGTGGGTAATAAATTAGATAATCGTCCATGGTTTCGTTTTGGGTTGGTGGTTCGCTACAATGCTGTGTAGTCCTTTTTTTGTGTTGTGTTTTTATGATTGTACCACGAAAATCGGCGGCCAGTAGGTGTGGTGCAGTTCCAACAGCGGCCGCGCTGTCTTGTCGGTTTTGGTGCCTCAACGGTCGTTGGTGTTACAAAACAGCTGGGCGGATCTTGAGCTAGAACCCGATGCTTTGCTCTGCCCCTCTTTGAGAATACAGATAATCTTCGTAAAGACTGAATATGAATGTCATGTAAACATGCACCGGACGACATTTGATACCAATTATTGTGTAGGTCAGATTCATCTCTTCTATACCCGCCCATGAATGGGTACGCTACCACTAATACTACGCACAATGTGCCTGCATGTGCCTGAACGAGCGAGTTGTCACCTCGTTGATGAACCAATGTGGCGTAGAAAAATAGCAGAAATCGCAGAAGGAAGTTCCAAGAAGCAAAAGCGAAGAAGCAGATCCAGCATTCTTATTTGGGCAGTGTCTCCCAAGATAATCGTTCGAGTAGTAGAACGACCGATCTATCATATTTCAGATCAAAAGAACTTCATCGCGATTATACCGCATGTGATCAGCATCCACACGATCTTGCTCTCTCACTCTAGGACCGTATCACACTCTTCTGCTTCTCCAAGGATCCGGAAGATGACATCATAGATCATTTCACTAACAACCACCTTAAACAAGGTCTCTACGACCATGGATCTCTTGTAGTTGTGGAACTCCTACGAGAATGCAACTAGCCTGATGATCTGAGATCATGCGAGATCATGCAACACTAAACTGATCCCGATAGATGATCTGCGGGAAGATCTGCACATGATCATTCTTGGCGCTCTTCGTACTATTGGGTCACTATTCTAATACTTTTAATGAGGAGGATCATGGTTCTTCGAGACTCTCCATTCGGGGGGTTGTATTATAGTCACATCTACTCAATAGAAATAATAGGCTGTGGCGCTACATAAGATATTCACTATTACTAACCTTAGCAGGAGATCTTGCATTGTTGACATTATTCTACGTAGAGTGTCATGCACTTGGTTGCTTTCTGCAGCCTTCTTTTGCAACATATGCAATATTATTTGATTAGTCCGATATTATTTGGGTATTTAGATGAATCTACGTGCAGAGTGTGATTGAATGTTTTTTAAGTACGAACGAAGTGTAAGTAAAAATTTATCCGTGTAGCAAGTTGCACCATGACAGGAGCTACGGCGTTCCCGCGCCGCAAGGTGACCGAAGGTGCCACGACCAGCAGCAACAATTCAGTGGGTCGTCTGTTGCTACCGGTGCGCAAGGCTGGTGGTCCGCAAAACAAGACCAGTAATGGAGAGCCATCCTCGAAGCGCTCAGGGTCGAGTAAGAAGCCGCAAAACCAGGGTCACCACGATGTGGACGTACCAGAGTCCGCGTCTCGCTTGAGCAAGAAAGATGCTAAGGCAGCAGCGGCTAAAGAGGTAGCGGCAGCAGTCGAAGCGCGGCTTTTGGCCGTGAAACAACCGCGCTTAGGACGCCTCAACCTCAAGCACCTGCAAGAAGGTACTGTGGTACTGGGCTCCGTTAACTCGATCACAGCACACGAACTGGTTTTGAACCTACCTTACGGTATGATAGGAGTATGCAAAAGAGAGCAGTGCTTTTACCCTGCTCAGCCGGACCAGGGGCCGCAAAAACGACTCGACGAAATCTACTCAGTCGGACAGGTAAATCTTTCGACGCTCTGAATTCACGATTCTTTCAATGTAAATGTGAACAGATTTCAACTACTAGATGCAAAACAGAAGCTATCTGTTCTTGAATGTATGGAACAGCATACGTGACATAGTAAAACTACTGGTTTAATATTCATCTCGTTGTGCAGGTCCTCAGTTAACGATTGTTTAGACCAGTTCTAAAATATGTCTTGTCAATTCATGACTAAACCCTCTCAGCTTTTCCCCTGTGCTGTGCGATCAGTAGGAAAGCAGAGTAAGAAGCAGTTGAACGTCGAACTCTCAATTAGACCGGACCTAGTGAACGCAGGACTCACAAAGGACAACTTCGTAGCGGGTCTATGCTTGCCAGCGGCTGTCTCTTCCATGACCGAAGAGCACGTTATCGAATGTACTTTCGGCGTTCCGGGCCTAAAGGGCATTCTCAAGAAGAAATCTGCGGGAAATGTACTCATTTAACTACAACCTATTGCTTATGTAACTTATTATTATCTCAATTTTTCCTACTTTCTAAGAACTACACTTTTTGATATTTTAGAACTCGCTGAACTTCGATGTGAATGAGTATTGAAAATTTGTGTCGGAGGACCTAGCCAAACTACCGGTCTGACAATCAGATTTCCGTCGGGCAAGTCATTCATGTCGCTGTGGATCGATTTCATGCTGCCTCTGGTGCCGCTCAGTGTCGTCTCGACACCGGAACAAAGACCGTGCTTGCCGAGGACGTCGACGCCAATGCGTTGAAAGTAGGTTGCCTGGTGCAAGCGAAAGTGGGGAAAGTGGTTCAAAATGTCTCGGACAATCCAGGAGCAAAGGCGACTGACGGTAGCGCTGTCAAGCAGTATGACATGCGGTTTTGCGGTGCCTTTCGCGGTGTCTTGCATCCGGAGTACACTACGGAAGCCCTGGGCAAGCAATCAGTGCAGTTGTGCCGTGTTCTAGCAAGGGTCCCGACCGAACAAGACCAGCCAGCTTTGTACTTGGCGGCGTTACCAAACGTGGTAGGCTGGCAGAGCGAAGATCTGCGATCTTCCTTGAGTAAGGACACCAGTGCAACTCTGCGTGAAGGTAGCTACGTTAAGGGCACAGTTTCGCGTGTCGAAGATTTTAACGTCCGGTTAGACGTCTTGCACACATCCGCAGACGGATCAGAGACACTCGCGAGCAGCAGCGTTCCCGCAGTGTGCCACTCCTCGAAGCTTCCGGCGTCTCTTGCAGCCACGAAAAAGACAAAGAAAGGAGAAGCTGAAAGCAAAGTCGATAGTGCCAATAAGAAGCCAAGCGTCATGGACAGCGTCCGGGAAGGAATGGAGGTATTTCATTTGAGAAGAGTTCTACTTTCTTCCAACGACGATGAGTATTCTTTTACGGACTCAGTGACATCAGAATCTTTTTAGTAGAAGGGCCGGAGCGGCCGCCCATTGTCCTTTATTTTCCCTTTTCCCTTTTCAGCCTTCTTAATATTAAGGGTAATGATTTAGATTGAGATTCATGATTCCTTTCTTCGACTATCATATCAACAGTTCCGCGCGCGCGTATTGGGTTTCAACCAACTGGAAAAGACTTTGGTTGTGGGCATGTCTGAAGATTTGGTGGAAGAAAAGCTTATCTCTTCCAAGGACCTCGAAGTCGGCCAGCTCTGCAGAGGTGAGATCGCAAACATTGTCGCTGATCGAGGTGTCTTTGTGAAGGTATTTCTGGCTTATCTTTCTTCGTTACTTGATGGAGTAGTTTACACGTCCTTAGTAATGATTTTTGCAGTCGACTCGCCTCTATTTGAAATTTAACTCTCCGACTCGTCCTGCTTATAAGTACACCATGAGCATACCAAATCGTTCTTGACACCAAAGAACATGATCGTGCTCAGCATTTCTCTATACTGATCACAGTTGTCGAACTTCGTCACCGGTGAAATTCCGTTGTCGCATTTGACGAACGTGCCTCTGAAGCAAGTTCCCGAGGATAAGTTCAAGGCTGGCGCCAAGATCAAGGTCCGAGTGCTCTCTGTGCATCCGCAAAGCGGGAAAGTGAAGCTCACCGCCAAAAAGGATCTGGTCAAGCTTTCATCTAACGAGTTGTTGACGGAGACTGCTGTCCTAGAAGCCGCGTCCACGAAAGGAGGAGCGACCAAGAAAGAGGACACCAGCAAAAAAGACAATAGTGTGCGTATCGGGAATGTGTACACTGGTTGGGTCTCGGATGTGAAGGAGTACGGCGTTTTCGTGAAGTTTTTCGGCGAGCGATTGCGCGGTTTGGTGCCAGAACGTGATCCGGAAGTGCTTCACTCCATGCGCGTTGGGAATCTAGCCAAGGTTCGCATCACTGGTTTCCGCGATGACTATAGTCTGAGCCTTAGTTTCGACTTAAACGCTCCTTCTACACCCGCTGCGACCCAGCTGCAGCTGCAGTCAGGTGGTCGCTTTTTTGCTGCTTCGGGCAGTCTAGTGCCCGCCGCCACCTTGCAAATCACGGGTGTAGAGGCCGACGGGTGCTTTGTGCTCTTGCCGAACAAGCGCGAAGCGTTCATACCGAAACTGCACTTAGCAGACGAAACGGGTGAGATCAACATGCGCTACGGAAAGTTGGAGGCGGGCAGAAGTCTGGAGGACTGCCTTGCGTTGAAGCGACCGGAGACGGCTGACGAGGAAGACGAGACGTCTGCTTCTGCATCGACAACAAACCTCGTGGGCGTTGTGCTTGGCACCTGGTGCTACAAGGTGCCGAACTATGGAGGCGGGCCGTCCGACCGCTATGTCGATTTGGTGTCGCTCAAGCAATCGCTGCAGGTAGAATACGCCTTGCCAGTGGCTGGAGGTGAGAAGAAGGAAGCACAGGCGTCGTCCAAGAAGAACAAGGGAAAGAAGAATCAGTCTGCTGAGGTTGACGAGGCGTCTCAACAAGTTTCTTTGGGCCCGAAAAAGTCCGCTTTCGTGAAAGATCTGAGCGAGATTGACTTGCAGGAGAGACGGTACTACTTCGGGTACGTGAAGCAGATCTGCACAAAGTTGGGAGTTTTCATCTCTTTGGGTGACTACAAGAACGCTGTCGGCTTGGCACCAGTCGCGCAGTGCACGGACCATTACTGCGTGGAGCCGCTCGACGAGTTTAAACTGGGACAAACGCTTCGCGTTTTCGTTGACAGCGTCGACCTGGAGAAGAAACTAGCGAAATTCGATTTGCGCCAGTCCAAATTGCTCAAAGCCTCCAACAACGTCCAGCAGCACCCCGTCATTGCGCAACTCGAAGCAAATGCGCTCTCCAAGGTCGTGCTGAGTGGACGTCATGCGAACGATGCCGTACTGTCGACGAAGCAAGATCTTCATTGTCAAGACGGTTCGACCTTAGTAGGACGAACAGTGCGTGCGCGTGTCACTGCACTGAAAGCGTACGGCGTGACATTGGAGTTGGCTGGAGAGCTGGCTACCGCGACAGCGTCCAACGGAGCGAAGTGGACGCTGCTGGCAATGGCACCTAGTGTCGACGATTTCGAAAAGCCACCAGCAGTCGGCAAGGAGGTAGCCGCTTTCGTGCTAGACTCGATTGCTGAGCGTGGGTTGCTCGACGTGAGTCTCCGTTCCGACCTTTTGGAGCGTGCTGCTGCTCAACAACCTGCTGCAGAGCCAAAGGCCGCTAACAAGAAGCGCGCCCGCACAGCTTCAACCGACGCAGCTTCGGAAGGTGGACAAGAGACAAATGATAAGTTCGTGGAACAAGCGACAGAAGGCAGCGCAGTCGAGTGCGAAGTGCACCTCGCGAAGAATGACCGCACGATCTTGATTACGCGCAACACGGCACAGCCGATGGTCGTCTACACTGCGAACTCTGACGCGTTCAATCGCTTGCAAACAGCGGCAGTGAGCATGCAGCGAGGTATGTTCGCGCGCAAGCGCGTTGTGCTGCAACAGCGAATTTGCGCTGGCGCGTGGATCGGCCACCCTGCGGCAATCGTAAACAAAGATCATTCATCAGCCACGAACGAGAAAGCCGAAGAATCCTCCAAGTCGGCTTCTGAAGAAGCTACTTATACGACTAACAAGAACACGCAGTTGGTGCAAGATACTGGCCGAGAAGTCTCACGCATTGCGGATGCCGAGGCTGAATTGAAGGAAGGGCAAACTCTGAACATGCGTGTCCACTCCATTAGCCCAACCGAGGTGCTCCTTCAATGCCCTAACAACGTGTGGGGCCACCTGCACGCGGTCGATCTGCCACTGCTTGCAACTTCCGCTTCCAGCACAGCCGGGAAAGAAAATTTCTACAGTCGTCGCGTGGCCACCGTTGCGACTTACGCACCAAAAGCGGTCGTGCCCGTCGTGGTCCAGCGCATGTCGACGAATATGCATGGCGTCAACGTCGGAAAGGCTGGCATGAAGGGCGCGCAATTGCTAGTGTCGCCTCCAGAAGAGATTGTCAAGACTCAGTCGTCAGGAGAGGCTGCTGAAGCGGCAAAATCGAACAGTAGCAAAATCGAGGACCTTGACACCTCCAACAAGGCGGCCAAAAAGAAGCGCAAACTGAACAAGAAGAACGAAGACACGGCCACTACCTCTAACGAGCAGTCAGCAGCATCCGGACTTGCAGACGCATCTTCAGAAGGCATGAAAATGGAGCCGCAGATCTCCCTGAAGTGGGGGGAGCTCGCACTTCGGACACGTAGTCATCGTGCCGTCATTGTGTCCGTGACAAAAGACTGCCTGATGGTCGAGCTGGCGCCAGGCATGAAAGGCAAGATCTCGATTCTCGACATGCCTTTGGATTTGCTTGACAGTGGCGCAACTTTGTTCGATAGCTTCGTTTCCGGACAGTTGCTAGAGCGTGTCTACATCCTTGAGGTGCAAAAGTCTAAAAAGACCTTGAACTTGTCTCTGGTCGACCCGGAGGAAGCCGAGAAGGCATACTATAGTTCTACGAGCAAGACCGAGCAAGGACGTGCAATGCCGGCTTTGGTGTGCAACGTGAATCCGAAGTCACCATACGCTGTGAGCGTTCTGCTGCCGCAGTTGAGGTGGGCGCAAGTGCACATGACAGAACTTGGCGACAGCAGCATCAAGCAAGATAGCGTCTTGCGCAAGATCAAGAATCATCAGCAGTTGCGCGTCCGACTCAACGCGAAGAGTCTGACTGCGCACGAGCTTGCGCGCACCGAGGCCCTCCGCAAGGCCAAGGAGGAGCACGAGTCGAAGGCCGAAAAGGGTGGCGAGAACACAACGAATGTGATTCCTACTACGCTGAGCAAGACCGCAGAGAAGAAGCTTCCGATCTTGAATGCGTCTGTTGTTCCAGACGTTGCAGACGAGGAACATGAGAACAACAACGGCAACACCTCTTCGACTGTGCTTTTAAGTGATGTGATCTTGCGCGAAAAGTTGGCAGTGGATAAAGCAGTGCGTCTGAGCGGTGTCGTGACCAACGTGACACAAGGCGGCATGTTTGTTTCCTTCACCCCTCAATTCGCTGGCCGTGTCCAGTTCCGGTACCTGCCACGCAAGGACAATGGTCCCTGGACAATTGAGGAGTTGGAAAAGGCTTATCCCGCAGGCAGGGTCTTGCGTGACGCTGTTGCTCTGGTCCGTGCAGATCAGGCAGAGACGATTGTCGCCGGCGACGTGAACGAACTAAGCCGACTCGATCTTTCTTTGTTGGCGCCCGGTGACCAGCCAGCGGGCGCGGCAGAGGCAAGGAACAAGCGCGTACTGCCAAAGTTGAACGAAATTGTGTCTGGTACTGTGAAAGCGAAGAAAGAGTTCGGTTTGTTCATCGCCTTGACCGGTGAAAAGTACAACAGCATTCTTGGATCATCCAGCAAGAAGACGGTGGACGGGTTGTGTCACGTGAGCGAGATCGAAGATCGCGAACCACTGTCGAAGAAGAAGAACACCCCAGAGCGCCGACTAGCGCGGGATCAACGCACCTTAGCTGCATTCACGGTCGGTGAGACCATTCACCGAGCAAAGGTGATCCAGGTGGACCCAGAAACAGGCAAAATCGGTCTGTCCATGCGTGCCTCCGTGTTGAGCCAAGTCGATCACGTCGAAGGAGAAGTAGACGTCAAGATGGGCGGAGAGGTAGAAGACGACATTGATGCCGAAGTGGATGCACTGATGGCGGCTGGTGACTCCGACGACGAAAAGATGCTCGACGCGGTTGCCTGCAGCTCAAAGAAGAAGGCTCCTGCGGACGCCATAACTACAGGCTCTGGGGACCACGAGGCATCTACTGATGAAGAGGAGGAAGATGACGATGAAGAAGAAGAAGAGGAATCGGACGCCGAAGAAGGTGCTAACAAAGAGGTGGAATTGAAGACAGCAACAGAACAAGTGTCTGAGCAGGATGACGACGAAGAAGACGAAGAGGAAGAAAGCGACAACGACGAGGAAGTAGAAGACGTGAAAGCCGCAGAAGAGAAGAGCAGCAGCACATCAGCAGCAGCTGCATCTAAAGCACTCCTCTCGAGTGAAGAGATTGCAAAACGCATGCTCGAGAAGAAAGCAGCGGCCAGCGCTGCAGCGACCGTCGACGACAAAAAGCGAAAGACCGCCGCCTCTGAGGAAGACGCCGCATCAGAAGAGGATGCGGATGATCTGAGTCCAGCAGCTAAGAGGAGGAAAAAGCTTCTAGAAGACGCAGCCGCAGAGGATAAGATCCGACAACAGGAGGCTCGAAACGGCGCTAAGAATCCGGATGACTTCGAGCGTCTGCTCCTCTCCGAAGGCGGCAAGAGCAGCGTACTTTGGATTCAGTACCTTGCGTACCATCTCGAACTCAGCGAAATTGCCAAGGCTAGAGCTATCGCAGAGCGCGGTGTGAAGCACATCTCCTTTTCTACCGATCAGGTACTAAATAGTATACATTTAGCTTTGATGTCTTTCTTCTCTAAGATCTGTAGGATATTACTAGGTATTCATCTTTAGTCTTGAGAACACTGTCGTGAATGTCGATCGTTTACATTTTTCTCTTTTCGCTCCGCTATATACAGGAACGCTTGAACGTTTGGGTGGCGTACTTAAACTTGGAGGCGGCCTTTGGGGACGCATCCTCGTTGCAGAAGATTTTCCAACGGGCTTGCCAGTATAACAAGGCGAAGACGGTGTATTTGAAGCTGGCCGAGATCCAGGAAAAGCGGGGTCATGAAATCGAAGCGCGTAAACTCCTAGAAGAAGCGGCTCGCAAGTTTTCAGATTCAAAAAAAGTATGGATTCAGCGACTTAGATTTCACTACGCCGCTGCAGCGTCGTCCTCAAGTGCTCAACAAGCACAAACATCTTCTACGTCATCCACTTCGACGACGACCACGACAGAGGAATTGCAGGAGCTGCTTCCTCGTGCACTCGCTGTGCTAGAGCGCAGGAAACACGTGATCGTGATCCAGAAAGCGGCTACCTTCGAATTTGAGTACGGTAGTGCGGAGCGAGGCAAGACCCTGTTCGAGAGCATCTTTTCGGTCAGTGCTAATAGACGAAGATTAGACATCTGGAACGTCTTTCTAGATTTGTGCGCTCGCAAGCTTTCGCTTTCCGAGGTGCGCCGACTCTACGAATTGAAAGTAGCGGAGTTGCAGAGCGTACTGAAACCGCGGAAAATGAAGTTTTTCTTCAAAAAGTGGCTAGACTACGAGTCCCGCTACGGCGACGAAGCAGGGCAAGCCTCGGTGAAAGATCGAGCAAGAGCCTTTGTGGAACAAGCGGAGCCAGCGAACACAGCATGAAGATAGAAACATATTTTTATGCCTTTTTTCGTTTGCATCGTCCGCGATCACCCATCTTTAAGCTTAATCACAGTATCAAGTAATTGCAAAGGATAAATTTCTATATCAAATTCGTTGATTCCTCATCATGACTTCAACATGTGCGCGTTGATAGTGTGTCGTAGCACTGAAATTGAACGCATCACCATGATCTACAACTGTAATTGTTATCCTGCTCCTGAAGTATGTCCAAACAGCGCATGCAATCGAATAGAGCCAGCCTCCTGTAGGCTTTCGAGTCAAAGCGTCGGATATTAGGAAGTAGTGCGTGTTCGCAAGCAGCAGCGAGAGTAAAACTCGTGGTGTCATTGAAGCATGAACTTTGGAAGTTTTAACTCGGATGCGTGGTCCAATCAGTAGCGAAGCATGAAGAATCGAGAAAGTTTCAACATAATAAATAATGTGTCCTCGCGACCTCGAGCAAGTTTGAACAAGGAATAACAATAAGAGCATACTACGAGAAGTTCAACAAGTAGTCAATGGAAAGGTGTAGTGGCACTTTGCAGTGCTCAGAATCAGAGATCTGTGCCCCTTTCGCGCATGACCTTTACTTTGAACAAAAATGTAGCGGCTCGACTTCGTGAAAGATGAATGTAGAAGAGCCTTAGAGCAAGAACCTAGAGTAGCTGCTAAACGAAATGCAAAAAATTTATTGATTTATGAATCCTTTTCAAGGAAGACGATGTGTCATGTGTCATGTGCACTGAATTTCATATCCACCTCTGTACTGAACAACAAGAACATACAGACACGAGGGTCGTTCTGCAAGTCAAAGGAATTCGCTTCCTTCTCACGATTTCCAGCTCTTGTAGGGTCAAGGAGAGTACTTGTTTCTTTTTTTCGGTGGGTGAGACACTTCCACTGTCCCACATTCGTAGTGGTAAAGTATTGGTGTTTTTATCAAGCATTTTCAGTACGAGTCAAGTGTCTTTTGTTGTCTTTCGAAAAGGTGAAGGTCTACTAACTCTACCACCTAAATGTTTGTTGGTTATGTTTCTCTTTTGCGTTAAGATTTTAGATGTCACTAGTTTCTAAAAATTCATCCTCGAGCAATCAATCTATCAAAAGGCCCATAACAGTTCGTCGTGCACTTCAAACTCGATATTACTACTGTCTAGTAGTTTATATGGCCTTATTTTTTGACGTCCTTTGTGTGAAGACTGGTGTGATATATAGTACACGACGTTCGAAACAAGATGAAGGTGGTTGCAAAGCGTCCGAGCTGTGGGCTCTCGTTTTTGTTGCTGTGTGTCGGAGGCCAGCATCACCTTTGGAGCGCGCCACGTCTGGTAACAGGGCTGCGGGCTCGTGGTGACGGATTGGGCGCAAGAATTTCAAGGTAAAAAGTTAAACTTACAATCAGTATCTTTTTTCTGTAGTAGCAATTTAGCATTTTCAACAAATTTCTCTTGCACTTTTTTTTGGATAACTAGCAAACAACTACACAAGGATGATTCATTTTGCACTACAAATGAATCTTGTGTTACTTCATCAGCAGGTCGGACACACAGAGCTTTCCCGGGGAAGAGGCTGTCGAGTCTCCGTCGTCCCCATCGTCTCAAGTGCATTCTCCACGAAGACCCTTGCTCTCGTCTTCCTTGGCTGGTTCCGACAATAAACGAGGAGGAGTTTTAAAGCCCCGCCATGACCAACAACAGGACCCGATACTACAAAAAAGTGGTGCTGTTCATCATTCAGCTACTTCATTGAGCCAAGACGTTGAAGGAGATGCAGTGTTGCCAGGTAGAGGACGCGTACACAGCACAGAAGCGACTACATCCACTGAAGTAGACTCGTCTGCAGTAGAGTCAGAAGCGGATGCGAACATGACGAGAAACGCGGAAGATGTGGAGGAAAGTGATTCTCGTGGTTCAGCAGCTGCAGCCGTTGTCGTGGGCTATCGTCAAGATGCGGGTGCCATGGGTCCTCCTCAAAACGCGCGTGGTGCCTCAGCTGCAAGAACTTTGCCTCAAGAACCAGGTACAGTAGCAGCTCGTCCGAAACCCGCTGGAGGACGGCGACTTCTGACGCCTCAAGAGCAGCAACAAATAGCGCGGAGTCGATTCGGAAAGTTCGTCATGGTTAAGGCTACAAGAAATCCATCTTCGCAGGCATCTTGGTCCCGTTTTTTAAGGGAACGAAAAGGGGGCCCAAGATGCTGCTGAAGATGGATCCCTCTTAGCTCTAACGAGGATACATGTAGAATGGCTTTGTGCTTCACCTTCGTCATGACAGCGTTGCCTTGCCTGGAAAATGCGGCGCATGCCGCTATCTTTGGTGATAGTACTTTTAGTTCTACCTCTACTTTATCGGGAGGTTCAACTTCTACTACGTTTACTACACCACGCAGTGTACTAGCTGGCGAAGATGATGACGTTGACGAGCAGGATACTTTTCCTACTAGTTGTAGTACAACCATGTCCTCACTAGCAGGCAGCCTTCTCGATTCCAATGTACGCCAATTCGCCAATACGCCAATTCCGATTCTAATGTACGCCAGTGCTAACTCCAACTACGTTGGGGATCGCGTCAGTTCGTCAGGGATGTGTGTGCCATGGCCAGCTTATTGCTCTTGTTACAGTCATACTAGTGATACTTCTTCTACTCTTTCCATGCCCATGTTGCCGCGACAGCCTGTCTTCCGACCTCTCCTCTCGCCAAAGATAGTAGACGAGGACAAGGATAGAGCACAAGAAGGAGATGCTGAAGGCAAAGACGACACCTGTAGTACCGGGTCTTCGCAGGAGAAGACGATGAACTTTTCTTCTTTTTTAGCGGATAGAGGACTCCGCTTAGCCACCGACCGAGAAATCGAAGCACTGAGAGCATGTTGTCAAGGAATCACCGCGTCTTCGTTGAAAAAAGGATCAACAAAACACGATGACGAAAGTGAAAGAGAGCCAGAGAATGGACAGGAGCCTTCGAGGACTTTGAAGATGTCACATGAAAAGAGTACAATGAGCATGGAAGGCGAACAGATAGCAAGACCTTCTAGTACAACTAACAAGAAAAGCGAGCAGGAGCAGCAGCAGTTCATGAATGATGCGGAATATGAGGGTGTGGAACCCACTGATCTCTGCGGTGAGCTCGTTAGTACTGTCTGCGTCACCACCCTGTGCGCCGGAGGGGGCTGGGTCGTGAAGGACTGGGAACGCTGCCTGGCTCATGCGCTCAACTTGGGCCTCACGCGTAGCCAGACCGCTGCTCTCGCCAGTTTCGGCGTATTAGGGTCTATGTGACTTTTCCCACAATGTGAGTGATCCGGTTTAAACTACTTGTTATGTAGGAATACTTAGAATGATTTATTTTCTGTAAACTAAAACTATACTAGATGCAACTACAAGCAACAACTAAAAATTATTAGGCAGTTCTTCTTCCTTATAATAAATGCACATGATCCCAGTAACTGAGATCATGAAGATGCTGGCAATGTGCTGAAATCGAAATGATAAAGATATTGTAAGTAGTGCCATATTTTATTAGATCATGAAAAGTTCATGGTCTTAGACAACAACATAGTCCGTGTGCTATTCGTTACACAACGCTATCGCTAAGTGCTGTGATGGAGCGAGAGTGACAGTACGCGAGGAACGTCAAGAGGGAAGCCGCTAGCTCATACAGATCCTTGAATGGATTTTTTTTATGTGCTAGTGCGTGGTTTCCTCGATCATAATTGCCCAACTGGCTCTTCTTGCTCCTTGATGGCGCACTCTTTCTACATCTTCAAGCACAGGGTCAATAGTGATGCTCCAACCTTCATATTTGACGTCACTCCATGTACATTATTTCTCCCTGGTCATTTCTTGGTGCTACATAATTTGTCATCGTTCTTGACTCCGATCCAAACTATCACTATGTAGTTCATTCGCGAAGTCGAAGGTACGCAAAGCAAAACAGCGCGAGCCCAAAGTGGTCAATAAGAAGTTGGTGATGGTAAATACAAATAGTTATTTCTAGTAGCTAGCAGTCAGGAAAGTTCTGTCATGTTCAAATATTGTGAATCAATAAACTTCTTCTTCTTCAGGTTGGTACCTATTACCGCTCATCGACATATAGAAGAAGAAATATTTAAGACCGTATTTTCAAATAGATGAGTAAGTATCTTCGCCTAATGTAAGTATCTTCGTATCGATGCCCGAGCGTGGCGTCTAGCTGGAGGTCTGGCTCGAGATATTGGATCTGCATATTTGAAGAACGCAGTAGCATGAGCACATGGTCTATTCTTAGATGATTTCTTCATACTCCTTGTCCTTCGACGTAAGGAGTCAATCTGTCTAAAATCTTTCTTCTATACCTCATCGTTGTGCCAAAAGATGTTAAAAAAACTGGCGCTCCAATGTCTAGATCCACTAGTAAATTTTTTTTCTTTTTATATGAAACATTCTTTCATTTGTGATTTCCAGTTTCTGTAAAAAGATGCTTGGCTGGAATAGTGTCTGTGACAATGAAAACACTTTCTTGTACACGCAGGCTGCTATTCTCGCATGAAATTCTTGAATGCAAAAAGATAAAGAAAAATGAGATGCGCAAAATGGTGACTTCGGATTTACAGTGAGATCAGATTCGTCTCCTAGACACAGGAAAACAAGGACGAGCATCACTCAGCCAGGGCACACGCTGCGACCGACGGAAAATTGTGTGATCTCTGAACTTGAAGTTGAAGTTGTACCGGGATCAATCTTTTATCGTGGGAAGATCCTCCAAATCTTCCAAAAGAAAAACATCTATCGAGCCTCTAAGCAGATCTTTCTTATAACTTCCGTATAACATCAAGCACAAGATCTTTTTCACACACCAGATCCCGTGACTCCATCTCGACTGCCAGATCCTGTTCGTGCTCGTCTTCGTCAGAATTCTCATCTATTCTGTTCAAATCGTCACTGAATATCATGAACGCGCAAGTACGAAACAATTGAAAGTTTGTCTCTTTCATTTTTCTCTTCAGGACGCGATTAGTACTTGAATCATAATCTTCCACTATATGAGGACAAGTGAAGGTCAAGTATCTAGAGGAGCGATGTGGTATATTTATATTATGTATTGACCATTATCTTCCAGCGACCGATTGATAAGGGTATAAATATATTGTTGATTCTTAACAAAGAGTTAGATTATAATTTTTTTGTCCGACAGGAGTCCAAGAAAATTATGGGTTCTTCACCGAAGAACGGCAGCACTGCGCGAAAGCAGGCCAAAGCACTACGACGTCTACTTGCAAGCGTCCCTGCGGTGGCGTCAGAGGACACAACTACCACATCGACTTCTAAGAAAGCCGCTACTGGAACTCCAGCGTCACAGCTTGCTGCAACTGCAGTGAAAAGGCCGAACCCTGAGAAGTCAGGCAAGAGCCCGCTTGAGAAACGACAGAAGCAGGATGGAGAAAAGAACGCTTCTACAACGCCTCAAAAAAGCGTAACAAGCCAAAGCTTCTTGCTGAAGAACGAAGCAAACAACGATATCAAGGTTTCTTCAGCACCTGCTCCTGCTTTTAGCAAGATTGGAGCCGGAGAGAAGAAAGCAACAGCCACCACGACTGGCAGCGACACTAAGCCGACAAAATTAATGGCAGCGAAGAGCACGACTTCAGCTTCACCAAGTGTGAAAACAACTTTGAAGGTGAGCGAGTCAAACAAGATCACTTTTACGAGTTCGAAAAAGCCTAGTTCTGCTTTCGACGATTTGAAAGATACAATGAAGAGCATGACGAACATCAACAAGCAGCCTGCGGGTGTGTATTCCGACGAAGACGAAGAGGAGGAGTACACATTCGAAGAGGAGTCGTGCAGCGATATTGAGATGGATAGTAAGAGTGTTGAAGAGACCTCCAACATGAAGATGATTGATCGCACATCGAAGCCGCGCTCAGACGACAAAGAGAATAATCGCGACCAGAGCACGGTGAAGAAGTCAGACCCCAGTGGTACAGACTCCAAAGATGACGCTAAGAAAGAGCAGAAAAGTAAGACTTCTTCTATTACGGATATGCAGCCACCGACATCTTCTACTAACGTGGAAAAGGAATCTCAGTCCGGCAAGGCGCGGTCGCCAGTCAGCACTAGATACCCGATGTCGTCTTCTAGTGCTTACAGTGAAGACGAAGAGGAAGACTACATTGACCAGGAAGAGGAAGAGGAGTTATCCGAGTCACTCAACAAGATTGAGACCGCTCAAGCACCAGTGTGCCCAGAAAAAGTTACTCAAACCCAATACGATGCAACCGATGAAGACGAAGAGGAGGAAGCAGCTGAATACTTGTCTGAGGAAGAGGACGACGAACAAAAGTTGCCTGCATTTGATTTGTCGGACGAGGAGGAGGAAGAAGTATCAGAGGAAGAGGAGGAGCTGTCTTCGGACGAAGTGTCGAAGCTACGCGTCGGTGACCTACGCGATTACACACATGAACGACTTGTCCTGACAGGAGAAAGCCAGAACCACGAAAAGTTGGACAAAAAGCGATTCTCTTGCGGAGATTTTTTTATTCTTTCTGGACGGGTTCTAAAGTTCCGCTTTTTAGCTGCAGGAAAAGACGAGTCGACGGCCGAGACAGAAGATGACACAACAACTAGTACAACCACCATTAACGAGAATTTGGATTCCACAGGAGCAATAGCTGCATCTTGCTTGGGTGCGGACCTTCGTTTGGGTCGCTGGTACACGGCTAGCTGCCCTGCCGAGTTCGCCCCGCTAGAGGTGCGCGTCTTGACCCCGCAATGCGTTCGGTTGCAGCTCCAGACCTCATCGGGAGACAGTGTTCGCATAGAATCTTACTCAAAGGAAACGGTAGACATTGTCCAAGCACGTGCAGATCTCTGGACTCACACCGCCGCAAACCGACTTGTACTGCAACTCAATACAACATTCTCTGCCTCGAGGAACAGCAGGGTGAACGCTTTTGATGACATTATCTGCAATACATCTGGTGGTCCTGCGCCACTTTTCGTGCCTGAGCGGTGGTTGGACCTGCGCGACCACGCGATGAACAAGCGTTGCATAGCAGTGATGGGCGCCAAGTCGACCGGTAAATCGACCTTGCAGCGGTATTTGGCGAACGCACTCGTTTCAGCACCACCGCTGCCATCAAAGTCTGCGAAGGTAGTGGAAAGTAAGGAAAAGCAAGACGGTCCTCTGGCAACTTCAGGTCGTAGTCGGGGGCGACGCGTCTTCTATCTCGATGCGGACTTAGGGCAACCCGAGCTAACCGCTCCTGGCTTCGTGTCCTTGGCTGAGCTTTCTTCGCCTTTGCTCCAGTCAGACGGCGCGCTAGGGTGCTTTCTGACGACGGCGGCGCAGAATCATGGGGATTCATCTCCTGCGCAGTTCCTGCATAAACGTTTTCTTGGTGCCGTAAGCCCCGAGAGTGATCCTCTCGCGTACTTGGCCGCTGTTGAAGAGGCAATCCAGATTTTTCGCGACAAGACGCAGGATGTGAACAAGGAAGCCAGCACATCGTCATCAGCAGAAGAAGATGTTGTCTTACTTGTAAACCTTCCGGGATGGATTACGGGATTAGGTTACCATTTGTGTCAGAAAATTGTGGGGATGACGAGAACCGACTTGCTGGTGAGAATCGGCGTTGAATTCGAAAAATTACAATACTTCGCAGATGAGGCAAGTCCTTTTTTTGGCGCATCTTGTAGTTCTCCGTCAACAAGACACTCTTCAGGAGTTGAGCAAAAAAGTAGTAGTTCGAGTTCTTCTTCATTGCAACACGGGAACAAGAATTCTAGTGGCATCAACAGAGGAAAATCGTTCTCAGCTCGTGGGGACGAAGCGTCTCCTCGATCCCCTAGTTCGGAAGGGGAGGGCGATGCCCTGTCTGGATTCCCACACTCATGGTCTTCTGCTGCCAACGATGACGCCGCAAACGAGTACCAGTCTCTTCTCACACCCGTGCACGCCGTGCAAGCTGTGTGGACACCCGGTGTGTTCGAGCCCGTGGACCTTCCGCCGTTCCGCGCGCTGCTCCGAGGCGAGGCATTGTGCTTCGAGGATGAAACTTTCCTTGGACGATGCAACACCGAAAATGAGAAGCAGATGAACAAGACGACTCCTGCTTCTACACATAATAGTAAGGCACGCCTTCCTCGAGAGCTACGCTGGCTCCGACTCTGTGCGGCATTCAACGCGGCACACGGAGCCTCCTCTGCTTTTTCCAATACTACCTCTAGTACAGATGGATCTATTTCTTCTTATGGTAGTTGTCTCTTTCCTCAGGGTCCGGGAGAGTTGCAGCGTCCATTGAGGACATTTCTGCCTGGACTGCCTCTACGAGTGCCCCTTGAACTCCTCCGCGGTGGAGTGGCACAGTTACTTCCGTTTGTGGGCTCCGTGGTCGGACTTCGCGTCTCCTCCAGCCTGCACGACATTCTAGTTTTCGTCCACAGCTGGGACGAAAAGGACATGGTCTTGTTCGTAGCAGGTGATAGTGACACATCGAATCTTTTAGAAAGTCTCAATCAGAGTACCAACACGTTGTCGTCTTTGGTATCTTCTTGGACAACATCCAAGAACTCCAAGAGCGCAGTAGAGGACCAAGGTTCAGTGATGATGCAGCAACAGAAGAACAGCTCCTCTAAAACTACATCATCCTCTACATCATCCTCTACAAATACAAGAGAAAAAGAAATCTCAGTAGAGCTGCTACCGGCAGCATGCACTTCCTTTGGTTGGCCGCACACAACCGGATCCACAGCCGCGGCGCGCACACAAAACGGCCCCTTTTGGTGCCGCAATATGCTGGAAGGAGTGGAGAAAGGCACCCGGGGGCGGTCTACACGCGGTGACCTCAAAAGACGCCGTCTAGGGTAATAACTCTAAAGCGACAGGACAGATTCTCTTCACTCTGGCGGAATTCGATGGAATCAGGAAAAATGTCTTATTTCCCCTCTGACATATTAGTTCGAAATTTAACGCATCTATCAGTATCAGACGCTTTCATATCCTCGAAAATCATGAGGCCCGCTCTCTACTCACCCATCATCCCATTCGCTTTGACACCCTGCATGACGATATGTGATCTCTGTAGGACGATAAATGCAGAACTTTTGATCTTCCATCCACCAGAGCTTTGCTAGACTTGCACTTGCAGAAGTAGATGTCTCACTCTAGTCCTCTGATCCTGTTCTGTAAAAAGCAGGTGAGTGCCTGTCGAGTAGAACGATTTCTCAGTCGTGTAACTGCAGTATCGGTAAACTGAATACATAGTATCGTGAAAGTGACTGAGGGAAGCATTTATTTTGAATGCAGGAGAACTGGAGAGAGAGAGTTCGGATTTGATAAATGCGAGGACCTCGTCTCGGACAAAGTAATGTTAATCGAAAAACCGCAATAAATGATATACTTATAAATACAACTAGTGTAGATCGAAATGCATAAGTATGAGCATCTTCTTTTTCATTTTTGGGCCGACCACCGATGTCGAACTATGATGCTGTGAGTAAAGAAACACCTTTAACGCTTCACGAGCAGGAACAATTTTCGTAAAATGACCGTGCAGGCGTTTCCTGAGTTGTCGCTTTGCGCGCGTGCGCGCAAGTAGGAGGGGCAACAGCAGGGGGCCCCACCTGGATCGCTGCCTGTACCAAGGATCCACGGATCGGCCAAGGATCCACGGATCGGCCAAAGATCCACGGACCGACCAAGGACCCACGGACCCGCCAAGGATCCGCGGAGCGCTCAAGGGTCCGCGGATCGACCAAGGACCCACGGAGCGACCAAGGGCCCCCGAGGCGATCAAGGCCCAAAGGCCCGCGGAGCTATCAAGGATCTACCGATCGATCAAGGGCCCACGGTTCGGCCAATGATCACCGAAGCGATCAAGGGCCCACGGATCGATCCAGGGCCCGCGGATCGATCAAGGGCCCACGGGTCGGCCAATGATCACCGAAGCGCTCAAGGGCCCACGGATCGACCAAGGGCCCCCGAGGCGATCAAAGCCCAAAGGCCCGCGGAGCTATCAAGGATCTACCGATCGATCAAGGGCCCACGGCTCGGCCAATGATCACCGAAGCGATCAAGGGCCCACGGATCGATCCAGGGCCCGCGGATCGATCAAGGGCCCACGGATCGGCCAATGATCACCGAAGCGCTCAAGGGCCCACGGATCGACCCAGGGCCCGCGGATCGATCCAGGGCCCCAGGGTCCATCCAGGGCCCACGAATCGACCAAGGGCCCTCGGATCGATCCAGGGCCCGCGGATCCATCAAGGGCCCACGGATCGACCAAGGGCCCACGGATCGACCAAGGGCCCCCGGGTCGGTCATGGGCCCACGGATCGGCCATGGATCCACGGGCCGGCCATGGCTCCGCGGATCGGTCATAGGTCCGCGGGTCGATCATGGGGCCACGGATCGATCCCGGGCCCGTGGCTCGATCATGGGCCCACGGATCGACCAAGGAGCCACAGATCGATCAAGGGGCCCCAGATCTATCAAGGGCCCGCGGGTCAGCCCATCTGGGGCCCGTGGATCGATCATGGACCCACGGACCGGCCAAGGATCCACTTCACACTAGCGCGCTAGGAGAAGGAGGGTGAGTGTCCAGATCAACATCAAGATCAAGCAAAGCGCCAAGCCTTTCCCGCACGTTTTTGCGTGCTGCGTGACGCTTGACATTGAACGCAGACAACTCAGCCACCCCCGAGGCTCTGGGCGCGACGCGGTGGGTGTGTGTCACGCGTCATGTGACAGCTCTACGGGTACGGCGTTCCGTAAGTCCCACCCGAGCCCCGCCGAGCTGACGACGCCGCGCCCACGCGGTCCATGATCGTGTGGCCCCAACCTCGTGGCCATACAACTGGACGGCGGAAACCCGTCCAGCCGGTTTGGGTGATGCAAAACACACGGGGGCGCCATCTGGGTAAACTCGCAAGGCTTCAGGCCCAGGCGCTGGGCTGTTGGCCTGGAGGGGAGCCCTCCGCCTTAGTGCTGGCAGATCTGGGCCAGGGGACTGATCGGGGAGGGGGAGGCTCCTCTCCCTCTCTCCCCGAGGCATAAGAGTGCGTGGCTACTCACCGACGTGATTACATACCTCGTGTTGCTGTTGCTCCTCTTGTTTTTGTTGTTGCGCTTGAAATACTCCATGTTCTCTCGCCGGTAACCTTTCATCAAGCCGTCCTGATTGGAAGAAGAGAAAAGCTTCATGCGGTTATCCACCGGAGAGGCAGGCTTACCCTGCAGAAGGCGAGTCAATTCCGATGCTCTCCTGACCATTACGGAATCCAACCAGATATAGCAAGACGTTTTGTTTATTTTTTACTCTTTCGTCTTAGTCTTTGATGTAGGAACTTCTGTGACGAGATGATCTTTTAAAACAGCACGGAGAGAGTTAAGGCTACCAAGCGAGCATCCTCAACATCATCCCTGCCTCATTTTCAAGAGGGAAATGGATCCAGGGAAGGTCTCAGGGATGCACGTTGGTAGCTCTAAGAGAGGAACAAAAAAAAGTAAGGCATGTGAGGAAAAGTGTCTGCTTGAGAGGCGCCTGAAAGAGCCAGGAGTGAGCCGAGAGTTTATCACTAAGTGATTGCATAATATGATCCATGATGATAGACTATGAGGACTTCGTCTTTGATACGAGGGCTAGGAAATATATAGTGATTTAACTTCCTCTACCTCTTTTTACTGCTTCTAGTTCCAACAAGGGAAGCAGGCATGTTTTATTTGGATCAGTAAGTAAGATCAAAACAAAGGAAAAGACCTCCCAAGTTGAGGTTCATTTTTAGCATTCGAATCTACAATTTTTGGTGGCCATGAACCAAGATGGACTGTCCTCCTCAGCCCAGAAAGAGAGGAGAAGCGTTCGTTCGTCGACTTCCGTGTCCCAAGTGTTGGACGATGAGGGAGCAGAGGGGTCCAGCGGCTATTGCTCTGTGGAGTACACGCTGGTAACCGACCTTCTCACTGGTGTTTCTGCCGTTCGCGAGCCCCCCTTTGCACATATCACGAGCGAGCGCGCGGTCTTTCTGAATCTGTATCACGTGCAACTGGGCTCCGTTTTTGGCTTTCGGATGCTGAACAGGGCAGTATCGGCACTAGACTTCACAACGGTATCCGAAGACTCCGACATGCCGTTAGGGGTCTACCACGCAGGCGTTGAGGTGTTCGGCCGCGAGTTTCAGTATGGCTTTGCAGCCAAGGTTAAGGCACGCGCAACAAATGGATCGTACGAAGTGAGATTTCACGGTCATCGTACTACATGACATGTATTCACAAGAAAGTTCTCACGAACAACATTTAAAAAATGATAAAGAGTTATCACGATGAGTGCCTACCTAGGAAGAAGTCTGTCTCTCAATGTAAATGTTGTGAATCTCATATTTATATATACTCTCTTTTTAACTTGTCAGCATTTGTTCGTCGTGTGTGACATTTGATAAACTCATCTACTCAATTATATGATCTAATTTGAGTTGTGGTATTCATTGTCTGCGCCCACGGGTAGCGCGCCCACACCTCTATGCGCGATCGCTCTATCTTGGCGAGACGCCCTCCGGGCGCAAGGGAGTCTTCGCAGAGATCGTTGGGCGAAAACTGGCGCCCTCATGGCAAGGAGCGGATTACGTTATGCACTCAATAAACTTTTGTAGCTACGACCTGAATTCGTATGCTGGTCTACTTGTTGATAACTGTCTAGTCCATTCATCACTTTCTAGGTTCTGGAAGAATACAGGAGTGCAATCATGATCTTTAATCTGTCGTGGGGTAAGTCGTACACAGGTGCATGATAGATAGTTCTTGCAATATTTATCTTCAAGTGCAGGTTGGAGGTTGTACTTTTAGTCTTGTACTACTTCTAATGCAGGAGTCTTGTTATTGCGAGTGGGTGGAAGTAGTATTAATACTGCAAGGCGACCATTTTCCTAAGCTCTTAGTTGTGGACCTACTAAGACGTAGTCGTGTAGGCATTTCTAATAGCAACACGCAGAAGCGGAATTGCCTTGATTTCGCGCAGTGTCTGGCAGAGGCATTAGAGGTGGATCACAAAAAACTGGACCCTTTGATACAATATAGCCGCTGGTGGCCTTTTTCTGCTGCATTATCTTGAGAAATGCATCCACTTGTCGGCGTTGTAGACTCGTCTACGGTAGTTATGGAACGACTACGGCAGGAGTTCACGCATACCATGAAATAACCGAGGCATTATTATCATCCTTTCGCAAAGAGACTAGGCGGCCTTACTAGATCCAACAAGCACAGCACACCGACGCACTATCCGGCCTCAGAGAGAAAGGAAGCGAGGAGCCAGTTACGGTTGTAAACGACTCCCCCGAGACGAGATGCCTGTTGCGTTGGTGAAAGCACTTTTTTGGACCATAGGGCTTTGGCCGTCCATTCGTGGTGGAACAGGATACTGATCACGACTTGTCTCATCCCGTCGACTGAGGATACTTCTGGAGGCACGTGCCCACTCGCCGAGACGAACAGCAGACTAGTGGATGAGCCGACGACTGAATACTTTGCATCACTGGGTTAGGGAGCAGTGTGCGCACTCGAGGATGACGAGTTTTCACGATTCAGGGTGTAGACGCTGAGGGTTTCAACTGCAAGTAACAATCGATGCATCATTAAGTGCTTCCCCGTTATGATGGTCTGGACGAGCGGTCTTCAAGAAGGCTGCGGTCTTCAGATTTTCTCTAAGCACTTGGAGACATGCTTTGCATGTAGCGTAAGTAATCAAAAGTAAGAAAATATGGAGAACGAGACAAGAAATTGTATCACGAAGAAAGACATGAAAGAATTCCTTTTCCTTCTAAATAGGAAATATTGTTTTAGCTCTCTGACATCCTCCTTGAGACGACTGCAAAAGGGAATAAGGTAGTTCTTGTTTGTTCTATCATTTCAAGCAGCCCTTTTCCTATCATGCAATGGATCATAGAAGGCGATCGTTTTGTTGACGAGTAGGAAAGAAGTTTCTGAACTGCGTGAGGCGCGCACAATAAGTACTCCATTTGAAGAAATGACCCACAACGAGCTCTGATGATCGTTCAGCGCTTTGGCCCCCTGGATCTTCGTATCAGTCTTTGACTACGTTTCTCGCTAAGACCACATTTGCCCTGATTCTTGTGTCTTTCTCCACTCTCTCGCTCTTTTTCCAAGGTTTTGGATAAGTATCACGATGGCGCAGAGTTCTTGTTCTGCTTGTTCCTCTTCTGTTCTGCGGTTATCGAATGCTGCCGCAGCACCGTACTGTACTAATGGTGCCCTGTTGCATGTTGGTCGCATTGCGAGGAGTGCGGCACCGAACGGCTTTACCGAAGTAGCCATCGCAAGCAGCAGAAGTCCGTTGCCTGTCCTTCTCAGGCCTGTAGAAATGTCCGAAGGACTGGGGCTGCGACCAGATCAACACGAGCAAACACTTCCAGAACAAAGCATCGCGACTTGTAGAAGGAGAACTAGGCTTGGCTCCTGCCAGCGAGGCACGCGGCTGGGTTCGAGTGCTCGGACGAAATATGGCGCGACTCGAAAAGCGGACGTCTTTGCAGCGATAAGCGCACAAATGGATGTGGAACAGGGCCTGACGAGGATATCAGCTTCTGATGGCGTAGCATCGCTTCCTTCTACCGCGAGCTCGGATATCGTACAGCAAAACCAGAATTTTTCAACGGAAAAGAACAAAGCTCTTTTTGACAGCTTTTCAAGAAGAACACCGCTCCTGGTCCAGGATCAACGCGAGGCTGTTGGAATAGAAATGGATGCATACGCATCCCCCGTTGGCGGAATAGTAGAGTCAACATCAAGGTCAATTTCAGTTCCGGACCAAGATGTTTACTCATCCTGTTTAAATGCGGAACTCCTTCATTGTTACGAAAATTTTGAACGGCACGTGGAAAGCCCTACGGATTGTCCACTAGTTGCAAACGAGCTGTGCTTTCTATTGGAACACTTCTTAAGGACCTGAGTTTTGTATCAAATTGAGTACGAAAGGAGTAGGTGTAGGACTCGAACTATAATCAATCCGTGTTGGGGACGATTGATGTGCAGTGCTCTGTCACGATGCTAAAAAAGCCGACTCAGAATATGAGAGAAAGGTTCAAAGTGATAGCGTAGTCGTTGTAGAAGTATATTAAGTGGGTAAAAATTCTGCGTGCCCACAGGGTAAGTCGCAAGCCACCATCATACTGATACTTAGGATGAGCATGAAACTAGCTCTAGTAGCTCGAAATACTGCTTTGATGGGACGCAAGCTTCCGCGAGATATGCGCATGTATCTCTACAGGAGTCCCCGGTTGCCAGGATGTTTCCATTCAATCGACACGCTTGCAGGTTTCCTCCAGTTCGCGTCTCCGCGACTAGTCGAGAAGCGTCGCCCCGCATTGCTAGAACGGGCAAGACTCCTATTAACATCTTCCTCAGTATCGAACGATGCTGGCGATGGAGAAACTTCTAGGACCTATATTACCTTTAAGGTTTCCTGCGGGAATCAAATCCATCTTGATGTTTTAGAAGCAGCCTGAACCTGAATGACGAATCATGTGTTGTATTAGAGCGAGTAAGGGAGATGAAACGATAGATACTAGAAACAAGGCACTTTATTTCTTTAAGTAATCTACTCTGTCTAGCTCTTGCTCAGGATCATCATTCTTTAAGATGGATTTCGGTCTAGGGTCTAATAAATCGCCCACAAAGTCCGTTGGAGAAGACACGCCGAGTAAATTTCCTCCATTGTGCATTTTACTGCATAAGCTTACGCCAGCGTCGCGGCGGCGGCAACGTCAAGCAGTCTTCAATGAACGCAATAGTAAAAAAGGTGTTCCCGCTGAGCATGTACTCGCCGCTGAGCTGCATGTAGCGTCACTTGTCGTCGCGCAGCTGCAAGCGCATGTGGAGTCGAACGGCCTGGCTGGAGTAGATAGCTCTGACCTAGTGGCAGCTATCGACGGTCTCGCGGGACGAAGAGGCGTAGAATACGCGGAGCATGAAGAACACGAGAAAAACATGGAAGCGCGGTGTGGTGCGGTGTTTACCAGGGTACTGGCGGAACTTGTCAAGCGTCCGCCTATCGTGAAGAGCGCTCCTGTACTAGAAAAAGGCAATTTGGAGCACTCTTTGAATAGGACAACTCGGAAGTTGCAATCTGAAGAGATCTATTACAAAAATTTGCTGGGAGCAGGCATGGCGTTGAGTAGTGCTGAGCTGGCCCGTCTCTGCGACAGTCTCACAGATGAAGTATCGATTGGCGGAGACCAGACGTTACATAACCACGTGAGCAAGGCAAGCGCGTGGATCCATTCAGTAAGTTACGCTCTAGTTCGCGCGAATGAGAGGGTGACGCCAGCAGAGCTTGCTTCCGTTGCGCGGTTCGTTTCTTCAGCGACCTCAATTGTAAGTTCCGAATACAAGAGAGGTGTACCTCCCCTTCTTAGTGCCATTGCGGTTTCGGCGCAAAAGAAGGCCGCAGAGTTTAGTGCATCTTCGCTGGCAACGTTGCTGGAGGCTTTTGCGCGGGTGCGACTGAGTGAGCCGTTTCTCGTCTGTCGGCTTGCGCTGCAGCTGCCTCGGATTGGGGAGTCGCCGAACTGTCCTTTATCAACGCTTCGACGATTGCGCGAAGCTTTTTTTTCATGTGGTGCGCGTAGTGAGATGTTAACGGACCTATTCGATGCTCTAGAGGCGGAACGCGTATGGCAAGCGAAAAAGCCACTAGCTTTAAGGGCCAGATTCTGTATGTAACTGCTTTGCCGCGTCCTTCACAGCCATCGTTGACATGATTTTTCCGCAATCATAGCATGGAAAGTAGAAGCCGTCCTTCCTCGACATTTGCAATGCGTAGGCAGGAAAGAAGTTGTCCTCTAGATGAATGTTTTTTCGAGAGCAAGAATGGTGTACGGCGTTTGAGTTTTTCATCACTAATACAAGACGAACGAGAACAAGAGGCAAAGAGGAGAAAGAGCAAGAAGCCAACACATTAAGGGTTGTCAATTAACACTGTTTAACATAGTCAATCACAGATCGAAGGGAGGGCCCAATTGTAAATCATTGATGATGGTACTATACAAGCCGCATATCTACAAGCACTACCCAAATAAGACAAGGAGAACTTTGTCAAAATTGTAGTCGGGCATGTGGCACATGCCAAGGTGCGTTAAGCAGAGCAAGGAGACGGAAAACTTCTTTTTAATGAAAATCTTCGATTATATATCCCTAATGAAACCACGAGCTTTGGACGGGTCATCCGCAGTTTGGACACGATCGACCGCCTGCCCCCCGTGTGCGCAACCTTTGTAAGACCACGTCGTAGTTTTGTATTTCATCCTATCTTCTCTCTCACGAATTAATATCGAGAATTTGACTAGGTATCTTGATCTTCCAGTCACGATTTCAAACTGTAACAGCACTGATGAAGTTCTCAGAGATTGATGCATCTGTTGATACATATTTTGGGTCTCACGATCCATTTCTCACATAGGTGCAATAAGTCACTTCATTATTAGGATGATGGAAACAACAGCAACGAGCTGCTCCTACTACGCCTGAATAGTAGCATGCGCTTCCATGCGAGAACTACGATCCTCTCCCATAAGTGTGGTTTGCACGAGCAAGTCCCTAAGACCCAAATCCACGACCCGCTCAGCAGATACCATATTTGATGTGGTATCGTACTTTCTTGCGACTGCATGCAATGAATGCGTTAGAGAACATGAGATCTAAAAAAGCCAGTGTTTGTTTTCGTACTCATTTCGTAGGGCTGGTGTCGGTACTGATTGCATGATTCTGTACATACATCATTTTAGTTTGTCGGGAAGTCCTTCGTATGAATTTGTGAGCGTTTCTTCGGTCATCTGAGCTCATCGAAGTCTTATCAGGCCATTATGGGACGAGGATCGGTCTCTTTTATGCACAAACAAGTTCGGAAGGTGGACCTGGCACTAGCTCTACCTCCTATTCTAAGCTCGAAGCCTCAAAAAACCCGAAAAAATTTACACCTCCGTGAATATCCCTGACTCCTTCCAACGAATATTTCAAGTGTGTAGAAGTCCATTAAAATGAGTCACTATCTGAGAATGATCATTTGGTGTGTAGCAGGACTACTCGTCTCATTCATGTTTTTGGTCTCCCGGGTAGTCGTAACGTCTATGCAACAATAATTGTCGCAAGATACATCAAGAAAAGGCAGAGAAAAAACTTTTTCGAACTGTCCTTGCGCATATTCCACAAGGATGTCTGTTCCTCGAAAGCAGGTTGTAGGATCTTGGTTGGATCTTGAACGACACGTATTTGTTGGGGGAAATCATGAGGATCGTTGATCTCATCTCTATCATGATAAGAAATATAAGTTTAAGTTGTTATTCTTTGTCATATTAACTATATCAATGTAGTATTGAGGCCGACATCATCATCATTCAGACTCCAGACTACAACACTTTTCTTTGAGGAGGAAGACTCTAGCAGCTACATCATCTTTTCCAGAGGTTGGCGAAGAGCTGCTACGGAGCTCATTCGATTTCATCATGAGGATGATGGGCACAAGGATGTTGATTGGCGCGTTGAGATATCAACACTGGTGGAAGGTGATTCCTTTCATCTGCTGGGGCATTGGGCTTGGTTACAACCTGCGGGGAAGCAAAAGGATCCAGCTTGCCGGACTTCCGGGAAATGACACAGATTAAGGCACCCAAGATGGCATCCTCAACATCATCCCTGGCCAGTCGACTAGTGAATAATACTTTTATTTGTTCGACGTCTCATTTGGATCGGTGGAATAGGTTTTTGGACTCTCTAAGGTTAACAAGGTTATTCATCTTACAGTCTCTTTTTCTTATATTCTCGGCTGCCACACTACTAATTATGAGTATTTGAATGAATGAAAAGTATCCAGTGGTCGCTGGCCTAAGGGCTGCGGACACGGCAGCTCTAAACAGAACAATGGCTGGAGAGCAGTCACGCGGCAACAAGAACATCAAACACTACGAGACTCGAGAATGCCTTCGGTATGCTCAGTCAGGATCCCCATCAACAGAAAGGATTCAAGGCGACCACCGTAGTTGAGCATGAAGACAATGCAAAGCAAGAAGAGAGCCAAGCAAATGCGACTGAGAAGCACAACCCGGAGCATTCTGTTAAGGAACTACATGTCATTTATAGAGTCTATGTACTGACTTCAATTAGAAGTCAAAAATCTATAGTACTCTGTGCCGACTTTCTTGTTCTGACCCAACTAAGATCTTTGTCTTACTTCAATCTTCCATGATGACCTAGCAATGTATAGCAACAGCTAAGAACAAGAACGATAACGAAGCACCTTTTGCCAGTGTGTCACATGAGGGACAAACCGGTAAAAAAGAAATGATCTATCGCTCAAAGCATTTATCATGATGTATTTATCATGCCATTTTGCTCAACCCATTCTTCTACTTGAAGTACAGGGATAGTAAAGCTATTACGTCTTCATTTTCTAAGAAATGTGGCGACCCCGGTGACGGAGAAGTAGAGTCCCTTGCCCTCAACGCATCGTCGAGTTTTATGTCTTCATCTCCCTGCTGCGACGATGCAAAGCCGTCAACATCATCCCCGAAAAATTTACGACAACTTCTACAAGAATCAATAAAAGATATCGATGGAGCTAGAAACTTCTTAAAGACTAGAAGTAGAAGTACCGATCTACCAGGACTCATATAATTGATAACCCACCTGCTAGTCGATGTTTCACTGACTCCTAAATACCTATTTGTAGGGTCTGTGAACAGTATGTACCAAGTAGTCAAAATCACGATATTGTCGTTTCTTCATGAATCATCCTGCTCTATGTTACCCTGACCCCACCTGTATCATGTCGACCTACCCCAGCGTCTGAACATGCACGACACCCCTTGCTGGGTAATATACTCCTACTGCCACCATTGCGAGGACCTCTACTCCTATTAGTAGTAGTACTATGGATACGAAGTATTAACTTCTCTAACACATCGTCGCCAGATCATAAAAATAGATATGCAGTCTAAATCGTAGCACTATATATCACAACTAGTTGTTTTCATAATGTTAATGTTTGACTTTGACACTACTAATATTAAACCACGTCTAAGATGATTACTATGTTAAGTTATCACTTTCTTGTAGAGGTGTGCTGCAAATCTTGATTGGCTTTCACCTTTTAGGTGAAGGCTTAGGTCCTGCGACGCTCAAAGCACTGAGTAAAACAACCGGGTAGTTTTCACCTCCACACTCTTAGGCTTATCCCATGCAGCAATACTATGCTAAGTACTGCGTACTAGGCGTGATGAGCCTGGCTTTGAAGTGGTGGCTCTTCTAATAGGACCGGCGGGAACGAAAAAATCTGGAGAAACGTCAGGAACAGAGGGCCTATCCGAGGAGGAGGAGGAGTTCGATCGAATGCTGGACCGCAAGATGGAGAGGGAAGAGGCTGAACGGAGAAGGGTGAACGAAATTTATGACTCCCAATATAGTTTAGCCTACCATCATGAGAGGATAGAAGAACGAGCATGAGCATCGGCAAAAGCGTATGTTTGGGCTGGTGAGATAATCAAGATTTTTCTTTTTTTCTGTGATGTTAACATTCTGATCGTGAAAAAAAAACCTGGTTCAGACATGGTTCCGCATTAGTGGATGAATGAATTTCTAAGTAAGGCGATTTAAGTATTTGCACTATGCTTTTACGAAGAGCACATCAATCTACGAAGATATAGCTACCTTTTCGTTCCGACGGCGCTTCGCTAGTACGAAGTTAGGATAGACTTTCTTGGATCCCTGGTTGAAGACCACTTCGAAGCAAGACCCTTCATCTTACAGCAAGCTACCTACATGATAGGACCACAAAGACTAGATATGCACTGATGATGTCGAAAAATAGGCTTCCTCTTCTTTTATACCTCTAGACTGGGCACCCTCCTCCTCCTTCTTCTTCTTCTTCTTCTTCTTCTTCTTCTTTTTAAATCCTAATCCTAATCCTCTAATGGTGACGTCAGGCTGCTTTACGAGAAGAGCGCAAGCTGTTTCCGAAGCGTGCTGCTTTTCGAGCCGAGCTCGGTAAATACGAGTCCACGGAGATGGCGAAAACTCTTCGAGCACAAGGGAAAAAATTTTACGTGCTTCGATGTAGACAGAGTCTAAATTTACATCAACGCGACATATGTCGGTTACGTGGTAGCTTTAATAGACGAGTCATTACCCTCAACAACATACTCTATTCCTGTTGTAATAAGGCTTACTAGATAGCAGCATGGAAAAAATAAAGAATCAGGAATTCGGTATGAAAAAAAATACCTGTAATGTGTAATATGTATGTAATCATACAAAATATGGTCTATTCTAGCAAAAAAAAAGTGCTTGCGATTATATAGTACTAGAAAAATACAGAGTTTCGTCAACCTCCATGCTTTTCATGTATTTTCTTGTAAAGACTTTATAATTGTGTGATAATCGTTCGTGGAGTGGTCGTGGTGATCCTTTCTAGGATAGAAGCTCTATGTGTTGATCGTCGACCTCTCTAAATTGCGGCTGCACTCTGCGGGCACCTGGTGAATGCGGGCGAGGACAAAGCCAAGGGCATACTGCACGAGTATGCTGACGCATATAGCGCCACGTCGCCATCCCCATCGCAACCCTGGCTCGTTAGCCTGCAGGCTGACGTCTACCAAGTGAAGCAAAAGGTTGTCGACTACATGAGGGATCGCATACAGCAATGTGACTCTTACGAAAGGATCCTGCTCGTTCACTCGAATACTCAAGTTCAAGATGAGCGAGTAAGAAATACAATAACCGAGTATCTGAGATTGTTATCTAGGCTACTCGGTTCTTTCAGTTTGTCCTTGTCGGATTCGGATACATCATAAATACCTAAGACTCATCTTTTATGTAACAATTCCTCATAGGTTCTTCAGTAGAAGTCCCACTTGCAGCTAAGCCTAAGCACCGCCTGGATACATACTTAGTTTTAGTTACATTCAAGAAACATAACCGAGGTCCGTCCTCCTTAGGCTCCTGTTTTTTCCCTCCGTCCGTGATTTGAACACGCCGTTTTTTCGGAATACGATTGTTGGATTGAATGACGAAGTACTACACTCTCAGGCCACCTTTAAGCTTCCGTGAGCAAAGAGCGTCAGCATGCTCTAGATCGGGACAGTATCGAGACAGAGGGCTCAGAGATGACTTACCGTGAATTGCTAAGGTCGTGGGCGGATTTGCAGCGTGAGTTGCTTCGTGCGATCGGCAATTAAGGCTAGAGATCACCGTGCTTCTTCTTTAATGTCATATTGACCTACAACCACTTCGAGAACCTCCAGGGCTTAACAATAGTATTGATGTTGCCTCCTGGCATTGTTTTCCGTGTAGTTCGATTGTTCTTATTCACAGTACTAACTTGGAACTCATATATTAGAAATAGATCACCAACAGATATGTTGACCTTGACATGCACCATATTAGTTGAAGAACCTTGTATAAGTATCTATAAGTTTGTTATCAGACCTTTCGTACCCCTGTGGTTTTTTCCCAGGTAGGCCTGTCGGTAATTATACAGGACATAGTGTTGTTGATGTAGAGGTTCTTCGCTTCGGCGGTTAGCCTGCCGCCACAAGGCTTCTTCGGAGGTCAAGAGCGACCACATCAGAGCCACACACATGCCATAGACGTCCTAGGTTTTTGTAGCTCGTCTTGCTTGGTTCAGCTTCGTCAGCTATTCTCTTTACATCAAAGTAGAACTACGTCAGGACATAATTCATTGAGCTTGTCTTGTCCTTGGAATTGTAAATACCCACATTTCCTTGTCCTACCTGATAAGTGTACAGGTCAACGGCTAAACCACCAAGCCAACTGCGCAGTAGACCCAACTCTAAAGTTAGATGGAAGGCGAGGATCTGACGACGGTAAAGAAGATGGTCAAAAAGCATGCCCAGGAGTTGGCCAACGCGGACGGCTCTAGCAGTACCGACCTACGGACGTCGCTACCATGACTAAGACGAGCGGGAGGACTGCAATAGCGGGAGCATCAGCTGCGACGTTGCCGCAGTAAATACCGAGGAAGACTGGTAAAATGAAAACGCGGGGGACTGGTAAAATGCAAACATCTGTGTTGACGCAGAAGCCAAAGTACGGGACGACAAGCTCACGTTTGCGCTCCAGAAGCTAGTCAATGAAGAGAACGCGTAAGCTGCACTTTAAGAATACTTGTTTCTTCAAAAAAGATGTTTTCCTCTACTTCATTTATGATCATAAGTAGTAAGTCTGATAGAGACCTTGTACTAATAGTAAATTCCCTACGTTTACCTTATACATAGTAGTTTTTTAGGCTCCTTGCTACTGCTACTGCTAGCTCGGCTAATTAGAGATTGTTTTTCAGAGAAACGAATCATTTGATAAAAATCTATGACATAAAGCAACATGATGCGCGACTCGCTACGCGCGTAAGTACTATTTGTGTTAGACATAGTAGCTAGTTTTTTTTTTGTTCTTCAGCTACTGCTCATTCCCGCGTTTAACGGATTCGTCGCAGGCTCCATGGTAAGTAAGTTCTCTTTTGATGAAATCAGTTCTGAACCAGTACAGCCTGAGAGTTCTGGCAATTTTCTTACGCAGCTTACCCTCCCAGTCATTGAATAATATAATGCACGCGCCTGTGTGCCTTTCGTTCTGCAGATGTGATAAAGATATAACTAGACGTGGGAACGATCCGTGTTGTAGTACGATGGAGACGTGAATAAAAAAGAAGGAGACGTGAGCGTGAAGGAAAGGAATAGTTTTCCTCACCACAATGCGACTACCTTTCCACAAAAAGAATGGAGATACCTTCACAAGTTCTAGAGATCTTCTTCCTTCTCATTTTAGACATGAAGATACTTCCTCTTTCACGTCGCCATCGTACTACAATACGACGCAAGCGAAATTTTAGTACAATAGAGGATATAATTGGGCAAAATAGACCTAGAAACCCCTAACTTCACCAAGACCGCGACGGTTGAGACGTTGCTCTCAGACGTTGCTGAAATTTGCAAAAACGGTGGCCAGAGGGAGATGAAGGAGGAGGGGTTGGAGAGGTAGGACATGCTTCAGCTTGCCGGAGATACGGGATCTAGTAGGTACGCTGTGATGATGAAGAAATTAGCAGAATGAAAAGCTAGAATTATAGAACAGGTGAACAAAATGGATATCATCTTATACGTGAAAATATATGATGTGTTGTTCTTGAGGATGGAGTTAGGTTCTTTTTTGTCTATAGTACGCAGGTATCCCCTGCGGACGGCGAACCACATGTCATCCTGTCCTTCCTATCATGACTAATATATCCTAATCGCTCATAACCGAGGAGGTAAATGCATGATGAGAAACTAGGATATCATGTCCGGTTGTTCGACAAATACCAAGCTGCAATCGTGAAGCTGCAGCCGTCTGCATCCGTTCAACATGCTAGCAGTCTGATAGAATTTCCACATGACTTTGGTTTCTACTACAACTACTTATTCAGCGGAACAAATTCCTCAGTAGGTTCAACTGGGCAATTATTTCCATTCATTCACCTTCAACTAAGACTAAGAACTACACGCAGTCTGATTCTTATAATATTTATTAGCGAAAAAATTTCTTTTTGAGTTTGACCTCCTCCGCTTGTCAGTCACACTCAGATTTTGCATCAAAATTATCGTACCTCACGTTTTGCTGAACCACAATGCAGTACACTGGCGAGTCACGCATCCCATGGACGGAAAATCTGTTACCTTCCTACAAAAACAGGGAGGTAGCGTGACTGAATGAATGAGTGATATCTTTGCGCAGCTCACTAATGCGCAGCTCACGACTTGTTGTTCTGGTCTGATGAAATTGAAACTATTATCTCGCAAATCTTGCAACTGCAGCAGAACCCAGTAGAACCTGTAAATCTAGATGACATGTAATTCTACTTGTAAAATATGTAATCGCAAGAGGACCTAGAAGTATGTAAATCGCACGAGGACTCATTTTGGTTATAATGGTACTCTCAGTGCCACTGGCTCGTCGTTTTTGTGTGTTCAACTGAATGTATTGGAATTACTACTACGACAGACACCAGTCATCTCCTGAATAATCATTAGACGAGGAAAAAAGCGCTTCCGAGTAGATTTGTAGTATCCGATCGTGTGCTTCATGCACACGGCCGCTGAGGTGGAGGCCCCCACGGGGATGAATACTGACTAAATCTAAAATTAAGCTTTAGGACTACAATATCTTTGATCTGAGCGAGAGAGGAACTGAAAGCCTGATCCTTGATTCATGCATCATTAGAGGAAAGGAGAGGACGAGAACCGGAGTAGAGAGGACCATATGGATGTGGATCAGATAGTAATCTTCAATGGACGAGTTGCGGTTGAAATCGCACTGAAATGATGACAAAGTTTTGCTGACGTTGATGAGACGAGGATGAACGATTTTTACGAGGATGATGAAGATACTTATTAAATTGATGTTTTGAGTCCAAGCACTTTCTGGATGTGGGTACATCATCGTGTTGATTAAATCACGACATGATCACCTTGATCAATTTTTGCGAAAGCGAAAGAATGTTAGAGCACTTGACACAGAGGACCAATAGTTCCAACCGGCAACAGGATCATCCTTCTACCACCACCAATTCTTGAACACAGGAGGAGGTTTCGTATACTACGGGAGGACAGTAGAGGGACTGACAGACGGAGTAGGTCGTACACGACCGGAGGACAGTAGAGGAGTACACTAGAACAGTAGATCATCTTTGTCCACACTAGAACAGTAGACAGAGATGTAACTGACATACCCCTAGAGTGGGTACATTCATTCACTCTAGAAACGTAACGAACTGGAAGCACTTACTCGATCTTCTCAGGTGATCACGGGTGAGGACGTCTTCACAGGAGAAAATCTTCTTGAGATACAGCGAGACCATCTACGCATACATTACATAGAAGAAGGAGTAAAAAAGTTGTAAATATGAACTAACATTGTGGAAGATTTTTTTCTTAGAACTTCATCACGGACCACAACTCAGAACAACTTGCTCCACTACGCCCACCAAGAACAAGAATATGATCGTTTTGCCTGCCATGCTAAGTCTCGAGGAGGCGATAAGTGCAAGTACGGGATGGCCATCATGGGCGTTGCGCACCCTGACGACGCTGGGCGTCCTCACTCTGGGGGTGGTCAGTACGGAGACGATCATATCTTATGACAGGAGTGTCCTAGATATTGTTTAGCCTCCATAGGAGTAGGTTGTATGTGTATGTTGACTGCTCGCGACTTATCATGTCTATGCCTGGACGTCTGCGTTCGCTGCGTCCTCTGTCTTCTGCAGCAAAGCAAAGGATGCATCTTCCGGTCAATTTGCACCCAAAACGGGCAAACGGGTCCTTGTATAAATTCTTTCAAAGAATAAAGTGCTGCGAAAGGAGACCAGGGATGCTTTATTCAAGGATATCGACACTTTTCTTTGTCGAGCTCTAAATATGTGCCCGTGATATAAGTAACTCACGTAGAGACAAACCATGATTGAAGTTTGTAGCTCTAAATATGTGCCCGGCGGTCCGCAAAAGCATCAGGCGATTCAAAAGAATCGATACCTGCCGGCTTCCGATGGTTCCAACTGCAATATTTGATTAAGACTTACTACGCAGGCAATTCTTGTTTATAAAAGTATCTACGACGTAGGTGAGTAGCCATTGATTTTATTTGGGCCCAATCATGCAATACGAAGGGCGTGCTGGAAGCTTCTCAACTTCATGAGTGAGGTTGCGTAAACAAGCAGTCTTCTACTCTCTTTGGATAGAAAGAATTGTTACATATTTCTACTCGACCGCACAGGAGGCACATGACTTGAGAGGCTGTTCGTCGGTCCTCGATATTTCCATCCTAGTCGTAGTACTAAGTACATACGTGGTGTGTGTAGTGTGTGAGTAGAAGATTAGACATTCATGAAGAAATATTTGATTTCCCCGAGAACAAGAACGAAAGCAGCTGCTCTAATGTGGGTGTGTACCTGACGATTATGCTGGCTGACTGGTTGCAGGGGACCAACATGTACACTCTTTACGATGGGTACGGAGTCGATATCGGGTCACTCTTTTTGACCGGGTTCCTGTCTTCGGCAGTGTTTGGCACGTTTTTGGGCATCTACGTGGATAAACTGGGCCGACGGAATGGATGCATCATTTTTTGCGTCTTGGAGGTGATAATCAATGTGCTGGAGCATGTGAACAACTTCCCGCTTCTGCTGTTCGGGCGCGTGCTCGGGGGCATGACAACCAGCATTCTCTTCTCCGCATTCGATTAAGGCTTATCATATTTACTTCCAACAAGATTCTGCAGTATTTGCTAGCTGCTTATCAGTGCGTTGTTGACTTGAATGTCCTCGCCAATCATGTTACCGCATCTGATATCTATCTATCAGTATCACGGACCAGGTCTCACTCGATCTAGTAGATTCATTTTACATAAGCATTAGCATATTCATTGATAGTATTTTTGCCAACTCTCATTCTGATCATCCTTTTACTTGTAATTTACCACTGCACATTCGTAGTTCGTTTTCAATCTTTCTTATAAGTGAGAATGATTAAGTACTTATTTGGACTGGGTGGAGTGGCACTTCTATTCCTCTTCCTCATCACATCTCTAACCTGGATCATGGATGGTGACAGAACACCGAAAACGCAAGTTCCCCGACTCGCTCCTCCAGTCAACGTTCACGTTCGCGAGCGCTGGAAATGGGCTCGTCGCGATCAAAGCGGGGGTCATTGCACAAGTATAATTCTATGACAGACTTATAGACTTCTTAATGTTATGCTAAATACGGACCGATGTAAGTATACACTCTCGTCTGGCTAGTTGTTGTACAACAATTATATTACTATTTATAACGGTCGTAGCAATTTGAATTCGCAGTACGGACATATACATCAACTTTTTCCCTTCTTGAATATAACTCCAATCTGGCTGTCCACCCTACACGTGTTAGTTGAGCTTGTTTTTTCTGTTAGTGCCCTTGTTTGTCTCTCGACGTCCCGAGTGGGTACATTTTTAGCACCACTTACCTCGTCTCAACAACTAGGTATTCAAATTTGAAATTTTTTGCTACTGTGTCGTCCTCTACTCACAAGTACAAAAGACAGACCTTCTTTCCTCTGCGTCTCACCAGATTGCAGCTGACATATCGGGTGATATCGGACCCTTCCAACTGGCAATTGCGCTGACTGTCGTGACGCTTGGCATGGTATACTTTTGGCCTGAAAATACCGGCGACGCGAATGAAATCACAGACATCGCCACCGGATTTAAGAAGGTAAAAACTATATAAGATTTCTAAGTACTTAAAAACAGACATCGCCTTGGCCTTCGCCACCGGCTTTAAGAATACTTCTTAAAGTATACGTATTAACGTATACGTATTAACGTATTAGTATACTTTTTAAGAGATTTATTTTCGACTAGAAGACAAACCCAAATGAGGTCCCTCGACGATCTGACCTTCTAGTTAGACACACAACAAGGCTGTTAGAATGATAAGTACACACATTCATTACACTTTTAGCGTCCAGCATCGCAAATCGCATGAATCGACCAACTACAACACATAACGTCCACCAGGCAAAGTCGCTGATTTCAACCCACTGACCCACCAGGCAATGTCGCTGATTCGGAAATCACCTGCGATGCTTTGTCTTGGACTCTCGCAGGCTTTTTTTGAAGGGGCAGTGTACACTTTTGTCTTTATGTGGGTCCCTAACATGCAGCTGGTAGCAGGAACAAAGGCGATACCCTACGGACTCATCTTTTCATGCTTCATGCTCTCGATGACGCTGGGCGGCGCGCTTAGTGGTACCACTAATATTATTTCACACTGCATAGTAGAATTCTTGTTCTTGAGTTGTACTGTAGTGGTCGCACGCGAGAAGAGGTTCTTCTGTGGTTATGCGTGCTGTTAACGTCACATCTACATAAGGATTCGTATTCTTGTACTCCGGCACTCCCTCGCTGAAAAATTCAGCTGCTTGTTTGTCATGTGCACATTGCTTGGTTGCATGTTTTTGATCAATTATCTTTACAAGAAACCGGGGTCGCCCCTTGGGCGACCCCTCCTTGATAGCAGCACAGTCACAGGCACAGAGTAGAAACATAAGAGAAAGCAAAAAAAAAAAGCGACTGAGGCACGGAGCGCCCGCCCCTTGGCCTTGGCGGCTGCCGTCGAGATGATGGAGAAGAACAAAGACCGAAGCAACCCACGGAACCCAGAACCCTGGCGCGCGGAATCAATTAGGCACGCCACGCCAATGAGACAGGCCCGGCGG